>CM058040.1:77377448-77694374 GCA_030169165.1 Centaurea solstitialis
CCCTTAGAAAAATAAGTTTATTAGACTAGAACCCATATTTCACATGTGTTGGTAGGCGGCTTGATCACGCAAACCAACCCATGCTATTTCTGGTAGGTAACCACTTATACCAATCGCATTTTAAACGAAAATACGACTTCTAAACGTCGGGACATCGAATATTACATTCGTGCATATTTAGTCCCTCTAGTGCGCTTTGGCCCGATACGACACGGTGAATTGTTACAAAAACCAAAATAGATCGCACCACTCGAGACTGGGTGTACTTGTCACACCCCTTTCAACTTGGGGTTTGAACGCGGATGTCCAAGGCTTGTTCACTTCCAACACCCGCGTACCTTACGCCAAAAGGGTCTCAAAGTGGGTCGCACTCACGTGATCTAAGATTTTTAAACCTAAGGGATTTTTAGCCAGTTTTTCAAAAACCTCAATTTAAAACTGATTCGAAAAACACTCTGTAATCGAACCTCCAGGTTTTTATAAAACATCTCATTAGATTTTAGAAATTACGTTTTATCACAACCACGCAATTAAAACAAACCACGCAATTATATAAAAAACGTAAAACATTGTGTCATAGCTTTTGCCCCTAAACTATTGTCAGTTAAGTGAGCCAACACTAAACTGACGGTCTTTAACCTAAGTGACAAACAACGCACAAGGCATGAAGGTAGAACGCTCCCACTGGCTCCGACATCCTCGGTTCTGTCTCCAAAGTCCGTCTCTATGGTTTTCTCCGTCTTCGGCGTAATTTAAAATACATAAAATAAAATTACAATAAAAGGGTTGTAATTGGCACGCAGGCCTCCCTTACCACAACAGAGATAAAATAAAACACAACCATAGGTCTGGGCTTGGCTATGACACTCGTAACTAACAGTTCAAATAAAACCAACTTGAAATAAAGCAGTTACGATAAACATGATTTAACTAAATTACAAAACTCAACTGGTTTTATAATTATCTAAAATTAATTTTAAAAACATAAAATTAATCTTATCCGGAGGTTTTAACCTATCTGATTAAAACAACCCTATTCACACGAAACCTTACCCGAAAACATCACCGGCGACGACAGCGGTAACCAAGGTCACCACCGCCGCCGCCGTTAGACCAACCGACGACAACAGCAGCAACGGCTGCCATTGCCGCCGTGGCCGGCGGTCTCGGCAACAACAAATAAACGCCATCACCACCGCTTGGTGGTGTGGCTTGCGCTTGCGGGCAACAACAAACAGCCACCGCCACCGCCCGGCGAGGCCGCAAGGCAGCCGGCGGTTGGCTCGGTGGTTCGTGGTCCAACCGGTGACAACGGCTAAGGCCGCCGCCACCACCACGCTGCTGCCGCCACTACCGGGTAACAACATCGCCACCACCATTCGGTGGTTTCCGATACGCCACCATCACCGCTACACCACCGCTGCCCAATCGGGGCTTGCGGTGGTCGTTCAGACGATGCAAAACAATCGCCGCCGCCGCCCTGGCGTGGCCGTGAGGCAGCCGGCGGCTAGGCGGGCGATCCGCGGTGTTCGCCGCGGCGACAACAGCCATAAGCCGCTGCCACCACCGCGATGCTGCTGCCTTCGATCATCATCACCACCGACGCCACCGTGGGGCGCGGTGGTTTCCGGACCGACGCCGTCGCTACCATTCGTGGTGGCCGGCGATCGGTTGGTGGTTTCGATCGGCAAACGGCCGTGATTCCACCACCGATGATCGAGGTTTTCGTGCGATAACGATAAAAATCCAATTTTAAAACAAACAGATAAAAATCGAATTTTTAACAAAGCATAAACCAAATAACGATAAACAGTTTATCACAAATAAACAATCCTGATCTAAACGTTTAGGAAGTGGCTCTGATACCACTGTTGGGAATTGCAGACAAAATAAATATGCACAGCGGAATAAAACAGAATTCCCAAACCAGAAGATCCATCCCAAACAGGTTTAGATACAAATTCGAGGGGGTTTAGAATAATACCTTATCAGATACAAAAAACGATTTCCGGAAAGCTAACGGGGAATACACCGCTACTGCACCACCACGAGAACCGCTGCTAGACCGCCTTAGGATTACCAAAAACTTGAAAAACCGAAAACCCGGTTGAATGTGTGTGTGTATCGATTTTGGGAGAGAGAGAGAAAGAGGTTTGGCTTTTCTTTTTCTCTAAGTTACTAATGAGAATTCAATGAGAAAACCTATTAGGTTTTCCATATATTTATACTAGTAAATATGGTAATGTCCTAATAGAAAAGCCCGTTTAATTATCAAGCCCGATAGGCTTTAATTAAACCTTTCCATATATTAATTTACCATTAATATATATCCATAAATAAATAGATTTATCTATTATTTATTTTTCTCTCTTAATTAATTAATTATACCAATTAATTAATTCCACACAACTGATAAATCCAATTGATCTCTATTCGGGTGTGTAGCAGTGTGACCCACTAGTGCCTTATAACATTGGACATGGTAAACCTGTTACTGTCTTGCACATAATCCTTTCACGGAAAACGATGAGTCTTATTGTATGTTTTCCGATTCGGAAAACATGGTTTTCCGAATCGGACTTGGTCTCGGTTTTCAAATGCTTCTTTTCCGACTCGGAAAACGTGGAACTACCCCTATGGGTTTCCAAGGTTTTCCGACTCGATTGAGAGACCAAGTTTTGCCAATTTTTTTTACTAAGTGTTGACATTTTCCGAATCGGAAAACCATGTTTTCCGACTCGGAAAACCTACAAGTTATCTTTCAAAATGTGGGAGTTTCCCGATTCGGAAAACAACCTTTTCCGAATCGGAAAACTTGTCAGTTTATCTTTGTGCTTTATTTCCCAAGTGTTGAGTATTCCGACTCGGAAAACTTCCTTTTCCGAATCGGAAAACTCCCCTCGTGTACTTTGCTCGTTTTCCGACTCGGAAAATACGAAACACTCATTTTTGGGTTTTCGAGTTTTTCCGACTCGCGCTTAGTCGAGGGTATCGTCTTTTCACGTCATATTATTTCTAACACTTATTGTATTACAGAAATGGCTGATCAACAACCGATTGCTCCTACTTCCCCCGTCGCCAATGCTGCTGATCTCGAACTGATCAACCCGGCGAACATTGTTGAGATCCACCAGAACAACCAGTTCGTTAACTTGGCGAACTTCACCGTCCAAGATGACGTTGTTCTCGAGATTCTCCGAGCTCACCCCCTTGCATACGCGATGCAAGCCACTGCTGATATCCCGATGATTTATCTGCAGCAGTTCTGGAACACTTCCCGTGTTGAGAACCGGGACGGAGTTCAAACCATCATCGGCCGAGTGGACCAGACTGATCTGGTCCTCACTATGGAGGATCTTCGCAGAATTCTCCGTCTGCCAGCTGCAACTCCGGAAGCCCCGTTTGACCCTCTCGTGTCTGGACCCGAACTGTTCAGCGAAGTGCTCGCGGTCGGAGTCCACTACACCGCGGACAACAGGCCGAGAGGAATCTCCCAGATCTCACAGGGAATGCTGCCACCAATCTGGTACTCTTTCTTCAACATTCTTAACCGCACGATCTCCTCGAAGACCCATGGCGTGGACAAGGCTTCCACTCAGTTTTGGCATATCTTCCATGCGGTCGCCTACGGAAGGCGGATTGACTTTGCTCAGCAACTCTGGGCGGACATGATCGGTGATGTCAGAGCTGGACCTGGTCGCACAAAGCACAACTCCATCCCGTGGATGCGCTTCTTCAGTCTGGTCATCCGAGATCACATGACTCAGAACCGGGCTGTCAGACGCAGATCAAGCCATCTCCGCTTCGAAAGCCAGCAAATCGGCCGAGCCAACAAGAAGACTCTGAAGCGTGGTCAGGTAGAGATGCACATACCGGCAAACGTGCTCAACTTGGCAGACCGTAGGTCAGTGAGCGTTAGGATGTACCGAATTTCCATAGGCCTAGAAGACACGTCTACGGACTCCTCAGAACCGGGGAGCCCTGCCCAAGACGTGCAACCCGTCCTTACTAGAAGCCGTACCTCTGGTACGGCGGGCCAGAGCTCCAGTGGGGGAGCTTCTGGCTCGGGAGTGATGAGAGTTGACGTAAGGGGAGGAGCGGGTAGAATAGTCGGTACGTCTGCCACTCCGCACACTTCTAGAGCCGGTGCATACCAGACCATGATCCAGAACCGTGCCACTCGTGCTCGCACTCCTACTGTTGTGGAGGAATCTACCGATGTCATCCGCGAACGCGAGTACACGAGTCACTTCAGAGTGAAGCAGTTCACGGGAACCCTTCAGCAGTCTCCGATCCACTCGTCATCGGAAGGGCACCGATCGCCGACGCCGCCGCAACAACCTACTGGGGAGGACGTGGAAGCTTCCCCACAAGAACAAGCACATGTTCCTCCACCACCTCACTCGGCGGCCGTCACTACTCAGGGAGGCGAACCCTCAGGCGAACCATCAGGTGATGACTCCGACGGTCACGAGTCCTCCGAGCACACTCCTGCGGACCGTCGTGAGCCCGATGACGAGGCAACAGAGTCAGAACAAGTCGACTACGGATCAGATTCTGAGTTTCAGCTTTCAGAACCACCAAAGGGCGGGAAGGCCCAAGTGATAGATTTGGATGAAGCCACCTCTTCCTTCAACGACGACCGAATTTCAGGAGATCCCACTCTTATTGCGGATCTGGCGTCGGATGACCGTACTGTTGGTCAGGAGGAAGAAGGTGAGGCCGAGGTAGCTACCGGCTGGGGTCGAGAAGACAGCGAAGAGGAAGAAGAGAGAGAGAGGGGAGAAAAGGAGAGAGAGAGCAGAGAAAAAGAGACCGAAGACGTAGAGGTCCAGTTGAGCGAGCCTTGGGCTCAGTTAGAGGAGGCGGATGTAGAAGTAGAGCCGCATAGGTTAGAATCGGATATCCCTTCTACCCAGTGTCCAACCCCCACAGAGGCAACCCACATTCAGACCGGTCACCTAGTGACGTCGGGTCAAGACGCTGGCAGCCAACCAGCGCATTTGCACGCCCAATCCAGCCACTCGGCCATCTCTCAACAGATGGTCGTTTCACATTCTCACGGGGAATTAGCTCAACTTCCACCGGCCACTCAATCGGAGTCTGCCGGTGTTGAAATGAGAGAGGCTCTGCCCCACCTCTCGACGTCTTTCAGAGCACCAGTAGTCCTAGAGCCACTCACTGAGACCTTTAGGGTCGTTCATTTGTCTAGGACACTCTTGGATGCATCATCTGCCCGCCCAAGTGGCGAGGCCGGAACGGGGAGAGTTGGTGCGTCATTGGACGCCCTTCGAGGATCCACCGGAAGCCCCGACACCGTCAGCATTATACCAGCGGTGACATCGGGCCGAGAGAGTACCTCTTTAGGACTCTACTCGTCAACTGGAGCCCAAGTGGCACCGGGTGTTGTACTTCTGGGACCGGGTCCGACAGACTCGAGCAAAGTCTATAAAGATGCTCACGTAACACCGGGGCTTGAAGGCCTGACGGATTCGGGCGGAATCCCTAAAACCGCCCCTGTACCAACGGGACTTATAGGTCCGACGGATTCGGACGACATCCTTAAAGTCGTCCAAAGCAGGTTATTAGCCGTGGAGCAAGCCAATCAGGCTCGGGATGCGCGGGTCGAGGCACTTGAGAAAGCCTTGGCCGAAACAGAGAGGAAGAGACTAGCCGATCTTGAGGCGTCGCGCAAGCTCCAAGAAGACCGGGATGCAGAGCTATACGAGCTCAAACGGAGGATCAAGGTCAAACACTCTGAGGCTGCCCCATCTACTGAAGCTCCTATTCCCAGGCCATCTGAAGACGTCCTCCGGCTCGCTCCTCCGACTTCGGGCGACCTTCCACCGATCCCAGGCTACGTCACTGAGGTGGAGCACTTGATGATGGTCACCTCATACACCACTCAGAATGACCGCCTGTCCGCCCAAGTCCGAGATCAAGCTGCCCAGATCGAGCTGCTACAACAAAGGATTAGAGAACTGGAGGCCGTGTGTCGGTCCCAGGCTCAGCCTTCGAAGAGGAGGCATGATGACCCTGATGACTCCGCACCAGGTCCTCATGAGGGGGAGGTACAAGCTGCAAAACGGCCTCGCACCGACCTCCAACCTGGTTCCGGCTCCGGCTCATCAGCTCCAGCTCCAGGTTCCTCAGCCGCCCCGTCGAGTGCTCCCGCAGATTTCGAGACTGCCGAAGCTCCCTATGTCAATTCTGATACAGAAGACATTCCGGACATGGGGAGTTGGCGTTATGAGCGGATTCCAGAAGGGGAGTCAGTCCAGTTTCCTCAGATCACGGACACGGCTCAGATTGATCCCGTTCTCCCAGAAGCAGCGCCGACTGATCCTTCAGAGTTCCAGATTCCGGAAGCAGCCCGGAAGATCTTGCGGTCGCTCGCTCAGAGTCTAAGGGTCTATCAGAAGGGAGACGACCTCGTCAAGGATCCTGACTACGCCAACCTCCTCTCATCGCTCAAGTTTCCAACTCCAGAAGCCCCACGGACCGTCCACTCTACTGATCCAGAAACCGATGCTCCTACAGTCATCCAGCTCAACTGGAACCACTCCATCATCTTCCGCCCGTTCCTAGAAGAAAAGTTCACCCGCATCTACCAGCAAGAGAAGCTGCACGCCTGGTCCCGAAAAGTCTACTTCGGGATCTCTCATATCAAGACCAAGAGACGAAGGACAGCGTACGTTCATCAGCGGATGTGTAACTGGGCCACTCATGGGCGCCAGAGGATCAGACGTCGCTTTACCAAGGTAACTGCTATGCGCCCCTACAGACATGGCCATCAGTTATTCCTTGAATTTGATGTTCGCATGTACGGCACCGGTGTCCCTCGAGGTGAACTGCAGAACTGGACTTTCACGGAAGCTGACCTAGACCGGGTGCATCTAGAAGACCTTCTCACGATCATCAAATACCTCCAAGGACCGATCCTCCGACCAGAGCACTACAGAGATGGCACGGAGATTCTGAAGAAATACGTCCGTCACGCAATCTCTCTCGCGAGAGTGACGGACTACCAGCTTGCCATAGAAAGCCGCCAGCCGAAGGTCAACCTGCTGAGACCAAACCTGCTCGTTCCTGGTATCGATGCCTACACGCCTTACATGCCAACCAGGATACCTGAGCATGGAGTCCTGTACCTGACTCAGAAGAAGAAGGAGCGCAGGTTCATGAGGTTTGGCGAGCTCTCCAGGTTCTGCGACGGGACCCTCCTCTATGTCTATAATGGCATGCAGAGCAGACTGCTGGCGGATCAGATACCAAGTCGGAGAATCATCGATGGAAAGGGAAAGCTGCTAGAGGCAATGAGGTTGATCGAGAAGAAGCTTAAGGAGCGGATGATGTACAGACGAGCAGAGGCTGCAATGCAGATGAGAGCACGGATCATAGGCGAGTGGGAAGAGTACCTGCAGATGTCCAAGTGGGAGCCTGCACTGGAGTTACCTCCACCATTCTGACTTCTTCTCAAAGGGGGAGATTGTAGAACCCAGGTGTTGAGAAGAGTCAGAATCATCTATCATTAATGCTTTCTAGTTTAGTTTCCTTGTTTTATAAACAATCTTATTTTGTTTAAGCCCTTGTTTGAGGTTTGGAACCTCGAGGGCCGTTGTTGACAACTTTTGTAACTTCCTTTCTCCTATAAAAGGAAAAGGATGTTTAGGGTTTTGTGTTGGAATCAATAATATACTAAATTGGGCAAAATTCACCATTGTTGAGTTATTCAAAAAGCTTCATTGATTTCATCCCATTGTTTGGATTTCCATCCATTTCTATTTGCATTTCATTGATTTTAGGGACAACACTAAGTCTGATAGTTCCATGCTCAAATTTGGAAAATTTGTTTCTTCTATTCCTCTTCCTAATACCTCTGAAAACACCCCTTCTTCTTCTTCTAACACTCACCCTGAAGGTGCTCCTAAGAGCAAAAAGAATACAGTTAAGGATAAATCCAAAACTGAAACACCTTCAAAGACCAAGGGTCCTAAACCCAAGAACAAAGTTCTGGGTGGTGGTCCTTCAGTCTCTGGAACTAAGTCTCTTTCTCAGAGTCCTGCTCCCAGACTGAAGATTGACCTGAAGCAAACGACTAAGGAGAAGACTCCAATTCCTCCTATGTCAAATGCTAAAGGCATACTTGGTGCAGGTCCTACTCACTTAAAGTTCAAAAACTTTCTGGACCACACTAAACGCTTTCAATATCGCAAATGTTATCACTGTGGATTAAATGACCATATTGCGAGTAAGTGTTCTGTTGCTACCAAAGCTGAAAAATCTGCTAAGGTAAAGAAAATTCCCAAGACTGAGAAATCAGTCAAAGGAAAGAAGGTTGTCAAGACTGTTTCTTCAGTCAAGACTCCAGCCTCCTGTACTGATACTTCAGTAAAGGCTGACACTGACTCAACCAGTCCTACTGATACTTCTGGATCCATAGTTCTATGGGTACCAAAGAAAACTTAAACTCTGTATTTTACAGGATAAGGGCATCTGGTACTTGGACAGTGGATGCTCTCGACATATGACTGGTTCTAAATCTGTCCTCATTAACTACCGTGAAGAAAGAGGTCCTGCTGTGACCTTTGGCGGAAACGGTAAAGGCCAAACCCGAGGGTATGGCACTCTGACCAACGGAGTAACTACTTTCAAAAGAGTTGCTTATGTTGAAGGCCTGATGCATAATCTTCTGAGCATCAGTCAACTATGTGATAAGAGTCACAAAGTTTCCTTCTCTAAGAAAAAGTGCAAAGTCAAGAACAGAAGAAAGGAAGTCATTCTCACTGGTGTAAGACATGCTGATATCTACATCATCAACATGAATACTTCCACTGATAACTTCTGTTTCGTATCACGTGCTTCCACTGATATGAATTGGCTCTGGCACAAGCGTCTCTCTCATCTCAACTTTAAGACGCTGAATCAACTCTGCATCAACAACCTGGTCATTGGGCTTCCTGACTATCGCTACACAAAGGAATCTCTTTGTTCAGCATGTGAGAAAGGGAAACAGACCAGGGCTAGTTTCAAGTCCAAGCAGATCTCCTCCATCAGCTCTCCTCTACAACTTCTCCACATGGATCTCTTTGGACCTGTTAATGTCCAATCCATTGGTGGAAAGAAATACACTCTGGTAATCGTAGATGAATATTCCAGATATACGTGGGTCTTCTTCTTACGTGCCAAGAGTGATGCTCCTGAAGAAATCATCCTGTTCGTCAGGAAGATGGAAAGACTAAACAACCTTACTGTTCGTTCAATAAGAAGTGACCATGGGACTGAGTTCAAAAACAGTACCCTGGAATCTTTCTTTGAACAGAAAGGTATCTCTCAAAACTTCTCTTCTGTGAGAACTCCTCAGCAAAATGGTGTTGCTGAAAGACGGAACAGAACGCTGATTGAAGCTGCGAGATCCATGCTGAGTGAAGCCAACCTTGCCACTCAGTTCTGGGCTGAAGCCGTAAATACTGCTTGCTATACTCAGAACAGATCTCTGATTGTCAAGCGTTTCAGAAGGACTGCTTACGAACTCTTTCGTAACAGGAAACCTTCAATCGAACATCTCCATATCTTTGGTTGTGTCTGCTACATCCTGAACAACAAAGATAGTCTTGGAAAGTTTGATTCCAAATCTGATGATGGAATCTTCCTCGGATACTCATCCATTTCTAAAACCTTCCGTGTGTTCAACAAACGAAGACAAGCCATTGAGGAAACGATTCATGTCAAGTTTGATGAATCGGGTCCTACCTTTCCTCACCCAAATGATAATTCTGAAATCAATCAGTGGGCTGACTCTTTCTTTCAAGTCCCTGAACCTCCTATTGCTGATCCCTCTCCTCAAGACCTTCCTGATGGTTTTGAAGAAAATCCATTACCACCCTCTGATATAACCACCACTCCACCTCTCATAAATGCCACCCCTATCACTCAAATCACACCCCCTGAACCTGATCAACCCACTAACAGTGAAGACTTCTCTCAAACCACTGTTAGTGAACCCTCTCCTACAAATCTTCTTCCTGATCCATCATCAAATGAAGCATCTACTTCAGGACAGGTGTATCAACCACCTGCTCTCCGATGGACCAAAGATCATCCCATTGATCAAGTTCTTGGAAACCCTTCTTCTGGTGTGAAAACCAGACGTCAGGCTGGTAACGTCTGTCTTTATGTAAATTTTATCTCTGAAAATGAACCTAAAGAAATAGATGATGCTTTGCGTGATCCTGCCTGGGTCTCAGCCATGCAGGAAGAGCTAGCAGAGTTCATCAGAAACAATGTCTGGCTTCTCGTCCCTAGGCCTCGAAAACGTACAATCATTGGTTCCAAGTGGATTTTTCGAAATAAACTTGATGAGATTGGTACAATCATTCGAAACAAGGCTCGCCTTGTGGCTCAGGGATACAGGCAGGAAGAGGGCATTGATTACGATGAAACTTTTGCTCCTGTTGCTAGGCTCGAAGCAATTCGACTCTTCCTAGCTTTTGCAGCACATATGAACTTCAAGGTTTATCAGATGGACATTAAAAATGCCTTTCTGAATGGAAAACTCAATGAAGAAGTCTATGTGGCTCAGCCTCCTGGCTTTGTAGATCCTAAGTTCCCTGATCACGTCTACAAGTTAAACAAGGCTCTCTATGGGTTAAAACAGGCTCCTCGTGCCTGGTATGATACCCTCTCAACCTTTCTTCTCTCTAAAGGTTTTGTTCGTGGAAAGATTGATAGCACTTTATTTCTGAAGAAATATCCTAAGCATATCCTTCTTGTCCAGATATATGTCGATGACATTATCTTTGGATCCACAAATCCCAAACTCTGCGAAAAGTTTGAGTTGCTCATGAAATCTGAATATAAAATGTCTATGATGGGCGAACTAACATTCTTTTTAGGACTTCAGATCAAGCAATCTGAAAAGGGAATTTTCATCAATCAAGGTAAATATGTACATGAGATGCTGAAGAAATTTGATCTCACATCCTGTACACCGATGAAGACTCCAATGGCTCCTCCTCTGTCTCTTGACAAGGATTCCAAAGGGAAACCTGTTGATGTGACTCTCTATAGAGGAATGATTGGCTCACTGCTGTATCTTACAGCGAGTCGTCTTGATATCATGTATTCTACATGTCTCTGTGCTCGTTATCAGGCTGAACCCAAAGAATCCCATCTGACCGCTGTAAAGCGGATCTTCAGATACCTGAAGGGAACTCCTAACATGGGTCTTTGGTACTCCAAGGACTCAGGGTTCGATCTAACAGCTTATTCTGATAGTGACTTTGCAGGATGTAAGATTGACAGGAAAAGCACCACTGGTGGTTGTCACCTTTTAGGTGGCAAGTTGGTGAGTTGGACTAGCAAGAAGCAGAACTCTGTGTCCACATCAACTGCTGAAGCTGAATATGTTGCAGCAGGAATATGTTGTGCTCAGGTCCTGTGGCTGAGAAATCAACTTCAGGACTATGACATACAACTCTCCAAAATTCCTATCTACTGTGACAACACTTCAGCAATAGCCATCGCTAACAATCCTGTCTTACACTCTAAGACAAAGCACATTGAAGTGAGATATCACTTCATCAGGGATCATGTGATGAATGGTGATATTGAACTCCATTTTGTCCCTACTGAATATCAGCTTGCTGACCTCTTTACCAAACCACTGGATGTGACGCGTTTTAATATGCTCCTCAGTGAACTTGGGATGTTAAATCCTGAAGAATAGAAGTTCTCAGGACAAACAGTTGTTAAAGTCCTTATGAAGATATACTCTCAGGACATCTTTTCTTAACAACTCCTGAATAACTCTTCTTCAGAGGATAACTCTGTTCAGTACTTACAAAATCTATTGTTCAATATCCGAATACTGATGATTCTCAGGTAAGTATTTCTTCCCTCTGCTACTGAAACCTTATCGCATTAAATGTGATAAGAGGATTTTCCCAAAACAGTACTTATCTGATAAGTACTCCGATTCCCATAAAACATATCTTTCACCAAATTGGAATCATCCCCTGAAAAGGTGGTTTTTATCTTTTCAAATAAAACAAACTTTTCATCTGCACTGACACGTAATGGGACGTTTCCTGTTCCCCACTACTTGTGTCAGGCGCGTGAACGCGCGTCGAGCTTCTTTTTCATTATTACGTTTGAATTTAGTCGCTCTTTTCTCTCTCATCCTTTTTCTCTCTCATCCTTTTTCTCTCTCCTACCACGAGGTATAAAAACCTCATTCGTAATCCTTTTCACTCTTTACGCTCACATAATACTCTCTAAGCATTCAAGCAAGAAAAAGCAAGAATCTTCTTCCTCAAGAACACCAAGAACACACTCTTACCACTTCCTTTAACAAGATCAACGTAAGTCTCCTCTTGTTCTTTGTTCTTTCTACAATCTAAGTTGATATTCTTTCTCTAAAAACAACTTATTTTGATAAACGTTTTTCCAAAAACCCTAAGATCACTTCGTTTGATCTTAGTTTTGCTAAAATCTTCAAAGATTTGTGTTAAAACTGTTTAATATGATTTTTCTTATTTCTTTTAAGAAACAGTCATAAACTCCCATTTTGATATCTTTTCATCAAAATGGAAGTTCTCTTTAATACCAAAACACATTCCTTTTGTGTATTTTGGTATCTAATCTATTCTAAGTATAAAGGATTTCACCATTTTTATGAACATATTTTGTGTTCATTGAAAAATGAAGAAAAATGCATATTTTGGACTCTTAATCATCCATATATGTTATTTTTATGTTTCTAACAGGATGGCTGCTACTACTTCTTCTCTGGACGCTCAACTCTCCTCCGAGGCTACTCCACTATCCTCATCTGAAAGCCTGCCGATTGTCATCCCTGCTCATGACGTTCAATTCAAACAGAACAACGTTCTTGCTCTGTTTGACATTCCTGAAGACAAGGAATATCTTATTCCTGCCAAGGACTTCCTGATGCGAAGCCCTCTGAAGACGGCTTTCTCCCTGGACCCTAAGCCGAACAAGCCCATGCTACAGCAACTGTGGTCTACAGCCATGGTTACCAAGGAGAAGAACTCCAGGGGCGTCCTGCGGGAGGTGATTAAGTTCCAAATCAGGGACAACCTCATTTCCTTCGGTTTCGGAACTCTTAGGAACGTGCTGAACTTTCCCAAGAAGAAGCACTTCCCTCCTGCCCCCACCGCTGATGAGATCGTAGCTTTCCTGGACACCATAGGCTACAGATGGCCTGTGAACAAGGAAGGCGTCCTGCTGCCCAAGACTGGTGCCACTGTCCACAAGTCAGGACTCAACGCCGTGTTCTATTACATATGGAACACGTTTGGCCTGTGCTTGACGGGCAAAACAGGGAGCACGGAGCAGTTTCCGATGGTCATCCAGCAGATGGTCTACTCTGCGATCAAGAATCGCGAGTTCGACTATGCTCGCTCCATCTGGGACGACATGGTGAGGAAGGTACGACAAAAGAACAGAGTCGTCAACGTTGCCTTCACCAGGTTCTTCTCAGCTGTCCTGGAGCTGCATATGGGGGAAAACTACCCCAAGGTTGGGAACTCCAACAACTACGCCCTCGGGCCTAAGTTTCTGGACCAGGTTGCCCATCATCCTGAAGACGTCCCCCTCTCCGACGTCCTGGTAATTCCTGAACCTGCTCAGGATCAGGATCAGGAGGATGCTCAACCATCAACCTCTCCGATCGCTGCTGCAACCACTACTTCTGCGCTCCATAAGCGCCCCCAACCATCCACTGCTACTCCTCCACCTCCTCCAAAACGCGCCAAAGCTAGGGCGCAAAAGAAAAAGACGCAGGCGGCTGATACTTCTACATCTGCCCCTGTTACACAAGAACCTGAGGTGGTTCAACTCGAACCCTCAGAGAATCTGGTGGGTAATCATCCTGATACCCTCCAAGCCTCAGGTTCTTTAGGAGCAGGTTCTGAAGGGCTTCACGAAGACCCCTTCAACGACTTCGTCCTCACGGATGCCGAGCATCAGCTGACCGCAGCTGAGCTCCGCAGGCAATCCGCTGAGAGGACTCTGCAGGAGGCCCGCGCAGCCTTCGAACAGAAGGAGGCCGAGCAATCAGCACAGCTCCAGTCCTTACAACAGGAGCTTGTTGCTGCTAAAGCTGCTGCAGCCACTGCTGAAGCCGCCGCCGCCAGTGCCACTGCTGCCCCCGTCGCCGCGACTCCGCCGCCCACGGCCGTCACCCTCTCCATCCCTTGTCTGGATAATATCCATGACAAGGTGTCTCAAGTTGCCTCCTCCTCCACCAACCTTCAGGCATCAATTGATGACCTGAAGACCACGGCACTCCCTGCGCTCTCCACCGACATCATCAACAGCACCACCTCTCTCACCACCTTTCAAACAACGGTGGTTCAGAGGTTGGATGCTCAGGAAGCTGCTCTTCGAGCCCTCCAGGAGCAGGTGCAAGGGCTCTCCACTGCTGTCAACGCCCTCACCGCTGCTCCTGCGCCGCCTCCGTCCTTCACCACGGCGGACAGGGACGTGTTGCAGTCCCTGATCACATCGTCCTTCATCCAGCGCAAGGTGCTGGGTGACATGGCCTCTCTCCTCCAAAGGAGTGTTACAACAGCTGCCTTGGTACAGGCACCTGCTGAGGGGGAGAGACTGCCCCGAGACCATTCAGCATATTCCCCCTCCACCAACTGGAGAACTACTGAAGCAGGGGGGAATAATGAAGACGACGATGATGATGATGAAGATGACGATGATGTTGACGACGACATCTTCGTCGAGAAGGTCCCTACTGATTCTGCGCCCATTCCAGGGCAAGCACAACCTCAGGGGGAGAACCCTGATGCCTCTGGTAAGTCTCTACTACCATCTTCTCCCTCTACCTCTGATAACCAACCCATTTCTACACTTCTTAAATCCAAGCCTACCCCTGAAACCATCACCCTAGACTCTTCACCTGAAAACTCCCCTCCTAATAACCTTCAAATGGTTATCTACCAACCTCCCAAACTACCCTCTCCTGAAACCTCTCACCCTGAACCTGAACCCAATACCCTAACCAACCCTGAAGATATCAACTTTGGTTCTGTCACTTGTGACATTATTCGCCTAATGGAGAATAGTCCAAATGAACAGATCAGAGCTCAATTAGCAAATATGACCTTCAGAGTCACACCCCTCAACCAAGAAACCTTTCCTACCCGTCCTTCAACCCGTTTCAACCAAGAAGCCTCTTCATCCAGAACCCGTGAAACCCAAACCACCCCTGAAACCATATGCCTTTCATCAGATGATGAATTCATCTCTGATGACTACTCTACTCCTGCTTCTTCACCCAGATCTCCTCCCTCAAATTCTCCTAGATCTGAAGGTGAAAATTACCCTGACAGTTCCTTTGCCATTGACAGGGATGGGCGCTTAGACGCCGTGATAGAGCGACTCGAGAGTACAAGAGTAAAAATTCCTCTTCGTACCTCTTGTGACTCTGAGTTCGCCTATCTCTCGCAGGAGGAGTACAACGAGGCTGTACAGGCTCATCTAGAGCATAATAAAAGGCAGAAGGAAGCTTTCCTCTCTGCCCAAGCCGCTCGAAGGCTTGCATCGGATTTTGTAGATCAAGATGCTGAAATAAGTGCGGATCCTATCCTCGCACAGAAGGCTGTTCTGAAGGTCTTCAACAAAAATGCTGAGATACAGACTGGAGAAGTGAATGCTGAGCTTGACTGGTGCAGAGATCGGTTACACCTTCGAAAGCATGGTGCTGCCATCTCAGGAATCCATCTTCGCCGATCTAGAGGCAAGAAAAATAATCCTGGCAAAACCTGGATCACAGTCAAACGCTCTGGAGTAAAGGACGTCGAGCACACTCTGGACAAGTTAGATCGCTACAACTTGTCAGAGTGGAACGAAATCAGATCCCTGCTTCCCAAAGCCAACAAGAACTATCGGGCTGAAGTAGAAGAAGTCATTGAAGGACTTATTGCTCGCATCAGAAGGACAACTGAAATACCTGATGACCTACTCCATTACTCTCCACTCCCAACTCAGCAGCCTGTTCGAAGATCTGCAGGCACCTCTACAAGAAGACCAACTCCCTGTCTTCCCAGAATGGTTGTTAAACCTCTGGACCTCTCGATGCTTGATCTTTCATTCCCTCAAGGAATCACTCTATCTGAAGGACAAGTAATCAGAGAACCTGTTCATGGCATTTGTGTTAGCAATAACTCAATCCTACGCTTTCAACGCTTCAGTGAGCTACACTTAGCGCCTTATGAACATCTTTTGACAGTTCTCTTCACTGCACAACAAGACAAGAAAAATCCAGACAACAAAGAGATCATTCGCACTGTCAGAGCTATACTTGATCACAGACTTGCCTTCAGCGACACTCCTGTTCCTGTTTGCGTCAAGACTGAATACATTAGCGAAGAATCTGATAGTTAGTTGTCTTGTAAATTTTTCTTTCAGTAATCCTATCATGTACTTTTGTATTTTCCTTACTCTTGTAATTTTTAATGAGATTAATGAGAATGCAATTCAGTGCATTGTACTTCATTCCATCATAGTACTGAAAAAGATCCCTCAAAACAGTAAATGGGACATGTACCTTTATGAGTTCTATTTCCTACTGTTTAGTTCTAGACTTAGATTTATTTCTAACTTTTCTAGTTTAAGACAATTACTCTGTTGTCTTATCATTATCATTTAGGGGGAGATTGTTGATCCAGCTCTCCTAAGACCTGATGAAATGATAATGATCCTGAATCTTTACTTAGTGAATAGGTTTTTACTTCTGTTATAGCTTGAGGAATTATCACTGAGTCTGTTCAGTGTTATTCCATGTTACTTATGCTGTAACTTAACTTTATAGAATTCAGGATCAGGATCAGGAGACTAACGAGTCTGTTCTGCAGTCTACTGATCCTGTCCACTGAAGTGAAGACCTCCTCCTGAAGACATTAAGATCATACACAAAGAACCATCAGCGACGTCGAAGAAATAGCTGATGACAGGAACAGCATGCTCGTGATCTGAAGACGGAACTCAGTGATAGCAATCTGTTCACCATCGTATGACATCCTGAAGACTCATCAGGATACATGTGACCCTGAACATCCCCAGTTTCAGGACTCTAGTCACTGATCAGTATCCTGATCCTGAAGGATTAGAATAATGTCTTAGTCTAATGCACAAAAGGATTACACGCCTTTTCTGACACAATAGTACATAAGGGCAGTTACTTTACTGTTCCCTCCGTACTTATCAGACCATAAGGCAACTGTTTACAAACATCCTCTTTTGCACACCATGCAAAGAGTATTTGTTTATAGTAAATAGTACAACAGACCTCTCACATTGTGACACGTCACAATAGTAGGTCTGCATGCATTTAATGCATGGAGTATAAATAGGACGTGAAGAGATGTTCTCCATACTTCTTCTTCATCCAAAAATACTCAAGTCCTTTCTCTCTTATCCCCTCTATCTTCTTTCTTTATTCTCTTCTCACTTAGTGCATAGTGAAAGAACTTAGATTGTTTAGTTTAGACTAATTGTCTTTTCTATTTCCGCAACAATCTGTAAATTCATATTGTTTATAAAACAAGAATTTAAAAGTGAGAAAATTGTGTGATTATATTCAACCCCCCCCCCCTTCTATAATCCCAATCACTATCCTTACTTGAAGGTCACCTATTTGGGACCAACACACGGCTATCAACCCACATACGCCACGTCCCATCCTTCTTCGGAGTCAACAAGGCAGGAACGGTACAAGGGCTCATGCTCTCATGGGCATGCCCCTTAGAAACCAAGTCCTCTACCTGACGACGCAACTCCTCATGCTCTGTTGGACTCATCCTGTAGTGTGGCCTATTGGGAAGCTGGGCTCCAGGCTCCAAATCAACATGGTGTTGAATTTCACGTAAAGGTGGCAAACCAGCCGGTAGCTCTTCTAGGAACACATCATCAAATTCCTTAAGTAAAGGAACCATGGAATCCGGGACCTTGACCTCCTCAGCCACTTCCTTACCTATCAACACAAAAACACTTTCTGCATTTTCCAAGCTCTTCATCAAACTGAGCAAGGGTCAAAAGAGTACCCGAAGGTTTGACAACTAACTCTTTTGGTTTACTAGGTACAAGTGTAATCTTAACACCATCAAATACGAAACTGTAAGTATTAGCTCGTCCGTCATGCACTATATTGCGATCATACTCCCACGGTCTACCCAACAAAAAATGACAAGCATCCATGGAAACTACGTCACACCAAACATCATCCTTATATCTAGTACCAATAGAAAAATGAACGAGAGCATGTTTAGAGACCGTTACCTCTCCACCCTTCTTAAACCACTGGAGTTTGTAGGGCTTGGTATGACTCTTCGTCTTCAAGGCTAGCTTTCGAACGGCCTCTTCAGAAATCAGATTGTCGCAACTGCCCGAATCAATAACAAAGCTACACAGCTTTCCCGAAACAGTACATGTCGACTGGAAAATGTTATGTTTGAGCCAACCCTCATCAGTGACCTTTGGCATAAGACAAGAGCGTCTCACTACCAGACTTACCCCTATATCTCCATCGACAAGTTCTTCTTCATATTGGGGTTCGGTGTCATACAAAGGATTTTCTTGATACTCCTCTTTGCCGTCATCATTCTACCAATCTTCAACCTCGCCAAACATAGCCCTCTTTCCAGCCCTTTTGCATTCCGACTGTCGATGCCCCGACTCCCTACAATTGAAACACTTCAACCCACTGCCACTAGGCCCTTTTGGAATTGGCCCCGCACTACCACCCGCAACAGTCCTTTGGTTAGGGCCTGGACCACCACGCGGCGTGAGGCTGTTTTGACCAGAACTACCCCCAATATTGGCAGGCGTATAAGAACCCCCCCATGGTTCTGCTTTTCAAAAGCCAAAGCCCTTTGGTGATCCTAAGAGATGGTCATCGAATCAAACAGGTTCACGGAATCTATGATCTGACCCCATAGTCCTCCAATGTACCGAGAAACAAGATGCGCCTCCGTCTCTTGAATATCATTATGAGCTATCTACTTGTAAAACTTGGTTGTATAATCATCCACAGATTTTGCCCCCTGCTTCAAATTTTGCAAATGCTGGTCCATCACACGTTGAAAATTATAGGGTAAAAAGTTGGACCTCAAATTCTTTTTCATCTTCTCCCATGTCACAATCTTTGACTTTCCAAGCCTGCTTCGGGTTTGCTTCAATTGCTGCCACCAGGCGGAGGCTCTTCCCCGAAGCCTAGTAGCAATCAGCGCTACTCACTTGTCCTCGGGAACCCCTTTGAATTTAAACACTTCCTCCACAGTAACCAACCAATCTATAAACCCCCTCCGGATTCAAACTCTCGCCATCAAATTCTAGAACATCGATTCTCATCCCGTTCTCCCAACGCCTATCACTTTCTCGGGCTCACCTGATCGAATTCCCAACAGAAACGGTAGACGGTTCATCTTCACTGCCAAACTTGTTTACGAAACCCTCATCATCGTTTCTTCTGTTAATCAAATATGCCATCCGAACCATCAATAGGTCAACCACTTGATCAAGTTGTGTCTCCATACTTCTCATGAAACGGTCCTCCAATTCTTGTTCATAGGCCTTATCGAGTCTATGAACTGGTGGGGGTCTCCTTGGAGGCATTGGAACCAGGAATTCGGCTTTGATACCAAACTGATGCAGCGTGTATGGGTGAAACAAAGATCGAACACGTTGATTCTATGAATGTCGTGTTCAACCTCTTCTAAGGCTTGTTGATTCGTAGAATACCAAACCGTAGGCTTCAAAACCTGAATCCTAATGAAGAACTCAAGAGTTGGGAGGAAAACGAAAAATCTCTGATTAATTAACCGTCTATCTAAAACACAGTATTGAAACCTATATAGAAGGCCAAAATGAACCGGGCCTGACAAAAGTAACAGGCCGAACACCAAAGCCCAAAAACAAAAGCCCAAAACGATAAAAGAACACAAAAAACGTCCAAAAAGTCACTTAAAGAGCGTTTTAGGGGTCGAAAAGTCCTACCCATGGCGTGCTCCCTGTCTCAAGCTTCGATTCGACAGGTGGATCGTCCAAAACGGACACCCGGAGCGAGAGTTATGCCCTTTTGAAGTTGGACCTGTTTGTTCCCCGATCATGGGCCTCCAAAAACGTCAAGGCCATCTCTTCCATAGCTCGGCCCGCATCAATGAGTAAGAAAGACATCACAAGACAACCCTTCCATGCCATGAAACCCATGGTTTCATGATGAGAAGATGACAAGGTGGTGTTATTTTTACTTAAGGTGTAACTAGCTAGTTCCATGTATATTACTTAGATCCAGTCAACTTCACTTTGAAACAATTTGAACTTTTCAAATGCTTCATGTTTATATTTCATTAAGAACACATAACCATAACGACTAAAGTCATCAGTAAAGGTGATGTAATATCTTTCACCATATCTAGTCATCACTTTGAAAGGACCGCATACATCAGTATGTATGATTCCTAACAAATCACTTGCTCTTTCACTTGAACTAGAGGATGGGGATTTGTCATTTTTCCACATAAGCAAGATTCACATATATCAAATGATTCATTATCATTTGCCTCCAAAAGTCCACTATTTTGAAGTTGGGATATGCGCTTCTTTTTTGTATGGCCAAGCCGACAATTCCATAGATAGGTTTGCTTCAAATCATATTTGACTCTTTTGGTGTTCACATGATAAATGGAATTATCAATCTTTGTCACTCGATTATCTCACATCGCGTACACAACCTCGAGATCATGAGGTTCGATAAGGGGTTCACTCGCGTCGCGCGCCCCAACTTTGCGTTGCAAAAATCCTTCTAGAAGTCGACCACTTTTGGTTATTGAATGCCAACAAACTTGCTACATGCGAGGCGTTCCTTGAACCAAACTAAGAATAAACTTCATTTCGATACAAGCGTGCACTCCGCACCTCCTGACTTAATCTAAATTAAGTTTGACTCCATTGATAACCCATCGTCCCATTACACTAAAACGAACATAAGGGGATCCCAGATTAATTTTGAAGTCGAATGGACAACTAGAATGTTGTCAATTCGACTGAATCGTTTAAATCATTGTTTTCATTAAAATTTGAAACTTTGAGCGAGGATTATCTCACTAAAAACTCAATGTTTTATAGTGACTCTTGTTTCTAATATATATGAATTTTAATAAATTAAATTTTGGAAAACGAATTGTCGAAATGGGTGAGAAATAGGGGTGAGCAAAAAACCGAACCGAAAACCGAAAAAACCGAAAACCGAAAATCGAAAACCGAAAAACCGAACCGAAAACGAAAACCAAAAAACCAAATGGTTCGGTTTCGGTTTTGGCTCCAAAACCGAACCGAACCGAAAATATTATATTATTTTAAAATTTTACAATATATATATATATATTATCGATTTCCCCTTGATCTTTCACGAAACTAGCAATCCTAATGCCTGAAACATCTTGTTTGTATTTTGACAATTCGTAAACTTATTTAGTTTTATTATTTTATACTTTTATAGTCCTTATAATTATTGAATTATTAATTTATTAGACTTTTAATTTTTGATTTGATATTCAATATTTAACAAATTGATTTTTAAGAAGTTAAACATGTTTTTTGGACTAATTATAAGAAATTGACAAGTTGATAAGATGAAAGATAACCGAAAACTAAAAACCGAAAACCGAAAACTGAAAACCAAACCATTTCACCAACCGGTTGAAAAATAGAAGAAATATAGAGTTATAGACCGAAAACGGGGAAAAAACCGAAAACCAAAAAAAAAACCGAGAACCGAAAAAACCCCGAAAAACCGAAAACCGAAAAACCGAAAACCGAAAAACCGAAAAAAAAAACCAAAAACCGGATGGCTCGGTTTTCAATTCGGTTCCGACCAAAAACCGGACCGAACCAAACCGTGCTCACCCATAGTGAGAAACGTAGCAAAACAAGAGTTCATCGAAAACCGGCGTCGTTGCTGGAAAAAATGACGCTCGCCAGAGGGTGTTTGGCCTAGTCTGTTGGGCCTTATGAAGGTTTAAGAAGGGTGTTTGGCATAGTCTGTTGGGCCTTTTGAAGGTTTAATAAGCTTAAAATTTGGGATTTTCTTGTTATAATTTAATTAAAAGGAAGCCCATCATAATTAACTAGTATTGTACCCGTCCGTAGGCCGGGTATACGACATGTTTTAAATCAATCTACAAATTCCTTCCAAAAACAGACAACTTAAATTGATAGATCTTCCGCAATAATTCCAACAATTTAAATCTAAAATTATCAATCATTACCACTTAATCCCAACTTCATCTACATGTTTTCAAACCAAAATTTCCAAACTGAAATGTCCAACCGGGTGCTCCCCTCGGTGATTTTGGGTTCAAGTCTCGTTGTAGACGTTGGTGTAAATTTAAGAGTAGGTTTAGCAGGTATGTATGTTGGTCCAAGCTTGCTCCCAACATAAACAACTACTAAAGAAGATTCAAATAAAACCAACATATGCAAAGAATAGGCAGAAATTGAGCAAAACAACGACATCAAATTTGCTTAAAGCCAGCCTTAAAGCACTAAAGAACATGTGGAAAATCCTCATATTCATTAGACCAGATTCCATCATCCGACCAAAAGGTCATTACAAACAAAAAACTGAAGGATATAAGCCACCATAAGTAAAATGAAAAAATGAAAAAACATATCAGAATTATAGCAAATATTCTAGAACAGTCACCAAAACAGAAACAGGTGTGTCATTCTTCATATGTTGCAACCCAAGTCTTGAATATCTCAGTAGGATCAAACGTCCTATATAAAAAAGATTGTTCTTCTTATGACACTTTTCAAAAATATCATAAAATACCTGTTACGATGCCCACAAACATCCTATAAAATTATTGCAATGCATTTACATATGATGCGCAATTGCTTGGAGCAGAATTAGTATCAAGATCCACAGATGCAACCACCATCAGAATAAGTACATGCAAGAATAGAGAAATCAACAAAAAGGTCAATGAGGCTAGTGCCCAAGCTCGGATAACATCTCTTGCACCAAAAAAAGAAAGAGAACATCTTATTCAATCTTACTGGATAAGTAAAGTGTTGCTAAACACCATTTTCTATCCTATTCAATCTTACTTAAAATAGCATTGCTATAAGATGCATTGGAAGCGAATGGAAAAGGAATAATAATACTACCATGTTGAATGCATGCTCTATAATCCCTGGCATTGCTGGAGAAATTCCCTTTAAACAAAAAAATATTGTAAGAAAGTTGTTCAACCAAAACAAAATATATTACATCTTCATCGATCTAACAACAATATCCCCTACATCACCATTCTTAATATCCTCTACAAATAGAATACATCTTGCAATTTTCAGAAATGGATTAACCAAGTTTTTTTTTGTATGAGAATCATGATAAGTGGTGAAAGTACCCTTATTATATTTTGCTATATCTTTGTGAAGGTGAAGGTTACGAGGCCTAACTTTGTGCAGCAAAAGATGATAGCTTGTACGCTACAATCGCCTACAAACAAATTTTTTGATTTAGAATGTTCTCAATTTGGCTTGGCCAAGTTATGAGCGTATAATGAACCACCTAAAAAAACAAAGAAAGTGCAAATTACCAAAGAACGGCTGACTTGATGCTTCTCTTTTGCTGCTGCAAACACCAACCTCAACTTCTGTTGACCACCTCTTCACCACCTCTCTATGAATTTTTTGATGCTCCTTATATTTATGGTGCAAGCCGCCCCATCCTGCAACAACCCCTCTTCACCACCTCTCTATCGGTATTCACCCATCTCTATCAGGAAATAGTCTGTAATCGAGGAAAGAAGGAAATTAATCATGGGTGGGAATGCTTTACGATATCGAGTGGGAAATGGAGGAGTGGAGATGATTACTGGTCAATATAATATATAATTTGACTTTGGAATTAAATAGCTTCACATATTGAAAGCAAATATTAATTTATACTTTGGTCCAATATGGACTTCAATTTTTAGCTTCCCCCAACACTTCTTCCTCCAATGCATGCATGGGCTTGTATATTGACGAAAACACCAATAGCCAATACTTGTTTCTCTGCTGAGCTGCAAGCTCTCTTGTAGGTGACAAAATCAAAGCTTGGACTCTGTCAATAAAGATGTGAATTTCATAAATGGAACTACCTAACTAAGAAAAAAGAGATGAGAACTAAATAATCGAATTTCCCAATGATGGCAATTACAACTAAAAAGGAAAAGCTTAAACCATTAAAGTTCAAAAAGGTGGTAGAGTCACCAATGCAATCCAATAGATGGCAAAACATAGATTTCATCGTAAAAAAAGTGGTGTTTACCTAATGTTTAATCCGACCATACATTTTAGCAAGTGATTTACTGTATATCAATATGAAAGTAAGGGACCTCGTTGAAATCAAATAAGACCTACTAATAAAAAAATCAATCCATCATCAGATGAGATAAACAGAAAAATGTCTTTATACCTAATTCCACATGGAGAGAGATTTTAGTGAAATAGATGACATGGTTCAACGACGTCGATGATGCGAATACTTATGGAAGAAGATGGAAAAACGCCTCTGTGAGACTCTGCACTCCAAAAAGCAGAAGTCAGAGCACCTTCTTCAATATTTTCATCACAACTTGATTGAGTTTGATAGTTCCTACAAAGAAATAAAATTGATCATACATTAGTATTAACGATGTGGAAATCAAAGCATACTTGCAACTTAGCCATAGTGATGAAGCAACATGTTTCAAGGTTGTTGCTAAGAAAGAACCAAAAACACTGTAAAATTAAAAACCCTCAAATGAGTCTCATTCTCACGTTATCCCATAAATGAAACGGAGAAAGACATATGAAATTAATGATACCTATGAGAGAGCACTTACAGTATCTATATTATTTATATCTCAAACATCAATATTTATCTTATCTTGGAAGGAATGATTTCATCTGCAAAAAAATAAAGAAACCATCGGTATAGATTTCATGATGATCAGTCAGTTAACTTTATTTTTTTCTTAAATAAGAAGAGGTCCAAAATCATAATTCAATGCACACAGAATACATGATTTACCAACATAAAATGGTAATAGAAATTAGAACCCGCTGCACCAACTGTTGTTAAAAAAAATAGAAATTAGAACCCAATTGAGGCAAAATTCCAAGGAATTCAACTGTTGTTCCCAATAGAGTCCATGAGGAATCAAGGAAAACTTACCCGTAAGTTTTTAGAGTGCCAACAACGAATGTTTCTGTTGTGGATTTAACTTGTTGACTTGAGAAAGAATGCTACTTATGAAGATGTTAAAGCTACAATCCGCTGCAATAAACTCATCCCAATTACCTGTTATTTATTTACAATTTCAACATCTAAATGGTTCATCAAAAAATATACATAGGGTCCATTCCACAATTGCCATCCACAATAACCTCAAAAAAACCTAAATCAAAATTTAGGGTTCTAGCAAAAATCCAAAAAACTTACCACCCGATGGAGACATGATTCTCTAACAACTTTTTGATGACCAAAAAGGGGAAAGAAGATCGAACAGAATACTTCACTAACAGAGATGGAAACATAGGCAATCAGCAGATAAACATCAAATTGTGTCCACATTCGTACCTTTTTTCCGCATTTGAATTACCAAGAAGCAAAAGAGGATCATCTTGTTTTGATGGTGCTGCACTGTTGCTACTTATATCCTCGACTTACAGCTTCGTGCACAGAGTAACCGTAAAAAGATTCTAAACAAAGATGGAGAGAATTAGGGGGAGGGGGTGGTTATGAACGGGAAGCAGAGGGGGAGCCAAAAAGAGAGGAACAAATTCGTGGGGAGTTAGAGCCTTGGGGAAGGAAGTTTGGTTTGAGTAGGAGGAGAGAAATTAGGAGGAGAGGTGGTGACGTGGGAAGTGAGGGGAGGCAACTTTTGATCTGGACCGTTCAAATTCAATTAATTTAAACGGCTGAGATTGAAAGAGCGGTTACCCAAACCACCTGGGTCAATATAATATATAATTTATTATTTGAGTTTACCAATTATATATGTATATAACATTTAGCAGGAAGTTATGAACAGTAAACTTCATAAAATTACAATTTTAGTCCTTGTGGTTTGATAAACTTCACAAAGTTACGATTAGTCCTTGTGGTTTGTTTGATATTTTAGGATGAACAGGTAAACTTTATAAAACTACAACTTTAGTCCCTATGCTTTGATTTATAATGTTTTTCATCCTAGAATTTTTAAAACTACTTTTTTCATCTCTATGGTTTTTATTTTCATTTCATTTTCATTCCTCCATCAAACTTTGTCAACTTAAATGGTTAATTCATCCAAAAAATATTTGATTAAATTACATACTTGGTTCTTATAGTAGACCATCTTTATTTACATAATTCACATTTTGTTACGTTTTACTTTATTTATTTATTTTATTAAGACATTTTGTTTTATTGGTTAATTGTTAACTATTATAACTTTAATAAAAAAATAATCAAATTATTTCATTAAACTATTAATAAGTCCAAATCTTTAAGTTAAAATCTCTTAAAACTATATTTTTTTATTGATTGATTTAGTAAATGTCTTTATTTATTTTATTTAACCATTGGCACACATTATCTAAATGCTAACAACCACATGAAATAGATATCAACTGCATTATATACCTCTTTTTTATTGTAGGCATATAGTTAAATATCAAGACAATGCATGAAGTCCGTTATACTAACCTTTCGTATGGTAACATACCTACAAACTGTATATTTCATATAAACGATAAAATCTATCACAGTTTATAACCCGGCGCGAAGCCCGGGCTTTTAATAACTAGTATATAACAATTTACAGGAAGTTATGAACAGTACTTTTATAATTATGTACAACTTCAATCCCTATAGTTTGGTATATGTAATACTTTTAGTCCTTGATTTTTATAAACTTTTTTTTTTCATCACACTAATCTTAAAGCTATGTACAACTTTAGTCCATGGAGTTTGATATATATAATATTTTTAGTCCTTGATTTTTATAAACTTTTTTTCATTCCAATGATTTTTTTTATTCAATTTTCATCCTTCCATCCAAGTTTGTTAATTTGCGTGATTAACTCATCCAATTTTTTTTGATTAAATTACATATTTGGTCTTTATAGTAGATTATCTTTATATTTTTTATTCTCAAATCACATAACTCACACTTTGTTACTTTTTACTTTCTTTGTTTATTTTATTAAGAGATTTTGTTTTATTGGTTAATTATAAACTATTATAAGTTTAATTAAAAAATAATCAAATAATTTCATTTAACTATAGATAAGTACATGATATTTTTTTTTCGAAGTTTTAGGTTAAAATCTCTTAAAATTAATATTTTTTATTTATTGATTTATTAAATCATTTTATCTATTTTATTAAACTTTTCGTATGACAACACACGTATAAACTTTATGTTTCATATAAATGATAAAATCTATCACAGTTTATAACCCGGCGCGAAGCCCGGGCTTTTAAATAACTAGTTATATTTAATTATAGGGTTTTTACAAATTAAATAATTTTTGTAGAATTAATATCTTATTTTAATTAAAAATTATTTAGTGTTATTATTCAAAGGAACAATATTAATTTAATTGGGGCTTTTCAAATAATTTATTTGGGACCTTGAGATGTCTAAATCTCTTATAATTAGGTGCAAATTAATTAATTCAGGTCATTTTAATTGGACAACGGTGATAGATAAAAAGAAGTATAATTAGGGGCGTACCGAAGTTAATTCTTATTTGACCTTAGGTTGACTTTTAAAGGAAATAGAAGCATCAACGACAATTATTATGGATATAATTGTAGGTTATCATTTCGGATGAAGTTTGAACAAACCTACACTGTCAAGTGAGTCGTTGACGAGATTTCATAGGGATGTATACACATGTACAAATTTATTTTTACATACATGGTGTGTGATATGCATGTTTATTATGGTGTTAATTGCACATTATTTGCAACTTGTGGATTACATACTTATGATTTAAATTTCGGTGCAAGCATGCTATTTTATGTTACATTTATTTTACATAAATCATATGCATATGGTTTAGGATTCGGGTTAACAGGGTGTGTTGATTGGGGTGTGGGATATCGGCTCGATATGTCACGCTTAGGGGAGGCATGACCTGAAATGCACGGTTAGTCCTTTGTAGACCTAAAAGCTCAGGGAATACCTGTGACATGGCAGGTCCCTACTTAACGGAGTGGAGTTAAGAGATCTCGCCGGGGTTATTTTTGTTCTTGTTTATAAAATGCATGACACTTTTTCATTGGCATTTAAACAATCAAATTGTGTGTATATATGGTAGCACGTAAACCGTGAACTCACCAAACTATTTAGCTGACTATAGTATACATCTCAAGAGCAGGAGGTTCGGGAATCGACAAAAGCAAGGGACACGCTTAGGATTCCTATTTTACTTTAATTATATGTTTTTGTTTTAAGTGTTTGGATTTGGCTGGAATTCTTAGTGTCCCAGTATATATGGGACGAGTTTACTTGTTAAGTTAAGGTTACTTTAATTATAATAGACTTCCGTTGTAAGCATTTGATTTTATTTATGGAGCATTTAATGATGTCTTTGGATGATGTAATATCTTTTTTGAAAAAATAAATGTGGTGCTACATCTCCTACTCCTTTGATTCGTCTAATCTTACAACTGAAATATGGTTATACGGTCTGTATTTCGTCCCATAATCCTCGCATATCTTGGTGTAGTAGACTGAAGCTGATGCGCCATTTTGAGTGGTGGTGGTGAGTGCTTGTTTTAATTTGTAGGCACGAGGAGCACTTTCCTTGCCAAATCTTTCTTCTAGGTCGCTGCGGTGTTTGCATACTTTACGCTTGATCTAATGTCCTTCTCCATGGCTATGGTCAACCGTTCTTTGATCATGGAGTCGCATCTCATCTACAGGGCCGTTCCGATCTTTTGAGAGGCCCTGTTACGATAACTTCAAAACTATTGACTGATAATTAGATAAATAATTAAAAGCCAAACAATAAAAATTGTTGCTTTAACTTGTAAGACTTTTAATACAAATAAAATGATTCTTCTAACGTTTTTCGAAACAAAATCTTCAATAAACTCATTATAATCAACTTTCTCTAAAAAACCGTTCTCAATAGCTATCAAAGCTAGTCCGTTGTTTAACTAAATTAGAGTATTAAACAAAAAATCATTCCATTTTTTTAAAACTAAATTGGAGCATTAGACAAAAAATCTTTCCATTCCAACTTTTCCCTTTAAAACTTAAAAGAACAATAAACTTGTTGGAACTTGGAAGCTATGAGATAATCTGTAACTGCAATCAAAAATAAAAATTACACAAACAATAGAAAACTTACAATTAAAAACTAGTTACTACAAATTAACATTGGAATCGTATAGGTGGCCAAGGAAATGAGGAATCAATAAGTAATTTGTTGATAAAGACTAAATAAGAGCACAAATTTCTTGATTTTGAACTTTTAGATCGCCAGATCGGTGATTTGCAATCGTGAGTAATGATTGATTCGAACTAGGACAAAAATATATAATGAATTTTTGTGGCTGTTGTTGATGAAATAGAACATAAATCAGAATTAGCCTTTCTTTTATCAAATCAATGAACATAATTTGTAATTGCAGTTTGGAAATTCCAAGAGTCGTGGGCCGATCAATTAGAGATGGAGGATTGGAGGGAATCAATTTAGCTTCTAAATTTTAGGGATTTAATTTTCTTTTTACGGTTAATTAGGTGTGCAAGAGATAAGCATAGGTTTTTAATTCATGGGCTGGATTTATCTCTAATATAATATAAAAATATCACATATACTAATATGTAATATATATAATAGAAGTATATAAAATATTTGGGCTCCTTGAATAAGTGGGGCCCTGTTCCATAGAACACAATGGCACAGCCCATTGCACCGATCTTATTCTTTGCGAGCATAAAATTCTTCATTTCTTGAGCCAAATCTCCATAGATGCTATAAGTCAAAATATCGTGTTACAAAAACCGCACATTAAGCCATGACCCTCACGTGTACCGAGGCATGAGATACAAGCCTTAATTAAGCCACGCCACGCCATGTCGGCTATTCGGCGAGCTTTTTTGAACACTAGATACTTACCCGCGCGCGATGCGGCGCGAAATATCTTAATATCAAAATCAAAAACTCGATTTAGATATGTTAATTTTATTAATCTATGTGGTCTTATGTCGCAAATGGAAAGTTAATATGGTGGATTGTGTCGTATTTTTAAAAAGGTTGTTGATGGATAATGTGGTTTTTAAATTCAAAACATTGGTGCTTAACATTCAATGACCAACTTACACATTAATACTTTATATACCTATTACTACAATGCAGAAAGATGTAAATTATTAAAAATATTTAAAAAAAGTTGGAGTAAAAATCCTATGAATAACATTTCTAATTTTATTTTTTATTTGTCATTTTATTTTATTTTTCTTTCAATTTGACACCGGCATAAACCATACAATTCCAATAGCTCGTGCCGCATTCTTCACGGAAAGCTTTGATGTATGTTGATCCAATAAATAACTTCAAAACCGAAGACAAATTTTCTTATGTTGGGTCAAAAAGGCTTTATATATTATTCTTGGTAATAACTAATAAGCAACCAACTTACAACCAATTCATAACCATCAAGTTTCTCTAGAATGAATGAACTCATTTTTCTTCAAGGAAGGACATCAAGTATACTTTTTGGAACATACGCAAAAATTAAAAATCATATAACTGTTAATTAAAACAATTCTACAAGGGGCTAGTTACACATCCATCTTCAACTCGATTCTTTTATGCGATTCTTTTATGAGGAAAGGTACTAATGAAAAACAAAATCTTGGAAGTTATAAATTAAATATTATAGAATGAATATTTAATAATCTTGAAAAATTGAATAGTCAATCTTGAAATTTGAAATAAAATTATTACCTTTATATAAAATAATTGCATAAAAATATTCAATATTGGGCTCATTTCGAAGGTATTGAGGAGACAATTATGATGCTATACTTTGTAAAATAAAAAACGTAATTTTAATATATTTTAATTTATAATATATAATTATTTAGATTATATGATAAAGGTTTAAGGTAGAAAATGAAAAACTAAAGGACTAAAACAAGATTTAATAACTAACTAAAGGGGGTAAAGTGTAAGTGTGTAAATCAGTTTTGTTGAACAAAATAACTAACATATTGAGTTATTCTCTTTATATAATAGTATAGATTGGTTACAACTTACAAATGACGTTTCTTTAGTAATTATGTGTATTTCTTTAATATTTGTAGGTACAACAACTTAGAGGAATAACTGGAAGCAGTGATCGGATGACAACAGGATGTTGGAAATCAATAGCAAAAGAACTTATCAATTGAAGAAAGAAATAAAGAGGTTTGCGTTTACTGCTTAAAACTAATCCATTGATTGCACAAAATTACATTAAATAAGGAAAATAAACTTGATCCTAAAGAAATGGTAGCTAAGTACGTCAACTTCCTAAAAACTAGCAAGATAATGCCTACATCTTTTGACCAATTAAAATCTAATAAAACAATTAAAATAAGTGAATTATAATCTACTAAACCCATGAATTAATCCACAACTTCGACCCATGACCCGTTCACATACAAACCAGCTGACCCATGACCCGTGTACAAACCGATTAACCCAACACAGGATTGCAGAAATTGAAAAGAAATGGTTGTGTTGATGGAAACTGTAGAAAATGGTTCAAAACTGGAAGGAGCATGTTACAGGATAATACAGTTATGTTTTTAGGTTGTGATCTCTAATGCATCTTCTTTCTTGCAGTTTGCTGATCATATAGATCATGCATTCACCTACACAATTTCCCATATGGTTAAGTGAAGATGAGGAACTTTTGCCCTATTTGTTTTGTCTGATAAATGAGTAATAAAGATGAGGAGAAAGATAAATTAATATATTCTTTTTTACAAGTATATCTATAAATTGTAGAGAAGCTATGCAAAATTAAAACCATAGTGAGATATCATACCAGCCGTCTTGTTATTCTGGTTCAGGTTACATATATCTTGATGTTTTCTTTATATGTTATACTTGTAGCCTTGCAACTAGCTATTTTGACCAAAACTCTTGCTTCTGTTTACATTATTCATGGTAAATAATACAACATTTAGTTTATTTAGTCTGAATGCTATGTTATTCACCTTGGAAAATGCATAATGTTCGGTCTGAATAATCTTGTATTATTCTGAATATGCCAAGTGGTGCGCTCTCGACTATCCTCATGTTAACAACTGCATGGATTTGAGTTTTCATTTGAACTTTCGTCTATATATAAACATATATTTTGTGTGTTATATGTAATGCTTACACTTATCTGAATTTGTTCCAAAAACATCCCCTCTCCATCTTCTCCCAAAAAGTGGCAATAAGTTGGAAATTCTGTGAGAATTGGAGTGTCGTCACGGAGGTCCCATTGTTATACACACATCCTTTCCAACTTTAGTAAAGATACCATACTTTTCTACATATATTGGATTTCTTTAATTGCCCTATTTTGGCTGATTTCATCAGCATGCTGACAAAATTCCCCATGAAAATGAAACCACCAGATCCAATGCTTTAAGTGATAATTCATCTCTCCATACTTCTTTTTGATTCCTTACTTCATCAATATTGAATCTGGGTGGTTAAAATGTGAATGTAAAACTGATGTAAATCACAGAAGCAATAGTTTTACATTCACATTTCACACATTTAAAATTAATTTGGCCATGAACAGAGTTTTTTTCACATGTAATGTGGCTTTCAAAAAAATTAGCAGAAGCAGGGCTGTTTCTTTTTTGTTTTCAAAACTAGAGTGATCGGACTTCCAAAGTCCGAACACTTTGTACACATAGTCCACGTGTCCTTCCCTCCTAAGAAGAGCCAAAAGTGATCGGACTTTGGAAGTCTGAACACTTTTCCTTTCTGCCACGTGTACAAAGTGTTCGGACTTTGGAAGTCCGATCACTCTAGTTTTGAAAACAAAAAAGAAACAACACTACTTTTGCTAATTTTTTGAAAACCACATTAAATGTGAAAAAAATTCCCATGAACAATGTTAAATTTGGCCCCAAATGTTTTGGAGCACCGTTCAAAATCACACATTTAGCATGCATTTTTCTTATCTTTCTCATTCAATTTTCACCATCTGCTTACACTCTTAAACAAGGCAGAGGTCTTCACGGAAACAACTTTTATAATCTTTGAAGTACTAGAGGTCATGTCTGCGTACATGTCAACTTACTTGGACTGGACTGAGATATATATTTATTTCTTTTAATTTAGTTTGGCTTATATATATATAGGGCTAGATCACAAAGTTAACTTTCTAGCAACCATATCTTAATAGTATAAAATGAAAGGTGCAAGAATTGTGGCAGCTGGAGGCCACTGTCTCCCTCTTCTGCTTTGTTTTAATCACACCGACAAATGAGATACGTGGCGCTCGTCCACTGGATCAACAACACTTTTTTCCTTTCTTTAAAGATCGAAAGAAAAGAAACAAAAGAAGAGTTGATTATACGAGTTCTTCGGTCCATTGTTCCTTTAATAATAAAAAATACCATCAATAGAGGTGGTACAAAAAGGCAATAATATAGAAGAAAAAGGCAGGAGGAATCTTGTATCCTTGGATGATGACTTAATTGTGGGGATGGTTTAACAATTTATAGCAAATTTTGGGGAAGGGATGACAACCCCATTCTAAGAAGCACCACATATTAATAATGCTTCCTTTTCCTGGGTAGTAGATTCCTTGTGAAATCTGGCTGGAAGTCCATGCATTGGGACTGGAAATGGACCATACTGAATCCCACTTTTAGATCCCACCACTTCCCATCTGCAACCACAATCATCATCTATATATTAGAACATCATATCTATATATATATATATATGGGATTACTTCTTCAAAATGTATCCAACTATCCTCAATATACTATTGTACGTATCCACCTACAAAACTTTCTTTTGTATGTATCAAACTTTATTTTTTAGTCTATTGTGTGTATTTTTGAGTCTATTATGTGTATCCAACTATCCCCTAATATACTATTGTGTGTATCAAAAATACACATAATAGACTCAAAAATAAATTTTGATATATACAAAAGGAATTTTTTTAGGTTGATACACACAATAGTATATTGGGGATAGTTGGATACATTTTGAAGAAGTAATCCCTATATATATATATGCCTTTGTCAAACCTAACTTCTACCCCTCACTATAGGAATTATTTGTATGTCACTTTTCATGATTCAAAATATCCTACTTATTATGTCATGTTTGTATCATTATACAACAAATTCAGCTTTATAAGATGTCAAAGATGCGTTTATGTTCTAATGCACCGCTTTAATACAATCAAAGCTTATAGGACTAAACAATTGTACGTCCTATATAAATGTATTACAATATATAGGATGTTTGGTAGTATTTTGACATTCTAACAAGGTTTTTAGAGACTTTTAAAATGAAGTTTCATATTAGTTTTTTATACCACGATTCTATCTTGTGAAAACATCTTTTTACACAACAATTTGTTTTCGAAACACTTTTTCAAATAATGTCATATATAAAAAGAATGATGCAAGACAATTTATTTCAAAATTGTCCTAAAGTATTTTTGGGATGCCCAAAAGTGTAGGATCAACTTTATTATAACACAATCATACATCACGCACACTTGTTTTGTCCTATAAACTTTAGTCGTATTTAGCCTATTAGGGTATTTCGCTGATTTTGTTGTAGCGTTTAGAACATGGGTTTGGGCTCGATTTAAATGCAATGCCCAAGTTATAGAAATTAAGCTAAGGAGTCGTGGTGCATTGCATTCACCCTTTTCCCATATTAGAAACTGTTTTTTTTTTTTTTTTTTTTTTTTTTGTGTCGAACGATGAAATTTGAGAAAAAATGGAGCTTTACCTGTACTTGGTGACTAAATGGTGAACCATGATGAGCATTTCTAGCTTAGCAAGCTCATTTCCAGGACAAGCATGGACTCCACTTCCAAATGGCATAAATGTGTTGGGCTTTGGTGCAACCTACATATATATGCAAATTAGGCCAATTCAGAGAACTGTAAGTATTATACTAAAGCAAATCAGTAGTTACTCAAATATGTTTAAAGTTTTACCTCAAATCTTGAAGGGTCAAATTCCTGAGGATTAGGAAAAAATTCGGGATTGTGATGGAGATTCCTAAACAAAGGCATGACCTTCCAGCCTTTTGGTATTCGGTAGCCTGTTTCAAATTATATGGTATAGTTTGTTAAACATTGTAATCTAGTAAAGAGAACTAAAGAAGTAATGTTGGTAAAGGTGCTGTTAGAAACCGACGACAAGAAAATTGTCCACAAAAGAAGCTTTCAAGATTGTTGTGACGGACTTTTATATATCGATCTTACCCTTGTAATCTACATCAGTAACTGCCTCTCTAAATGTGAAAGATATAATGCTTGCCATTCTCAAGCTCTCCAATATCACCTGAAAGATATGCACAAGTGAAAAAAATTCAGAAGTAGAATAACAAACAGAATGAGCTTAAATGCATGTGAGTACCAAGATGTGGAAATCCTAATATCCAACACCGAAACCGCTATATATCTAGATATTTATGTATATAGGGTCAGGTTCACGTGAGACCAAACTGTTTTTGTGAGACCGGCTAGACCAAGATTTTACACTTGAAACTTCACAGCGCTGTGAAGTTAAAAAAAACACTCTGAAGGTAAAAAAAATCTGAACCTGCACAACAAAAACATTGTGAACGTTACCTTCACAATGTTTTGTTGTGTGAAGTTTCAAGTTTAAAATTTTGGTCTTACCTGTCTCACGAAAACAGTTTGGTGTCACGTGATCCCAAGTCTATATGTATATATATACATATATTGAGGAGAAAAGATCAAAGTCTAATTGACGTAGGATGCCAACGCACCCCCTCCAATTACAAAGGCTGGATGGCCACAAATTGTGCGAGTGTACAAAGGCAGCTAGACGGTACAAATTGTTGTATTATTGTGTATAAGTCAAAAGGGGTGGTTGACCTTAACTCTGATATTATGTGAAAATATGTCGAAGTCTATTTAATTATTCTTCAAAAGAACCTTTGAGGAGAGAATAGAGGTCCCATTATTGAGAAAAAGAGGTTTAAGTTTAGCTGACATAAGACTTCAACCCCTTAGAAAGTAGTAGTGCATACCTTGTGAGTAATCGGCATATTTCTAGTCTGAGCCCATGTCAACGGAAGATTACCATCGTCATTAAGCTGGTGGATTAGCTTCTGCTCACCCTAAAGAAGCATAAAGTCGTTTTTTTAATCGGGGATTACACAATATTTCGTGCTAAAATCAAAAACTATGTATGAGAATCGAATCCTGCTTTTCTAGAGATCGAAGGAATATTCTAGCATCTTTTATATAGATCTTTACCTTTACTGTCTCTAGAAGTTTCGGGTGATCATGCAGGTACTTGAGAATCCAAGTCATTGCACTGGCTGTGGTGTCTTGGGCAGCAAACAGAACTCCGATAATGTTATCCGCAATCTGATCTTCACTCAACGTTTCACCCTTTTCGTCTTTGGAATTCAGCAGACATCCCAACAGATCTTTCTCCGTTGACCTCTTTTCTTTTCTATCGGAAATGAGTTCGCTTAAAATCTTCTGCAGCTGTCTCCTGGCCTATAGAATACCGGTACTTCGCTAAGTCCACAAGTCAAAATACAAAAGCTAGTTTCATTTATACCATTTACATCATTTTACATCACCATCAATGTTTTTAGTTTTAGATATATATGGTTTTCGGTAAGGTGATCTTGTTATGGATGTCTCAAAAAGAAATAAAAACATGAATTGAGTATGATAAACTTGGCTTACCATGAAGGCCTTTTTGAAGGGAGTTCCTGGTAATTTTGTTGGGAAAGAGTTGTACCCTTTGTCTACTATGCTGTAGTTTCTCTTTAGTTGCTCTTTTTGGCTGGTTTCCAAGTGTCCGAATATAGCGAGTATCCCAACCTCGAATGATAGCTGTAAAAATTTAAATCACACCACCATTCGTTAAACTTTCCACAAAAGAACATTGATAAGTACTACATAAATTGGAAGAACATAGAAAGAGATCGATCGAATAGATATAAGACGAACTGAACCTTTTTCATCTCATGAAACGTGTTGACGATGTGGCCGTCTGCCCATGAGTCCAAGGCGGAGACCGCTATTGCTTCAATATCCGGGACCAAGCCACGGAGATTGTCGAGGGATAACGAGCTTTGAACTAGCTTCCTTAGGCGAGCATGGTACTCCCCTTGATGGAAAAAAAGCGCCAAAGGGCCGATCAAATTCTCTTTGCTCTTAGGATACGTTGGCTTGAACAAATGGGCTTGGTTCACCAACACGAACCGGGCAGCCTCGGGGCTAGCCAACATAATACTAGGACACCCCAAGATGTGGGTCTTGAAGATTTCGCCATACCTACACAATTAGCATGCATAACAATATTAATCCACGGTGTTAAGAATTGATGCCATACGATCGATATTATATATATAGTTGCAAATATTTAATGTGATTGAAAAGGATTGATCTTAGAGACCTTTTCTGTTTATTAGCAAAGAAGATGTTTGGATCCTGAGAGTAGAGTTGAAGTGTTTCCCCGATATACGGCCATCCGAGTGAACCGGGAGGGAGCTTAGCGGTATCCCTTCGGTTTCTTCTTATGAAAATGTACCAGATAAGTGCAACAAGAACCAACAAGACATGCACCAGAATCATTTTCTCCATCTCAAGATTAATCTGTTTATGAGAACAGGCAGGTTTTTATGTTATTTTTGGTACCAGAATGAAAAGTATTGGAATAATATGGTTTATATGATGGATGTGCAAGGGGGTTTATATAGAAAAGGGACACAAATAAGGACAAAATCTCAAAGATTTTGAAAGTGAAATTACAAGATATTATACTAATTAACCCAATAATTATATTTCCATTAAAGAAAGACTCGAAATTTCGACCTCTCTCTCTCTCGCTATATATATATATATAATAATAATAATAATAATAATAATAATGTTTTTCTGATTTGATTTGATGACATGGATGTAGAATATGTAGGTTCTTTGTTAGCATAATAACTATTAATATTTGAAGGCAAGAGCACCTGCAACAGTGTTCATCATTCCTGATTGTGCTAGAAAGACGACTTTTGTCGGCTAAATAATTTGGCTTAATTAATCAAGGTGTTTTGGTTGTTGGGGATCAGTTGAATTGTTTGCCTAGCTAGAAACAACTAGTGATTTCTATTGACTTTATTGTCTTTACTATTAACATGATGGATGGATCAAGGAAGAACAGGAATCCATGGATATATGTTTAATTGGTGTCTCTCTTGTGGGAGTAAATGGATAGTTTGGGTTCTTGATATATATATATATATATATAGAGGAAGAGGAAAGTTCAAATACAAACCACCTTTTCGTTGTGAACGCGAGGACAACCCAGAGCGCGCCACGTGGCAATTTGAAAAAATTTCGACTTAGTCATTCAGACTGAATATAAGCGTTATTCAGTATGAATAACACTAACATGCACTCTGATGAAATCGGACGCGGGCGGGTCAGCCGCGGGTCATCCGCGGGTCGAGCGTTATTCAGTATGAATAACACTAACATGCGGTTTTATTCAGACTGAATATGACTTGACCCGCCGTTTCAGATTGCCACGTGTCGCGCTCTGGGCTGTCCTCACGTTCACAACGAAAGGGTGGTTTGTATTTGAACCCACCCCTATAGAGGAAAGTTCAAATGTGAACCACTTTTTGGTTGTGAACGTGAGGACAACCGAGAGCGCGACACGTGGCGGCTTTGAGTGTGGTCCCCCTCTTTAATTCAATGCCCTCACATGAATCGCGCCTAGTCATCCGCCGTGGATTTGACGTGACGCTTAGTCATCCGTCATGTGTCGCGCTCTCGGTTGTCCTCACGTTCACAACCAAAAAGTGGTTCACATTTGAACCCACCCCTGTATATAAGTCTATATATATATATATTCATAATGATAATCATTTACAACACATTTCTAAAGTCAAATCAGTGCAACCATATGTAATACTATAAAATTGTATAAAACTTTCCATATGTAATATGAAATACATGGAAAATCAACGATTATGGAAATATGAAATAATATAGAAAGTTAATTATTATGGAAACGTTTTTATGTACGGTATCGTAGGATGCATCGGCTTCATGTTAACTAAACTACCGGTTGTACAAGAGGGGATTATATATATATGGAATATTGGTCCAACCGATATCTAATGGTCCCTTTAAACTGATAATTTTATGGAGTTTATATATTATGGTATCACAACTCAAATACCTTATCAATTTTCTTTCCTCATCCTCATCTAGTCAAATAGAAAAAGAAGGTCGACACTGTGTAAAAACTAAAAACCATCATTGTTTGCTATTCTATAATAAATGCCAAAAATTTGTTTTCTTAGTTTTCAAAAAAGAATGCAATACTTTTAATTTGTTTTGGTTAACTCTTTATTTCAAATTTAATATTAATAACTGATGATGATAATCATTAGAAAATATTTCTGATTTTGGTATACCATCTTCAGTATTTAACAAACACATATATATGTTTTGAGGAAAATTGCATTAAAGCCAAACATATCATGTTTTCTTCAATTTAAAAAATATACTATAATTTTGTGAACTAAAAAAATAAAATGTATTATAACTTTATAATAAAAAGTGTTTTCTGAAAGAAATTATTAACTTGTTTTATTTTATAAGATGTCTTGGTAATATAACTTTTATTGACAGGTGTAAAAAATCAAAATCAAAACCAAAACAAAAACCAAAACAATATGAATTTCATTTTGAAAAGAATGGAATGATATGATTTTCAACAATGCTTCTTCCAACCTGCTCACAATCACTAATGACATTAAGTCGATTGTTTTTCATTGGGTTTGTAATAGGAGTTCTATTGTTAGGAACCGTTGTTGGCATAACCGGGTTTGTAATTCGAGGTCGTTTTTGACCTCATTTATTTGGACTAGCGTCTTGGTAGTTATGGTTCTTAATAAATTGACCGTTCTAGGAAAAAGATGTACGAATTTCATTTTAACTAAGGCTATCTTACAATAAGAAAATTATAACATTTTTATGTAACAAGTAATTCAATAAGAAATCTGGCCACTAATCAAATACCTATCCTAAACAACAAAGTTGGAAAAAGCCTTGTGAATTAGGGTATAACCAATATCTTATATAAGCTTAAGTAAAAATGGTAATGTTTTTTATTACAAAATCAGATGCTCATAAAATATGTCTAGTGCATAAATAAATACGTTTAATATAAGATGCTCATAAAATACGTCTAGTACGTAAATAAATACGACTAATATAAGATGCCCATAAAATTTTGCTTGCAGTCATAATCGATCATGGTTCCTAAGTTGCAAAGCATAAGATGCTCATAAAATACGTCTGCTACGTAAATAAATACGTCTAATATAAGATGTTCATAAAATACATCTAGTGTGTAAATAAATAACTCCTACAAATGCTGACATCATGTTTTTTATTGCAACTCATCTTTTTTTATTTAAATTAAAAAATATCACATATATCAGCAAAACTAATCGAATCAAAAGAGTTTGTAGGTTATGATCGTAAAAAAATGTAAACAGAAGAAAATAACTAAAATTAAGAAGGTTGTATAATAGCAATAATTGAAAAACAATTATTTTTGTTCTACAGAGCATTTGTTATATATATACATACGAAAAGCACATACATTTATATCATATATTTCTTAAAATGAAAAATAAGTAAATACTTATAAATTGTTTATTTTATATTATTTTATCTTTGTGTTATAAACAATTTATGAAAACATATATTCATATTATTGTAGTTACTTATATCATAGGCTGAGGTTTTGGAAAACCAAAATTTGGAAAACTTTTTGTAACCATTAATCTAAATAGTATATATATATATATATAAATGTTCAAACAAGAACAAAACCATTTAATAGGAACAAATGAACAATTTTGGATCACACATGATGTAGGCCCATGTGGGACCCACCCATTATTAAATCATATATGATTCTGGTGGGTCCCACCACTAAATCACATATGATTTAATTAATGGATGGGTCCCACATAATGGTGGCTCACATTTGGTTCCTTTGTTCCTTAAAAATGGGTTGTTCTTGTATGAACCTCCCTCTATATGTATATACGAGTAATTATAGTTGTTTTCTTTTTGCTATTGAAAAAAAAAAATTTTAGTTGTTTTTCTTTTGTTTTTATTTAATTACCTGTATATAATGTATACAGATGTACACGTTACAAATTATTTGTATGCATATATGGATACACAACCAAATTAATGGTTGTTAGTGTGTTTATCGGTTTGTCGGTTTTTGCCGTTCTTTTTCTAACCCTAACCCTATTATCATAATCAAAGTCTAATTAAGTTAACTAAATAAATAACCAATAGAGACAAGATGACCAATGAAAATCATTAAGATGTATCTAACTGTAAATAAAAACATCAATCTCGATTAATATGATAATAAAAGGACAAAGTTAGGATGATGTTATCCGATCGAAACAAGTATTAGAAAATATATGTTGTCTATTTTTACTTTTTAGTCTATGTATACTTTGAACTTATTCCATATTAGCAATTAAATAAAGGTGTTGTTATATAGACTTCATTTAATTTTTGATCCACTCGCATAAAAGTATATCTATATACCCTTCTGAATACTCATATAACTCTATCCATTATCCTCCTAGGATGGTCCATTTATAATTCCTCATAAATAATAAAGTAAATTATGGTTTTGGTCCATGGGATTTGTTATTTTCCTAGGTTTTGAACTTCACTATGTTTTTATTACAGAAAACTCCAAAGTATGCAAAATGCTTGCTTTTGATCCTTTCCTTTAATTAAAGTTAAACTTCATCTGTTAATTCCTCCATATTCCTTACACATGTGGTAAAAGTAGTCATTTATCGCTGAAATATATAGGTAAATTAAAGACTATTCTAGAATAGGTGTTTTAAGCTCATATTACAGACATAAAATGACTACTTGACTCTCATATACAAAGCACATGAGGGATTAATTTAATAAATGAAATTTAACTTTCATTAGTGGGAGTGAGCAAAACCAAACATTTTTGTATACTATGGGGGGTTTTCGTTACAGTTTTATTTAAGGACCGAAACCAAGAAAAACAACAAATAAGAGGGACCACACTTGCAATTTATTCTAAATAATATTATTTATAACAATAAAAAAGATATAAGGTAAACCATGGTACTCTAAATACTAATGGTAACAATCTCATGAGCACATCAAATTTGTTAAAGTTAACCTAAAGAATCTTGTTAAGGGCTTCCAATTTGAATATTTGGTCACTAAGTGCATTATGTTGCTAAATGTCACTAACTAGTTGCCTATCATTGGTTATTCAATGAATCCCAAAGACGCGACTGGTAAGGTGCTTGACGGTTTGATAAGAAGCATCCTAAGATGTTGATCGATATGTCCCATCAAAGTTCTTATCCAATTATGGATTCACGTCATTTAATGGCCATCCTACAGGTCGTTACCCATTTTGAGAAGAAAATGTTTGATTTTAAAATGCTATAAGACCTTGCTATAGGGGCAATGTTATATTATTGTACTTACTTTCAATAATACATCAACATTTAGGTCCATTAGATGTTGAAACTTTAGAGGTTAGAAATTTGTCATATGTTTGAGGCTGTTGTGAAATACCGAAAGTCAACTAGCAAATAATAACTCGATAGTTGGACCTCACTATAAACACGTAAATTCTCAAGAACAAATGAACTAGGTTCTATCACCAGATGTATTCCCAAGACCTCACTATGAACAAATCTATTCACTAAAGCATTTGATGTGGGTAGATTTAAATATTTGATAACCAGTGTGGGCATGATTAACTCTGAATAAACTTTTCATTATTTCTTATGTACCTTCTCTATATATTCGTTTATTGTTTTATCCAGGGTGCATCTAATGTGTTTGTTAAGTGTTACAGATAACTAGTAGAAGACATTGCAAGAATCATAGTTACATATCTAGGTGTAGTTACTATCGCTACGCATAGTTACTATCGCTAAGCATAGTTACTATTGCTAGGCAAAGTTACTATCGCTAAGCAGAGTTACTATCGCTAATCATAGTTACTATTGCTAGGCAAAGTTACTATCGCTAAGCAGAGTTACTATTGCTAAGCATTGTTACTATCTCTATGCATGATTACTATCGCTGAGCAGTGTTAATATCGCTAAGGCTACTTACTACTTCTAGAAGGAATTATTGTTGTTGCATTTGGTTACTACTACTAAGCAATTTTGTTACTGCTTCCTATAGTTACTATTGCTTTTATATAGTTACTACTTCTAGTTATTGTTAGTATTGCTCGTTGTCTGTTACTACTTCTTTTCACCGGGTTTTTACTACTTCTCGCATGTTATTACTGCTAGTTACAACTTACTACTGCTTTTAACTACCTGCATGTACGTATAAATAGCCCTGTTTCACCACCATTCTCACAGCGACTATTTTCAAACCCTAACCCTAGAACCCTTTGCTCTTCTCTGAAGGGATTCTTTGATTTCAATCTTCATCTATGTTCTAATGGTTGATTTTCAATTTCCTAAAGAGCATAGCAAGGCAGGGTATCTTACAAAGGGCCCGAAATCCGAAGGATTTGATGAAATTGCTGATTTTCTTCGCCATTCGTCCATTGCATATGCAATTCTCATGGAACCAACAATTTACATTAATCATATGAGAGATTTTTGGTCTAATGCGCGAGCGGAGACTGTTAATGAAGTCAAAGTGATCAGAACTAAAGTCTGTAATCATGATCTTACAGTATCTGAGTCCACTATTCGACAACATCTTCATTTAGAAGATGAAGGAGGTAACCTCACTCTTCCAAATGCTGAGATTTCCTCTTTCTTAAAACAAATGGGATACGAAGGCTTCATGACTTCTTTGAAATTTGAAAAGGAAACTGTGCCCTCAATGGAGATTTTTTGTTCATATCCTTCTTCATTGTCTTTCAAGAAAAACAACTGGTTGGAGTGAGTTTAACAGTACTATTGTCTTTGCTTTAATTAGTTTGTTTTGCCACTTCAAGAAAGTTCAATTTTTCAAACATGATTTTTGAAGATCTTGTTTCAAAGCTTGCTCCCAAATCTACATCAAAATCATTTTTCATGTATCCAAGGTTTGTTCAAGAAGTTATTACTCAGGAATTGCCGGATGTACCTTCCTCTTCTGAGGTATATGTTAGAAATCCTCCATCTGATAAGATGTTTTCTAACATGAATAGATATGCCACTGGTTTCTCAGGAAAAATCACACCATTATTCTCTACAATGATTGGTGTGAGTCCCCCTCAAAGTGAGGCATCAGGATTGCAGCTCACACAATCAAACATACCCACTAATGACCTACCTACACCTATTATTCACAAATCACCTCAGTTTCCTATTCATAAAACCCCCTCACCCTCACTCAAATTTTATACAAGAAAGATCAAATTAGCTCCTTCCTCCTCTAGATCTAAGACACTTAAGCCTAAAAGCCCTCTCCACTTGAGAATTTCCAAAGGGAAACCACTGGAGTGTCCCCCAACTCCCCACATATGAAGGTGTAACACCTTAGACATATCCCATATCGACCGTGGACAGGAGTGATGTTGGGTGTTATAAGTAATATCTTGGCCTTCCTAACAACAACGTGTTTTGGGGCCTAACGCACGACATGTTCTTGGTGAAAGGATTATGTGCAAGACAGTAACAGGGTTTGCCGTGTTCAATGTTATAAGACACTAGTGGGTCACACTGCTACACACCCAATTAGAGATAAAATTGGATTTACCAGTTGTGTAGGAATAATTAATTAGTTTAGTTAATTATTAAAGAGAGAAATAAATAATAAATAGTTTATTTATTATTTATAGATAAATATTAGTTTCATATTTATGGATAAATTAATTAATAGTGTTGGTCCATATGGGATGGCCAATAAGAGTGTTTATAGTATATTGTATTGTAGAAGGGGGGTTGAATACAATCAACACAGTTTCTTCTATATATTTTAATCTATGACTCCTATGGAGTCTTTGTATAAATTAAGATAGATTGTTTGTTGAATAAGATCAAGACTATGTTAAGATCTAAAACAATCTTAGAATTATAGACACTAAGCATTTGCTTATGCACAAAACAAGTATAGAAGTAGTAAGAAAGAACTTAGAAGAATATAGAAGGAAAGAAAGGATTTGGGGTATAGAAGATGGATCAAGGTCATTTCAAGAACAACCCAACGCTCATATTTATACCACATGCATTAAATGCATGCCATACCCAACTTTTCTCATGTCATGTAAAGATTGGGTCTGTTGTACTATTGTACCATAAAGTAATGCCCATGCGTAGTAGGGTCATGGCTTATGGTGAACAGTTGCCTTATGGGTGATAAGTACAGAGGGAACAGTAAAGAGACATCCTCTTTTGTACTATTGTCAGAAAGACAAATCAAATCCCTTTTGTGCATATAGGAGAAGAAGACAAATATGGAATTCTTAAAGTACAAGTCACTGATCAGGCCTAGAGTCGCTGATCCTTGGGAAGGATCAGGGAGGCACTGTGACTTGTTCTCTTGGGAACGTCATTGGCATTCGAGAGAAGAACAAGAAAGAAGGTTGAAAATAAATTGATGGAATGGGATATTGGTGGATTATATTAAAAGGGCTAAAATAATTATTTAATTATTTTTTATTATTAAAATTGATTTAAAATGATTAAAATCTAATAAAAATTATTATATAAATATGATATTTTGATGGTTCAGAAAAAGCATATATGATATTTGTAGATTAGGTCGGGCATATATGATATTTTCAGCTTTAATAAGGACATATATGAAATTAACCCTTCATTTTTCCCATCGATCAACCAATTTAATGGAAACGTGTTCCATTTTTTTCTTTTTGGTGATGAATGTGTTCCATGAAAATGGAGATAAAAGGGGATGAAGTGGAGATGAAAGGGCATTACATGGAGATGAATAGTGATGATATGAACTGGTGATGAATGTGTTTTATTTTTTCCAGACGATGAATCGGTTTCATGAAAACAGAAATAAACGGTATGAAATGGAGATGAAAGGGAATGAAATGTAGATGAATAGAGATGAGACAGAGATGAAATGGAGGTGAAATAGGGATGAGACAGAGATGAACTATCACTTACTAATTACCTTCGTACTACCTTCCAACACTTGAACCTCGTTGCATTCCTCCGATAACTCACGATTGTAACATTTTACGCCAACCAACTGGGTGCCCGAAACATAACTGCTATCACGAAAATTAACAAATGATGCTACGAATTCGTTGTTATCATGAAAAACATGCATCCTTAACGCGAAAAGGGGACAATCTAATTTTTTTTAACAGTTCCATTATTTAATGATTTTTTAGTATGAAAACGTGTTTCTCATTTAACTATATATCTACCTAATTTGATTATTATATGTAATTATTATATGTAATTACTATTTATAAACCAATAAAAGCAAAATGACATAATGACCTTTAAGTTTAACCATTAAAAAATAAATAATTAATCGAAAGTTGATGATTGTCTAATATTAGCTTGTAAGATTTACATTCTAAAGGAGGTTTGTAGCTGAACGCCTGAACCCTCTGATATAGAGGATAATGGATTACAAAAAACTGTGATTGGCTAGTATTAGCATGTAAGATTTGTAATAAACGCTCTGCAAATCACATCATTAGTACAAACTTTGCAAAATCATCTCCAACTTTGATTTCATTAATTAATTGGTGAAAATGAATATGATTTATTTATGCTAAGGATTAATATACCTTACCTAAAGTACAGTTCCAAAGGGTAAAATAGTCAAAATATTTTTTGATTATTTATTTTCATTTTCGGTTTAATTTTATACTTTCAATAATAATTAATATTATACAATATTTTTTGTAACAACTTAGTTATTCTTTATTCGTATATTCTCAGAGTTCTTTTCCCGGTTTCATGTTTCTTTTTTTTTCCGTTTCCATTTTTCATGTTTCTTATTCTCGTGCTTCATGGTTTCATTGTTTCATAATTTTATCGTTTCATGAAAAAGAAACTCATATTTCAATTTTTTATTAATGTTTCTCGAAATAATTGAAAAGATTTCAAATAACATGCATTTCATTTAACATAACAAAATCATAGAAGTCATGAATGAAACTCACGAACGATCCATAAAAAAATACTGAAAATCCGAAAATAAGAAAAACTATAAAACTTAATATATGAAATATTGGTAAATATGAAAAAATCGTAAATTTAAAAAAATTGTAATTAAAAAAAAAGAATCGTTCAAAAAAAGGTTATCAAAGATATGTTCCTCAAGTAATTGTTTTTATAGTATATTGCTAAAGTTGAAAACATTGGTGTAAATCAATTATATTTAAAAACAATTACATTTTATTTTTAATCCAACACACAAAGTAAAACTAGTGTTTGAAAATTTCCTTTATTTATCAAAGATTATATGACCTAAAATAATAATAGTACTCATATCATTTTAGAATCTCAAACTTAATATTCTCAATCAACAACTTCAATTTCTAACCTTATAAGGATCTTAATAATATAGTAATATGATGTATTAAAGCCCATAAGGCCATGTGCAACTATGCCGTAGGCTCAGCGAGCTGGAGTTCGGCAGGCTCAGTAGGCTGGTGGTCTCCGCTAGGACTCCAGCAGGCTGGCGCTAGGACTCCAGCAGGCTGGCGCTAGGACTCCAGCAGGCTGGCGCTAGGGCTCGTGTGATTGGTGTGGGAAACCCGTCATAGATGCTGCGTGTTGTGTGCGGTTTATTTAAAATAAAATAAAAAGTGGGAGGGCTTAGAGAGTTCGGGTACTAACAGAGAGGACTTACAATGGGTTTATGGTAAAATCGATGTGGCGCTAATGTGGCAAAGGGCTCGGAGGGCTCAAGTACAAATAACCTAATAGAGAAATATAACAGTTCCCATTTTAGAATATGGTCGATGATATCTTTGCATGCGAGTACGTCATTTTATTAAAAGTTTACCTAATTAAACATTCAAATAAAGGTCGATTAGAATCCTTGACCAATGATGTTTGTAAAAGTGAATCTCTTTTATGTTATTACTCCTAGTATATGTATATTTTTTTTTTATTTCTTCTTGTACCCCCGACACAAACATCACCAGAAAAACCAACACAGAATAAGAAAAAAAGGACCACAAACATCAAATGAAAAGTTCCAAAAACAACGACAAAAAAGAAAAAAAAAATTAATAGTAGAACCTTATACATATATATGTGCAATGAAAATATACCAATAATTGAATTTCAAAAACTTGATTCATGTGAAAGAGAAACTAAATCAGTTGAGTAAGAAAATCGTACCATTTTATCTTGAAGATGTTGAATCTAAAGCTCGAAGACAAAACTCTTCAATAGTATCCAATGAACACACGATGACAATCTAATGTCTTGCTTCTAAAACGCGATGCTAGTTGTCATTATCACAAAACATAAGATCACAGCTCGGGTTTGAAGCTAGGAGAGAAAATCCTAATTCATAATTTGGTAGAAGATGATTAGAGAGTAATTAAGAGAAAACTATTTTTGTTGTTGGCCAAATTTTTAACACCTTCTCAATAAGTCGATCTCCTTTTATAACGAGGATTTGGGGAGTAACTCTTATCTTATTAGAGTTTTTCCTTCTTGGGCCCTTGACCCATCTCTCTTTTAAACCACTTTTGGGCTTAAGTAAATTAATTTGTTAATTACTACACTACATTTTTGGTTCTCATATGGTTTGTTTATTACATTGACAGTTGCTATAATTTATAAATTCTCAAGATTTGGTCGTTATGGTTCATTACTAGGGAAATTGACGGTGGTGCCAAACACACGCTCCCCTCCTGTTGGCCTCCTGCCCTTTCACTCCCCCCTTGTTGGGCTCCACCGTCAATTTCCCTTGTTACTAAAATGTCATGTTTTGCTGACATAACCATGATTCAGTTGTCACTTAAGAAAACATTATGTCACTGTCCCTAATGGACATGTGACCCAAAAAACAAAGACAAGTTATCGACATGATATAGTGGTATTAGTAACAAGACATCCTCCATTGTTAAATTGTGTTACAAATCACAAATCATCAACAAATTTGCAAGTTCACCTTAAAAATTGATACTATGTGGTATTAAATCTGACGAAGATGAATAGATGAGTGAAGGGGTAAGAAATTGGAAAGGGTAGTTTGGTAATATCATGTGATATTTTGATTTTTATATAAGTATTTTAATTATTAAGTTGATTTAATCCTAATTAAAATATGAGTTTGGATATAGATGTAATTTTTTAGTTTTAAAAAGATATACATGTAGTTTTAAAGTTTATAAGGACATTGAAGTAATATTGAAAGTTTGCAAGGATATGAGTGAAATTACCCCTTAATTATATATACTATAAATTTAGAATTTGTTAAAATAAATTTTAGAAAGAAACCTACATTAACTTGTGATTTAAATCACTAGTACATATAATAAAAATAAAAATAAAACCGATCAGCTTCACATGTTGTAAGTAATTAGTAATTTAAAAAGAATATAATTAAGAATTAAAATAAAAAATTACTAAAATATTTAGCATTTTTAAAGTATTTATGAAAAAAGGTATAACTTTAATTCTATGTAACTTACATAAAGATTTAAAAGTTATTATATTTTTATGATAACTAAATATATTAATAATATATGATATAGTTAATACCATTCAAAAATAATAAATAACTATAATTAATATATAATTTGTAAATAAATTTAATTAATAATTTAAAATTGATTTTACTTATCATAAATTAATATTTATTAATAAATAATTAATATTTGCTTTTAGTTAATAATAGTTCATATTGACAAGGATTATAACTGAAAAAAGAAAAAAAAAGCTTTGCAAACGATGCTCCAAATTAATAGGGTTCTAATAAGAGCATCCACAATGGAGGTTCTTTATAAGGTTCTTATTGGGGTTTTTACAAGAACCTCCACTGTGGGACAGAGGTTATTGTCCAATTACAGGTTCTTATTGGAACCCGGGTGCTTAAACAAGAACCCAGGTTCTTGTAATACTTTCCTTTTCGGTTATATAACAAGTTACATAAATAAAATTTATGTTATAAATAAGGAAAAGGGAAGTGAGGTTTTTGTAAGAATCTCCATTGTAGAGTTTTAAGGAGGTTCTTCGTTTGTTGAGATGACAATGATGTGTCATGGAAAAATATGGAAAGTGAGGTTCTTGGAGGTTCCACCACTGTGGATGCTCTAACCAACCTAGCTTGTTTTCTTTTTTTGCCAAACATAAAGTTTTGGATCTTCATTTTCATATGAAAAGTAGGTTTATCTCTAGTTAGTAAAATAAAACTATTTTGGAGCACTTAGGATTCCAATATAGGACCGAAAATGGATAAGGGTATATCCATTATTCGTTATGTTTCGACGCGTTGGATAAGAATACGGATAAAGAAAATTTTGTCCATTTATTCACTTATCCATTACCCGTTTACCCGAAATTTTAGTGGATAAGATATGGATAAATGATTTTTTGTTATCCATTAGAGCTATCTTCACCAAAATGTATCAAACTATTTTGTATTCTTATTGTATGTATCCAACTCCAAAATATGTTATTGTGTGTACTAAACTTTCAAAATGGTGTATTGTATGTAACCATTTACCTACTACTGTTTATGCTGATATGTATTAGCTTAATTCCTATGTGGCATTTTAATTTTTTAACAAGCCCTCTTCTTCTCCATTGATCTCATCCCTAATTTAATCAAGAACCCTAGTTTGAAACAATCAAAATCATCAAATTCATCGGCTTGGATTGAAGCTTGGCTGTTGGCTTAGCCGTCGCTCCACCGACCTGCGACTTCTTGCCGACCGGAGCACTTGCAGCAACAACCGCCGGCAGCTCGGCCGGAACCGATGCAGCAAAAACCACCTACTTCTTGTTCTTAGCTTCCATGAATGAATTTGGGATAATCGATCACTTTTTAAAAATAGCTTCCATGACTGAATTGTTAGGAATTATGTGCAGAGTTGACAAACCAAGTGATTATATATCCAATGTTACGAGACACTTGAGGGTCACACCTGTGAGGACCTATAAGTCGAACAAGTTAGATGAAACCCCGAAATGGAGAGTTAGGATTTATAATAGTGTATTATAAATCAATTGGGTAATTACAGTCAGTATTACCAAAGATGGAGGGTCATTAATTAATTAGGATATTATATATTTATTAGATAAATAAATATATAATAGTTAATTAATAAGGTTATTATATATATTAGATAAATATATATAATTATAATTATCGTATGCAAATTCTTTTCCAGCTAATTAAAAAGGAAAAAGGATTAGAGATAATTATAAAAGGAAACTGAATCTTATACAAACTGTATTTTTCCTCCATATAAATAAGGCTTATGGGTTAAAGAAAAATAACAAGCTATTCAGTTAGAAAGTCAGTTTGAGTTTTCCTCCCTCTCCCTCTCTCTCCATCGGCGCCGACCCCCCCCCCCCGGTTGGATTCCAGTTTTGTTGTTCGGGTTTCATATCAGTTCAACTAGAAGGACGTTCGTTGGTCGATCACCGGTGGACTAAATCTCGAGCAATCCAGGTAAATTGGTCTAACCTGATCTTTTAGGTTTAGAGCTATAAACGATTAAGATCATTAGGCTTTAATGGGTTTTTAGCTTTTATCGCTTCCGCATGATTAGATCGGAAACAGCGAGTTTCTGATCACATGGGTTTTAACAGTTTGTTTTAAACCTATGAGATATATCAAACCAGCGAGGTTTGATAAGATCTGTGTTAATCCTCGAGTCAGTTTGATCCGAGGATATCCACAAAAACCCAGCATGAATTTGGGGGAATCTATCACTTGAAATTTGTGTCTGATTAGGGTTTCAAATCTGGAATTGGTTCGATTTTTTGGTTTATGATTTAGGGTTCTCATTAGGGTTTCAAATCTGATTCGATTTTTGGTTCTGATTTTTGTGTTCTGATTTTTTTTCAAACCTACCATCATCATCATCATCATTATTTTCACCATCAAACCTGCAAATCAATTTCCCCCGATTTTTGGTACTGATTTTTTTGATATGAAACCCTCTCGATTTCGCACCTGATTTCACCATCAATTTTCCCTCAACTTTTAGGGTTCTTTGACCAGTTGCTTCATTAATCGAATAGTGTTTGTGCTTCTTGCTTTTTATTTATCGTTGATGGAATGATGCATAAAATATTGACACTTTCTCGAATCTCAGCCATGGAAGACTATCATTTTGGGTTCTTGATTTATCAAATTAGGTTTCTTGATTTATAAAATTAGGGTTTTAAAAACTCATCAGGGTTCTTGTTTTTTGCTGGTTTAATGGAGAAGTCGATGACATGGTTTACACATGGCACCCACATGGTATCCAGATAGGCATTTTCTGAATTGGGTGACCGGCTTAGGGTTTAGCAGGTAAACTGCAACATACAATAAACCATATTGAAAGTTTAGTACACACAATAACACATTTTGAAGTTGGATACACACAATAGGAATACCGGTATAGTTGGATACATTTTGGTGAAGATACCACGTATGTATATATATATATATAGAGAGAGAGAGAGAGACAGAGAGGTTCATGCGAGAAACATATTTTTTTAGAAAACGCAAGGATGATTCTTAGCCACTCATCCGGTCAATAGAGACGGCTTTGATCGAATCACCCTCCATGAATCGCGTCAATCCTCCGTGATCGCGTCGACCGTAACCGAAAATGTGTGGCTTAGAATCGTCCTCGCATTTTCTATTCAAATAGTTATTTCAATTTTATAACTAATATTTTTAGTAATATTGTCTTATAATTTTTATATTACTTATAAAATATTATAATATGATTTTTTTGGAAGGCATAGAGGCATCGAACCAACGAACGATTACCACGAACACACACAGGCACACACGCACGCCTCCCCGGGGGTATAGGACATCCAATGACAGCCCACTAATTCGTCATTGTCTCAGCCCAACTTACGCTGGACTTAGTCCAACCATAGTCTTTGACAGGGCTGAGGGAGGCCCAGTCTATGACTAGATCGGCTCAAGGACTGGGTACTCCTCATGCCCTCAAATTGACTACTCTTGGATTCGAACCCGAGTAGACTGGGATACCATCCACAGTCCCCCCAGGATGTTACCGCCTTTAGCAAGACCAACTAAGCTAGATATAATTTGTATTATAATATGATTATGTTTATGGTAATGTTTAAATGTTTACCGAACAAATTAGATATATAATTATTGATTAACTTATATTTTATTTACATGTTTGAGATTTAACGATATTATTTGTTGATAAAAATAAAAAATTTGTTTACCATTTGTTCGTTACCCGTTTCATTACACACTATTTTAATGAGTAGGATAGGATATAAATAAGAGTTCTTTGAGATGGATAATTATCTGTTTCTTTACCCACTATTTAAATGAATTATATAACGCAATAACCCTTACCTTACCCATTGTCACCCCAAATTCGAACCTTGACCCTCTTGTCTTTCCCATGGAAGCTCTTCCCAAGTCAACATCAAGGATTTTTGTTTAAATCTTTTCAAGACAATTTTCAATATCGACAAGTCAACGGCGGTAAAATCAAATCCAAACCACAACCACCAGAAGCCGCTCCCGCGGTGGTGGATGGTGGTGCTAAACGAAGGCCGTAGGACACGCCACCCGATCGGTGGTGGTGGCCGAACCCATATCGAACCACGGTTGACGCCAAGGCCAAACCACCATTATGGTGGTGGCCGGCGGTTCTGATGATGAGCCGTGGTTGGAGCGTGGCCAAACCACAACCACCAGAAGCCGCTCCCGCGGTGGTGGATGGTGGTTGCAACAAATGGTGGCGATCAATTGGGTAAATTGGTGGCGGTAGTAGCGTTACTATCGTTACTGATCAGTGATAATAATTACGCAACGGCCGTTCGACGAACAAACCACCAGCGTGGTGGTAGACGTTGATTCTTGACCATGGATTGTACCTAGGGTTTTTCGTTTGTCTAGGCCTAGTTCGTTTATTAGGCCCAAGGCCCAGTTCCTTGGACCAGGTTATGGCCCAAAAGAAATTGTCTTGGTTTTAAAGTTTTTCTTATCCAATATTGTTTTCTATCTAATAAAACTTATTCAAACCAGTTAATCTTTTATGGAAATTGAAATTTTATCTGTTTTTCGAATAAATCAGTATTTTACAAATTGGGTCGATAAAACCTATTTGAAATAATTTCCTAGTAAAAGGTTAATTTTTGGGTAAAATGGTTTTAGTTTAGTAAAATAGGATTTAAACCTCAGTTTTATGTAAAAACCATTTTCTGTTTTGTAAGACAGTTTTGTTTTTCGAATCAGTTGTAAAACCAAGTTTTGCGATATTTGAAACAAAATAATTTTAACGGATCCAGTTTATTACTCGTAATTATAAGACTGCTTTTACTATATTGCATATATATTTACGTAATTGCTTGAGCTCGATATATGGTTTTCAGTTTGATTTTACATATATCTATTATAGTTTTTTGCCAACCTAGACCCTTGACATATTCACGGGGAGGCCTACGCGCCATTTACAACCCCTTATGTAATAATGACCTTAGGATAGATATTTGTTTTATTCTTTCGGGATGACGAGGCCAGTGGGAGCTACTAAGATTCTTCATCACTACCGGAGTACTAACAAAACATGGCGAGGCCAGTGGGAGCTACGCAAGTTTTGAAGCCTTTAGTATAATAGGTCATTATTGGTCCCTAGGAAACGTTGGCAAAAAAAACTATAATTAGGAACTATGTGATTAATTATTGTTTAATTGCATGGTTGATTAATTATTTGTGATATCTTGCATGTTAATAGTTTTAAATAGAGTTGTTACTTTAAAACTAGTTCATATCACAAAAGGAATATAGGTTTTAAGTTTCGTTAAATCTTTCAAAACGATAGTTTTTGTTTTAAAAACCTATAGATGATTGTTTTATATAAAAGGCAAGTTGACAAAAACAGTTAGTTTTAATCAACTAGGTGTGCTATTAAAACAGTTAGTTTTAATTAGCAAGTAATTTTAGAACAGTTGGTTTTAAAATTACGTGTATGTTTGAAACAGTTAGTTTAAAACATAAGTAGCTTTTATAACAATCAGTTTTTCAAAAGCCTGGAAGTAAAGTTTTTCAAAACCCCGAAAATCATAGATCAGTAGTGCAACCCATTTAGGGGCACCTTCGGCGTAAAGTACATAGGCGTTGTAAGTGATCACACATTCAACGTCTGTGTTCAAACTGAAGCTGAAGGGGTTACATAACTCTGCGAATTATCTCCGGGTGGTACCGGCCAGAGTATAGTGATCAGGTCCCCAAAATGGTGAGATCTGTTTTGGTACTATAATGTTCACCGGGTGGTACCGGGCCAAAAAGCACTTAGAGGGACTAAAACATGCACAGGTAGTTGCCATGGTCCCGAAAAGATCTAGGAGTCATGTCAGCTAGACATGATTGGTAAAAGTCCTTACCTACCGAAATAAATACGGGTCTGGTGGAGCAAGAACATTACGCACATCAGGACGTATGAAATAAGGATCCTAGTCCAATAAATTGATCATTTAAGGGTTTATTGATATTTTATTGGAAATTAGTCTATTTACAGTTGCTAAGACCAAAAGTTTTATTTTGTGTAGATGGCAAGCACTGTTACCAGCACTAACAATCTTTCCCTCCGCTCTATCCTAGAGAAGGATAAGTTGACCGGCTCTAACTTTCTCGACTGGGAGCGCAATCTGATGATTGTGCTCAGACATGAGAGAAAGTGGTATGTGCTTGAAGAGCCACTTGGGGAGGCACCTCCGGCAAACGCTCCGGCTGCTGCCAGAAATGCCCACAAGAAGCACTCAGATGATCTCCTTGATGTCGCCTGTCTGATGCTAGCAACCATGAGCCCAGATCTGCAGGCAGGGCTCATAAATACAAATGCTTACGACATGATCCGCCAGCTGAGGGACATGTTTCAGACTCAGGCTCGTACAGAACGCTACGATGCCACCAAAGCATTCAATGAGTGCAAAATGGTAAGAGGGACATCAGTAAGTGACCATGTCATGAAAATGAAACGGCACTTAGATCATCTGGAGAGGCTTGGTCATCCTGTTCCGTTGCAGCTAGCAACAGACACCATACTCAATTCACTGTCAGAAGACTACAGGCCCTTCGTAGTCAATTACAATATGAATAACATGGAGAAAACTATAGCAGAGTTGCACTCCATGCTAAAGACAGCTGAACTGAATATGGGGAACAAGAACAAGACCAAGGATGTCTTGATGGTGAAAGACGGAGGGGTTAAAAAGAAGAATGGGCAAGCTAGCACCAGTAAAGGAAAAGGACCAGTCCAGGCCATCCAGAGTGCACCCAAGAAAGGCAAAGGCAAGGGCAAGGGCAAGAAGGTTAAGCCAAACAAAGCTAGGACCGAGAATCGCTGCTTCATATGCAATGAGATCGGTCATTCGAGGCAAAACTGCCCTAAGCGTCATGAAGCAGGTATGTAAACCTCAGAAAATTTATGATTGCTTTGACTTGTCACTTCTTACTTGTTGATTTACAAGTATACTGATACCTAGAGCAAAATGATTATTGCAGGAGGTCAGAAGTGAAATGCCCAGAAGTTGCTGAGGATCAAAGTACAAGATGATTTAAGTCAAGACATATTGAATTTATCATTTTAAAACAGTTATTTTTGGGGATTTGTGTTTTAGACAATGTTTGAATAATTATATTTTATAATTCGATGGTTTTATTTTCAAAAGTTATTGTCTTGACATTGAAATATCTGATTGTGCTTAAGTGTTTGTATGATCCTAGTTGTTGCCTGTCATAGTTACTTCAATAAATTCTATTAGATTGAAGTAATTTGTATAAAAACTATCAAAACACACAAGATTCCATAGGAATGTGTTTTGAAAATAAAACATTTATGAATAAAAGTTTAGTGATCAAAAGGAGAGAATTTAGAATATTAACTCAGATAGCGTTAATAACAGTATTTGTAAAACTAGAAAGATTCCAAGTTCTGGAATCAGGATTTAATCAAATCCAGATAAGTTTTATAAAAGAAATTCTCAAAATTAACTAGTCTAGTTTGATCAAGCTTCATTATTCAAATGTTTTAAGGAGAGAATTTAGGGCATTAACTCAGCTAGCGTTAATATCAGTATTTATGAAACTGAGATGATTCCAAGATCTGGAATTAGGATTTGACCAAATCCAGTTAAGTTTCATAAAAGGAAATTCTCAAAGTTCATTACTTAAAATTAGAATTGACTGATCAAAGTTTTGACTAAGTCAAATAGTAAAATTCTAAGTAATAGTTAGTTTTTATTAAGCAAGTGGGAGCCCAATTTATTCTCTATCTAATCTCAGATAAAGAATAAAAGATGCAATTATTGATATATCTCGGAATTCATAATCCAGGTAGGATAAGAATTCATAAGATATAATTTACCCTTTTAGTCAAAAGGATAAGAGTTTCAGAACCCATGAAACAAAGGTCGTGACTGACCTTAGAAATCAATAATTAAAGTGTTGGATTAAAATATAGGATTCCAGTAGATTTGCCAGGATTGCAAATGGAATCGGATTTCAGGTAGAAATCATTCGTCTACACAGCAACTAAGGAAAGTTGCAGTCTTACATATTCAGAAACTGGAAGTTAGTCCAGGTCTCCAAGTTCATGGAATATGATAAAAGACTAGTTATTGTTTTTAAGAGGTGTTTGCAAAACAATAATTAGCAGATACAAGTAGATCCTATAAACAGACTTGTATTATTTGGTTGTCATTTTGATTAAAATGGTAAACTTTAATCAAAGAGTTTAAACTGAAGATAGGTGATACTTCATTTTAGACCAATATTTAACAAACGTTAAATAGACATTATGAAAGTTATTAAAGAAAAGACATTCAATCTTGTTATTATTACAGCGTGTAATATGGACTATACAAGATTGATTTCTTTATCACTTTCACATTTTGCATGTTTTTAATATATCCAGGAATGAAACTAGTTTCCATTTTTCATTCAAAATCTGTCCGTGACAACTTATCATTGTGGGAGCATGATAAGGTGTTAAAGTCATTGTGAACTTTTAGGTAGTTATGATCAGTTGCAGAATAACAGCTACAAGCGTTGTAGACTAAAAGTTGCACAGATATTTGATAGAGTAGCAAATATCGGACGTGATCCGCGGTTGAGATTACTTCTTGGAATAAGTCATAAGTGAATCTCACAGTGGTTGTCCCTATCACCTGAGGTATCTGATTTGATATCATGAGGACTACTGAATTCTTAGTGCACTCAACCGCTACGCCGTAACAGGGTGGCTATAAAGGGTGTAACTAGACTCAGCGGAAGCCGTGGTGTCAAAGGCAGATATGCAAGATGGGATTTGCACCTCTTCTCAGAAGAGAGATATTTCTGGGCCCATCTTGACTGACTAAGTATACTGATGAAGTGCATGGCCATGCCCAAACGAACTGATTAGTTCTTTGTCGTTTACCTATCAGTGAAAGTCAGATAATCAAGAAAACAGAATCTTGAGTATTTAGAGTTGACACTTTCCAAGCTCATACTCACAGATGAAATATCGCGATGCAAAGGGAAAAGCCAAGGTATACCCAATCAATGAACAGTAGTTTCATAGATACCAATTCCTCACGGAATGTTTATATCACCAGTCTGGGTATAAGAGTTCTTGTAACCTGGTCAGCCTAAGTGCCTGTCTAGGGGCCTCCTTAGGTCCGTATAGTCAAAGGTGGTATTGCCAACTTGCACAAGTGACTGAATTGTTAGGAATTATGTGCAGAGTTGACAAACCAAGTGATTATATATCCAATGTTACGAGACACTTGAGGGTCACACCTGTGAGGACCTATAAGTCGAACAAGTTAGATGAAACCCCGAAATGGAGAGTTAGGATTTATAATAGTGTATTATAAATCAATTGGGTAATTACAGTCAGTATTACCAAAGATGGAGGGTCATTAATTAATTAGGATATTATATATTTATTAGATAAATAAATATATAATAGTTAATTAATAAGGTTATTATATATATTAGATAAATATATATAATTATAATTATCGTATGCAAATTCTTTTCCAGCTAATTAAAAAGGAAAAAGGATTAGAGATAATTATAAAAGGAAACTGAATCTTATACAAACTGTATTTTTCCTCCATATAAATAAGGCTTATGGGTTAAAGAAAAATAACAAGCTATTCAGTTAGAAAGTCAGATTGAGTTTTCCTCCCTCTCCCTCTCTCTCCATCGGCGCCGACCCCCCCGGTTGGATTCCAGTTTTGTTGTTCGGGTTTCATATCAGTTCAACTAGAAGGACGTTCGTTGGTCGATCACCGGTGGACTAAATCTCGAGCAATCCAGGTAAATTGGTCTAACCTGATCTTTTAGGTTTAGAGCTATAAACGATTAAGATCATTAGGCTTTAATGGGTTTTTAGCTTTTATCGCTTCCGCATGATTAGATCGGAAACAGCGAGTTTCTGATCACATGGGTTTTAACAGTTTGTTTTAAACCTATGAGATATATCAAACCAGCGAGGTTTGATAAGATCTGTGTTAATCCTCGAGTCAGTTTGATCCGAGGATATCCACAAAAACCCAGCATGAATTTGGGGGAATCTATCACTTGAAATTTGTGTCTGATTAGGGTTTCAAATCTGGAATTGGTTCGATTTTTTGGTTTATGATTTAGGGTTCTCATTAGGGTTTCAAATCTGATTCGATTTTTGGTTCTGATTTTTGTGTTCTGATTTTTTTTCAAACCTACCATCATCATCATCATCATTATTTTCACCATCAAACCTGCAAATCAATTTCCCCCGATTTTTGGTACTGATTTTTTTGATATGAAACCCTCTCGATTTCGCACCTGATTTCACCATCAATTTTCCCTCAACTTTTAGGGTTCTTTGACCAGTTGCTTCATTAATCGAATAGTGTTTGTGCTTCTTGCTTTTTATTTATCGTTGATGGAATGATGCATAAAATATTGACACTTTCTCGAATCTCAGCCATGGAAGACTATCATTTTGGGTTCTTGATTTATCAAATTAGGTTTCTTGATTTATAAAATTAGGGTTTTAAAAACTCATCAGGGTTCTTGTTTTTTGCTGGTTTAATGGAGAAGTCGATGACATGGTTTACACATGGCACCCACATGGTATCCAGATAGGCATTTTCTGAATTGGGTGACCGGCTTAGGGTTTAGCAGGTAAACTGCAACATACAATAAACCATATTGAAAGTTTAGTACACACAATAACACATTTTGAAGTTGGATACACACAATAGGAATACCGGTATAGTTGGATACATTTTGGTGAAGATACCACGTATGTATATATATATATATATAGAGAGAGAGAGAGACAGAGAGGTTCATGCGAGAAACATATTTTTTTAGAAAACGCAAGGATGATTCTTAGCCACTCATCCGGTCAATAGAGACGGCTTTGATCGAATCACCCTCCATGAATCGCGTCAATCCTCCGTGATCGCGTCGACCGTAACCGAAAATGTGTGGCTTAGAATCGTCCTCGCATTTTCTATTCAAATAGTTATTTCAATTTTATAACTAATATTTTTAGTAATATTGTCTTATAATTTTTATATTACTTATAAAATATTATAATATGATTTTTTTGGAAGGCATAGAGGCATCGAACCAACGAACGATTACCACGAACACACACAGGCACACACGCACGCCTCCCCGGGGGTATAGGACATCCAATGACAGCCCACTAATTCGTCATTGTCTCAGCCCAACTTACGCTGGACTTAGTCCAACCATAGTCTTTGACAGGGCTGAGGGAGGCCCAGTCTATGACTAGATCGGCTCAAGGACTGGGTACTCCTCATGCCCTCAAATTGACTACTCTTGGATTCGAACCCGAGTAGACTGGGATACCATCCACAGTCCCCCCAGGATGTTACCGCCTTTAGCAAGACCAACTAAGCTAGATATAATTTGTATTATAATATGATTATGTTTATGGTAATGTTTAAATGTTTACCGAACAAATTAGATATATAATTATTGATTAACTTATATTTTATTTACATGTTTGAGATTTAACGATATTATTTGTTGATAAAAATAAAAAATTTGTTTACCATTTGTTCGTTACCCGTTTCATTACACACTATTTTAATGAGTAGGATAGGATATAAATAAGAGTTCTTTGAGATGGATAATTATCTGTTTCTTTACCCACTATTTAAATGAATTATATAACGCAATAACCCTTACCTTACCCATTGTCACCCCAAATTCGAACCTTGACCCTCTTGTCTTTCCCATGGAAGCTCTTCCCAAGTCAACATCAAGGATTTTTGTTTAAATCTTTTCAAGACAATTTTCAATATTCAAACTTTATTTATATTATAACTTTAAAAAAAAAATCTTACGGCCTCTGGCAATCGAAGACCCTGTACGGTGACATCACTCTGAACACTCTAAAGAACGGCCCTGCGTGATTAGAAGTCAGTATCATTGAATTACGAGACCTGAACTGAGATGTTCAAAAGTCATTGTCATTGAAGTACGAGCTTTGATACTAAGTGTCAGGATCAAAAGGTTTACCCACAAGGACAAAAGAAATCCCTTTGTTGTGAAACACCTTAAAAACATAAAGAAAATGGGTTTTTAGAGAAGATTTTACACCAAAACATGAAGAACACTATGAACATTTTTTTTAAAACATTTTCAGAAAAAACAGCCATTTGTGGAGTTTTTGGAACATGTGATTGAAGGTTTTGATGAATTTAAAATACACAACAATCGGTTCATAAAACACACTAAATCACATATTTATAGTGGTAAAAAGAAAGAAAACATGTAGAAGATGGGGGTTCTTCAATATTTCCATTAGTTGCTTCTTTTGTTACTTTTGTGAGATATTATTCGGACTGAATAGGCCATGTGGTGCGATCTTAGCAGTCCTTACGTTCGCAATGAGATTTGAGTTTCCATTTGAACTTTTCTCTCTCTCTCTCTCTCTCTCTCTATATATATATATATATATTTATATTTGCAAATGATACTCCTAATATGCCATCGATAAAGGCTTCGGATAAAATTAAACTGTTTTAATAAGACTTCAAGAGAGCATTCAAAGAAAATATTCCCACGACACCACCAACCCCACGAGTCATCTAACGGCAGAATGACTTCGGTTGGAAAGGTTCATGCGAGAAACATAACTTTTTAAGCTTCATAGAGTAACCATCCCTACCTCTTAAAAGTAAGAGCCCCAAGGAATCTATTGAAACTGCCTATCCTAAGACTTGAAGAAGTCAGGGTCAAGTTCTTATCAAGTGATGGAGAATGTTGAAGGACGGATCCAAGAGCTAAGAGATTCTCGCATGGATCAATGGGAAATAGAGAAGGGGCTCAAAAGAAAGAGAAAAGGGTTGAAAAACCATCATCAAAAGGGACAGAGAGAGACATGCATCCCTTGTGCGAGTCGCGTCACTTGACACCTCGTGTAACTCTTTAGAATTTGGCAAATTTTTGGTTTGTTTCATCATATTATTATTAAATTGATTTCTTTATTCTTTCCTAGTTGGTTTATAATTGGTATTCTGATATTCCTAGTAACAGGACTTTTTAGCTTCGGAAATCAAGCTTTGATATCCTTTAATGAAATAAACTTAGTATTGAGCATCTACCCTTCCATCATGCGTCAACAATGTCCCAATGATCTCAAATGATATATTATCTTGTCTTCTAAAGTAGCTACAGAATATATATCAAGTGATGAATAAGCATAACAGAAGATCATGTTCATCTTATATGTCACTTGACACCTATCACCACATAGCACGAAGAAGGGCAATAAGATGTAGATCTTTTTTGTTGATTTGCTAAAAGAATCAATTCATTAAGAATTTCAAAAGGCAATCATCATGTATATACTTTGGTCAGATTATTATCATCTCTGAAGTACATTATGATATTTAACTAGCTAGTATTTACCCCCGGCCAACACCAAGGATGAATTTTCTTTTGTTTCTTCTTACATTATGTTGGTGATTCAATAGAGTTGGTATCTTATAAGTCTTCCAAATCAAATAAGTATAACTTTTAGACTTATCAATAACATAAGTATAAGCTTCCACCATAAAATCAATACAAATGCGATTTGCAAGCTACATAGTGTACCATCACAGATTCACATAACATTAAAGCTTTGTAAAGCTTCAATTTCCTTTGTTCGTTTGCAAAGAATAATAATGGAATGTTAATAATTATAAGTATATGATTGTGAATAAAGTTGACATTAATTTATATAATTATATGTGATGTTTAATGTAGAATTCCAATTATGAATCTTCTTTTTTGTATTTGGTTCTTGATTTGGTATATACTAATATATTTTTTTAGTCTCTTATTTGAAAAATTAAAGTTCTACGAAAATGTAAATCAACTAATGTTCTTCAAAGTTTGTTTTCTTCATACTTAATCGTTTTGAATTATGTTCAAAACTAGATCGATTTCAATTTATGAATTTACTTTTTTGCTTTATACAACTTATCAGATATTGTAAACATTTGATTTAAATATATAAAATATATAAGTTATATATTTAAATCAAATGTCTCAAATTGGACATTTTTATACAATGTTTACAGATTTCTTAATAAAGCATTTTTTACTTTTCGTATTTGTATTGATTTTATGGTGGAAGCTAAAAAGTTTGAAAAAAGCTTTGAAAAAGTTTGAATGAGGTTTTTCACATTGTGGAAAAAAAGTTTGATGAAAAAAGATACACATTGCGGATGCTCTTATCCATCTCGTGTTTTCCTAACATGGATTCATATCGGTTCCTGCTTTTTACATTTCCCACGCATGAATCATCCTGATTTTGACATTTATGCAAGTAGCATTGTCAATATATAAGGTCGTCGGTAGCCCCTTCGGGCATAGACACAGGCTCACCATGCGGTTTCACGGGCTTCACTGGGTGGCCATACGCCCCATGCAAGCTTCGTGTACCGGGCTCAACCACGGGGTTGGTAACCCGCTTCTCTCTCCCTCTCTTAGTCTCCTTTTTCTATTAATATATATATATATATATATATATTAGATATTCCTGCTTGTGGGTAATGGTACTTCTATTTCAGGCTTAATAAGAACTTATAAGTAAAGCTAAATAGCTAATGTGATACTGGTATGTTAGTTTGGCTTGTGGGCTTGTCGGTTATACTGCCGAAAGTATAATGGTGTATTGTCTAGTCTAATTAAAGGTACGTACACAATCATCATGCATGACAAGTGCGTAGACCTTGTTATCATGGTACTTGCAAACACATGTCAATTTATTGTCCTCTTTTAAATTCGCCTAAAGTTTGCTTGCCACGTAGCAACATAAAAGTCATGTCGTCATGATGCAGATGAACGCATGGCAGCAGACTAGAGAAGAAAATCTTGCTGATGGGATCAGAATATCTATCAACACACACATATATATAATATATAGATATAGTATATCATATGCCTACAATCATGCTTGTCAGTGAATATATATTATACACATGTAATGAGTGAATTTATTATACACATGTAATGAAATAATATGAAGGTTACAGCAATGAAGTGTACAATATTTACATGGCCGGCCAATGGTACCACGGAATGAGCTGGCCAATTGCATATATTGTGTTGGTAAATGGTAAATTATGTTGAGGCCTCATAACACTACATCGGCATTCCAGTGTTCTTTGACAGGCATGTGATCCTCAAACTTTGTAACATTTCTTTTTAAGCAATGAGGATATATAAACTCTTTTTATGGAAATTTAGCATCACATATACAAAGTTATTAGTTGGTTCACAAATGAAGGTAATTTTATATATATTTTTAAGATAATATTTTATACTATTATAATTAGTTAATTAAATTATTTTCAGTTTTTTACTTTTTATTTTTCAGTTTTTACCATTAAAATATTCACATAAATAATGTATTATGTAATTTGAACTAAAACGTATGAAACTTTGGAAAAAATCGACAAATTATATCAATATAATCGTCTCGATAATACCTTCAAAATGAGTCTAATATAGAATATTTTTGGATTTGATCATAATATTAAATATCAAAAATACATTTAAATTAATTTATTTTATATTTTTTTTTACATTCTTGCTTTTCATTTTACACCCTTATCTTTAACTTTTATATATATATATATATATATATATATATATATAGAGGGGCCTTCAATCAAAAACCATTTTTTTTGTAAAAACTTTAGGACTAATCTAAGCCTTTGATCTAAAAAGGGCATGATCGTCATTTTAGATTATTCCTCAAGTTTTTACAAAATAAGAGGTTTTTACAAAATATGTGGTTTTTACAAAATATATATATATATATTCATTTTTTTTTTGTAAAAACTTGAGGAATAATCTAAGTCCTTGATCTAAAAATCGCAGTTTATTCATTATATGAATATCCACTATATGAATATTCATCATATATTCACCATATGAATATTCATATTTCTCATATCATATTCATCATATATTCACCATATGAATATTCATCATATATTCACCATATGAATATTCATCATATATTCACCATATGAATATTCATATTTCTCATATCATATTCATCATATATTCACCATATGAATATTCATATTCACCATATAAATATTCATACTTTCCATATCATATTCATCATATATTCACCATATGAATATTCATATTCACCATATGAATATTCATATTCACCATATGAATATTCATATTTACCATATCATATTCATCATATAAATATTCATATTCACCATATGAATATTCATATTCATCTTATGAATTTTAAGATTCATTAGATGAAAAATGTCTACGGGGAAGATGGTGCGGGAATAACCGCTCGAGTGCGGGAAGCCGAGGGCCTCACCCTCCGAGTTCCACGGGTGTTTTAACCCTACCCGATGAAGCTGATCGCTCACCGGACCCGGAGCCTGCATTCAATACGCACGGCCCAACAAAGCCTTCAAACTTTAGTTCATGGTACTAACCAGAGAGACCCACCACCACCGTAACGAAAATCAAAACGAAGGACCACATATGTAAATACGATGTTCAAAAGGAAAATATCCAAATAATGTAGCAAAGCAAAGGTACCAAGAATGTAATTCATTGATAATTAAATAAAGGGAGCAATCAACGTTGACATTACGCAATCAGATTCAAATTGGAAGAAGACGATTCCCCCAATTTCAATTTCAATTTCCATTTCGTCCCCTAATAATACCACCTGCTCACTTTCATCTTCCTATTCGCCATCCTCATCCTCTTAATATGTCTTCTTTAGCTTCCCCTAATAATCCTCCACCGGATTCATCAACACCCACTAAAACCTTAAGTCCAATTCCTCCATGGGACGGTGGTTTACGACCTTGATTTAGAGGAAGGTGGCGGCGGCAGGTGGTGCGGTGGTGGCGGCAGGTGGTGCGGTGGTGGCGGCAGGTGGTGGTGGTGGAAGTACTGGTGGTGGATGAATTAGGGTTTCAAAATGAAGGATGATTGGGCTACGGGGAAGATGGGGTGGCTGGAAGATAATGAAGGAGCACAAGTCTAGAAGGAGGGTTTAAAATGTCCAAAGTACCCCTGTGGGTTTATAATCATGTGTGATGCATAAAAAATGAATATGGTGTTACAATGGTCCTCTTTTATCATCAACCATTGATTTAAATTAATAGATGGTTAAGACTAGTTCTAAAGTTTTTACAAAAAAAGTGGTTTGTATTTGATTTTTCCTCTATATATATATATACTATCTTATAAGTTTAAAAGTTTCAAACAACTCTCAACAACATAATAAAAAATTAAATTACTTTTATATTTAAATTGTTTTATGCTCTTATATGTAATTATTTAATATATTTCATATTTCTTTTTTTTTTCAATTACGTTTTTATCATATTAACATCTATAATCTTATGTTAACTATGATTATATTAAAAATATTTTGTTACAATTTATACTATTATAATTATCAAATCAAAACCTTCAAAATAAGCTCAAATATTTTGAGTTCCACTATCGATGATTCGCACAACAACGCGAACAGACACCTATCTAAATAATGTATATGAATTAAAATGTATTAAATTTTTCAAAAAATATCAACAAATTATATCATTATATAATCGTCTCGACATTACCTTCAAAACGAGTCTAAATTGAATATTTTTGGATTTGATCATATTATTAAATATCAAAAATACATTCAAACTACCTTATATTATATTTTTGGGACAATTACAAAAAAGTGTATCCCACTTGGCACGAAAAGCTATTGTATGTATTGTACTTCGATTTTTACCTTTTGACGTATCAAACTTTTAAAAACAATCTATTGTGTGTATCCAACCTATTATAGCAGGTTAGATGATGACGTGGCACCAGTGACCCTTTTCCGATGCCTCCCATCCTTCCGGCGATCCTTTTCCGACGCCTCCCGTACTCTGACGACCATTTTCAGACGTATCTCTCTCTCTACACCCTCTCCTCTCGATATGGAAGTGGGTCTTGGTGAAAATGGTGGTGTGGCCGGAGATGGTTGTGGTGCAGGTGTGGCTGGAGATGGTGGTGATGGAGGCTGGGTGGAGTGGTGAAGATGGTGGTGGTGGCCGAAGATGGTGGAGATGGTGGTGTGGCTGGAGATGGTGGTGTGGCCGGAGATGGTTGTGGTGCAGGTGTGGCTGGAGATGGTGGTGATGGAGGCTGGGTGGTGTGGCGAAGATGGTGGTGGTGGCCGAAGATGGTGGAGATGGTGGTGTGGCCGGAGATGGTGGATTTGCAGGTTTGGCCGGAGATGGTGGTGTCGCCAGAGATGGTGGTGTCGCCGGAGATGGTGGTGGTGGCCGAAGATGGTGGAGATGGTGGTGTGGCCGGAGATGGTGGTGGTGGCCGGAAATTGTGGCCGGAGATGGTGGCCGGAGATGGTCGCCGGAGTTTCTTACCGGTTACCTGCTAAGCAGGTAACCGGATACATACGATAGAGTTTTTTTACAAGTTTGATACGTCAAAAGGTAAAAATCGAAGTACAATACATACAATAGCTTTTCGTGCCAAGTTGGATACACTTTTTTGTAATTGTCCCTATATTTTATTACATTCTTGTTTTTCATTTTACACCTTTATCTTTAACTTTCTATCTATATTTATACCTATGGTATCTTATAAGTTAATATGTCATGTGGCGCCCTCTCGGCTGTTCTCACGTTCACAATGAAAGATGAGTTCACAATGAACTTTCGTCTCTCTCTCATTGTTAACTGTGTAATTTGTGTTAACAAAAAACGGACCAATATGATTTCTCCCTTTTTCCTTTTTTTCACCTATGTGGACCACCTCCCACATTTTAGGAATTAATTAAAATACCATTAAATTAGGAAGTCAACTTTTAGCCATTGGTTAAAATGACAACTTCGGTTGTTGGTTAACATGGTTAATACAAATTACACGGTTAAGTAGTTAACAAATGAATGGAACCCTCTATACATACATATAGTGATAGGTTCAAATAAAACTTGTTTTTCATTGTGAATGTGAGCACAACCTAGAGCGCGTCACGCAACACATTCACTTTGAATAATCATGTATTACTCAACGTTATTCAGAGTGAATAATACATCATTCTGTATTATTCAGCATTATTCACTCTGAATACCACTGAATGTTGTGTTATTCACTCTGAATAATATATGATTATTCATAGTGCATATGCCATGTGGTGTGATCTCAACAATCATCACCTTCACAATTAGATTTGAGTTTTCATTTTAACTTATATATATATTACCGGAGTATTGGTAATATCCGTCGCCACCACCACTTTCCACCACCATCAGCAGCCACCTCCGTCACACCACCACCAGCAGCCACCTCCGTCACACCACCACCAGCAGCCACCTCCATCACCGCCACCACAACCACCTACACCACCATCGACACCAGCACCAGCCATGGCCGCCACCACTAGCAGCCACCTCTGCCACCACCGCCCCTACCAACAGCCACCTCAGCCACTATAATGCCCCAAACCCCAACAAATAATAACAACGGAATCCTTGTGATCTAACGCAACGAAAATATATAAATAAACCTCAATCCTTGGCATTCAGCCTAGTACATCAACTCGTACGACAAAAATCAGTAAAAGTGCTAGTGGAACATCCCTCCACAGCTGAGATATGAACTAGTTGACCAAATTTATTGACTGCTAACATTAAAAAAAACTTAACGTCTACACGAGTGCCTTCTTTTTACCCTCCCTGCTATCATGCATGGTCCCTGAAAACGTTTTAAATAGGTTTTGAAAAGCGAGAGATAGACCATATGGTCTACTGAATTTCCTCAATAACAGTTTTAAAACACGTCTGGCCCATAGGCCCAAATATAAACATTTAAGTTCGTAGATGGTGCATTGTGGACATAGACACGGGCTTAACCGGTCACCCTGTTATTAGAAAAGCACAAAACAGATTCGTGCTTCACGCTACACCAAATAGTTACCAAGGGCACACCCCGTCCCTTGGTATCAGTCAACTCCCAAGGGCACACCCTTTCCCTTGGTACCCCATGTCCACCTTGCAACACACCCAATCAACAATTGATACCCATACAATAGAAGCTTGCCTTTAGATATACAGATGATCATCAGTTATCAAACAATTCTCAGTATGCATTTCATAATTTATTTCAGTAAACAATTTCAGTTCGCAAACATATCATCAACAAATTTACTTTATAAAAGATTTGGCAAGAGAACTCACCTGAGCCTAAATCCAAGTAGCTCAGCAAGTCAAGCTTACCTACGGATCAACAACTGATCTATACATCACATAATTCTACTTAAATACTGATAAACCCTTAAGATATAAGACTCCCTAGGCAGACTTAACACAGGGGTTTCGCTACTCAAAATTCAATTCGGTATCTACTCAAAATTCGACCCGGATTAAACCCAAAGTTTGATTGGGACAAGTCTGTAGTCTGACTCGGACAAGTCCGAAGTCCGACTCGGACTTTACCCAAGTCCGACTCGGATTCCCGAATAGTCTAACTTGGACTACTAAAGGAGTAGTACGACTAGGACTTTCCTGGGTAGTACGACTCAGACTTTCCTGGGTAGTCTGACTCGGGGTTTTCCATGCTTCGAGGAGATCGAACCTGGTACCCCAAGATCCATCCAAAACAGCTTTAATACGTAGGTTTTTAATCCTAAAATTGAAACTACAAACCAACCCTAACATAATAAGGACTAGATTGAGATTAAAATAGCTAAAGCTTACCCAGAAGATGAAGAAGAAGAAGAAGATGATGATGATGATCATGGCTGCTACTGCTCTTAATTCGCACACACACACCCAGATAGATTTTTACCCTAAAATGGTAAAACCCATATGTCAATACCCTTATATATCATGGGCTTTGGGCCCTTAGCTCTTAATTCAATTCCTCAAATAGAAAGCCCATGCCTAATTAACTTGTCACCTTTCTCAAAATGTTACATTTGGTCCATGAATCTTCAAAGATTCTCGAAATGGTTCCCAAACAACAATTTAATTACACTCTCTAAATCCCGGTTATTACATCCACCTCCACCACAACACCAACAGCAGCCACCACCATCACCACCAGCAGCCAACTCAGCCACCACCGCCACCACCAACAGCCACCTCCGCTACCATCGCCACCAGCAGCAGCCACCACCGCCACTACCATCAGCCACCTTCGCCACCACCATATATATATATGATTTTGTTTTGTGAATCATATATGATTTTGTACGTGGAAAAATGTGTGGCTAAGAATCGCCCTCGCGTTTTCTTAAATTGAAATGGTTTTCGTATAAACCCACCTCTCTATATATATATAGTTGCATGTGTATATGTGAATGTATAGATAATAATGTGTGATGTTTGGTAACAATATACAAATAGGTATAAGTCCCCATTGGCTATCGGACGTTAATTAGTCATAATAGCCCTTACAAGCTACAATGGATCTTATTGGGTCTTATTCAGTAGGGTTGTACAGAAAATCATCAATCCGTCGCCTGCCAACATAACCTGCTAGCTAACAACCCAACTAGACCAACCAGTGAAACGACAAAGTAAAAGGTTGAAATCGGTTAGGCCTAGCTCAACTCGTTTAACCCGCCACTAATATATACTCCCCATGTCCCAAAATTATTGTCCACTTTTGACTAGGGATGGCAAAAAAACCCGAATCCGATGGGGAAACCCGAAACCCGAAATAAATGGGGCGGGTTTGGGGACGATAAACAGGGGCGGGGACGGGGATGGGGAAAACCCGCTTATTTAAACGGGGATGGGGGACCAATCCCCGACCCGATTATATCCCCGAATATATCCTCGATTATATCCCTAAATTTATTTTTATTTTATGATTGTTTAGTAGATAATATATTATATATAGTTAAATGGTTTTTTGTTTGGTCGTATATATACTTTAAGTCTTTAACATTTCAACTGTTAATATTTTGGATGCATTTAAACAATATATATAGCTAAATTGTAACTATTTTGGATGCATTTCGACTTTAGGACTTTAATTTTTTTTTGAATATGTTTAGAGAATGGATTCAAGAATGTTACGTAATTTAGTAAATCATTTTCCAAGACTTGTGGATTTGTGATAAAGTTTAAACGATGACGGGGATCCCCGCGGTGAAACCCGTTTAATTAACCGTTTATACTAAACGGGGATCCCTGTTTCCCCGCGGGTTCCCAGATTACCCGATGGGAATCCCCGTTTAAATCCCCGCGGGCTTTTAAGCGGGGATGGGGATGATTTTTTTATACGGGGACGGGGACGGGGGGGACCAATCCCCGTCCCAAACCCGCCCCGTTGCCATCCCTACTTTTGACGTTTTAAAGTCCTTTTTCGGCTTTGACATTTAGTATTTTTGTTTATGTTATATAATACTTGACGCAAAATATATGAACGGATTTTGTTTTTAATGTATTTTCATCAAGTATTATATAACACAAATAAAAATATTTAAGGTCAAAGTGGAAAAAAAGACTTTAGAAAGTCAAACATGGATAATAATTTTAGGACGGAGAGAGTAATTTCTATAAAGCTTTATATATAGTAATAAGCGAAATAGGATCATATTTTACTGATGATTTAGTTGGCCTAGGACATCTATTATACAAACTTCTGAAGTACTTGATTCTAAGACTTAAGAATTAAATTATATATTTGAATTATTGTAATAACTAATAGCTTCATTTTGTATATTTTGTATAGTATTTATTGTATTTCATTCTTCAATTTTATGTATACAAACTACTCAACTTGCCCAACTTGCAAGAGTCGAGTTGGGTTTGGTTGAGATTTTTCCAATATACCAAAATTAGGTTCGGTTGTAAAATTGTCGCAAATCATCCTTCCCACCCATATATACCTCTATTATTGTGTGGGTCTAAAGTGGTGTTATCGAACCCAATAGATACATCATGCATATATGCATGGCATACTTGTAAACAAACATGTTTATTAGGATTTAATGGATCTTTAAGGACTTTATTGTGTTTTATTGGGCTTTAATCCCTCTTATTGGGTTTTGAAGGATACCGAGCTTTAATATATTTGTTTAAACTTTGATTGGTTTTATTGGGATTTAATGAGTTAGTTTGGGCTTTTAATGGATCTAAGTGAACGATAATGGAAAAGTTTTAATGGTCTTTAATCGTTTTTATTTGGCTTTAAAGGATTTCATTGTGTTTTTTAACGGTACTATCGGGCTTTATTCGGCTAATTTGAGCTTTAATAGCATCTCCAACGTCTCTATTTTAGAGAAAAATCACTTTTTATCGTGTAAAATGCTTCAGCAGCATCCCTATCCCATTGTCTAAAATAGAGATTCAAAGGAAAACTAACAATATAGAGAATTCTCTATATCTTAGTTGGTAGGAGAGAGAAGTATTATTAAAAGGTTTTATTGGGATCTTAAAAGTAGTGAATATTTAAATAATATAATTGATGTTAAAGTCTGTAAAATAGAGAATCCGTTGGAGTTGGAATATAATTTAGGGAATACTTCTTCAAAATGTACTAAACTATCCCCAATATACTATTGTGTGTATCAACCAAAAGAAATTCCTTTTGCATATATCAAACTTTATTTTTAAGTCTATTGTATATATCAGATGACTTGTAACCTGTTGCGCAGGTCACCTCCACTTGCCGCCACCGGGAACCAACATTGCCATCGCTGCCGAAAACCACCATCGCCGCTGGGAACCACCGCCACACCCACCATCACCCACGACCACCCATCTCCACCGACAACCTCCACCGTCGCCCTCCACCGTTGCCATCACCACCACTAGCACCATCACCGCCATCACCGCCATCACCATCAAACCGCCGCCCATCACCACCACCATCTCCATCGAACCACCAACCATCACTGCCACCATCACCAACGAACCGCCACCATCACCATCACCATATATCGAACCACCACCATCACCGTCACAATCGAACCGCCACCGTCACCATCGAACCGCCACCGTCTCTATCGAACCGTCCACCATCACCATCACCATATATCGAACCACCACCGTCACCATCACCATCGAACCGCCACTATCACCATGGAACCGCCAGCATCACCATCGAACCGTTCACACCATCACCGCTGATCTCCACCGCCGCTCACCTCTACCATCGTCACCACCATCACCACCGATCTCTATCCCCTCGCAAACACCTCCGGTAGCTGTCCCAACTGCCGGTAACCGGCTGATGACTGGTTGAGCAGGTCGCCGTACACACAAAAGACTCAAAAATAAAGTTTGATATATACAAAAGAAAACTTTTTAGGTTGATACACACAATAGTATATTGGGGATAGTTTAGTACATTTTAAAGAAGTATTCCCTATAATTTATTTTAGAGATTTTGACTTTTATATTTCTATTTTAAAGAAGTTTTAAAGAATTTGTTAGAGATGATCTAATGAGGTTTATAGGGCTTTAATGAGTTCATTGGGCGGCTTTAATCGTTGTTAATGATCTTTGAAAGGTTTCATTGAAGTTTAATTGATATATTGAGTTTTATTAGGTTTTACTGGGTTCTAGATAAAAGAAGAAAACAGGCTCGAAAGATACTCAGAATTGGCATAAAAATTGAGGAAATAGTCGATCCCGAGACTTATCCCACGACCTGGGTCGCGAACAAAGTCGTGTGAGTCTCTGATCAGTTCGGATCACTATTGTTTTTATTTGTTTATTTAGTTACTTGTAACGTCTCACTTTTTCAAAAGATTAATGCTTTTAATAAATGACGACATTTAACTAACACATTATCATATAAAACTGTTTGAACGCGGAAACGAAACGGGTAAGGGAAAAGGGGGAAAATAAACAAATGGTAAATGAAACAGGCTTTCCCTTTATCTTCCTTTGAAGTACTACGTGAAAAAAGGGAAAATCAATAACGGGTGAGCGAAACGCTTAATGATCACATACTATCGATACCATATTTCACATGCCCAAACTGTCCATCACCGTGCCCCCAGTCTCTTACGAGCCAAGCTGACCATGCACGTAACTGTCCATACTGTGCCCCCATACTCTTGTGAGCCACGTAACTGTCCATAACTATTGCCCTAGACTCTTGTGAGCCAGATTGACCATGCACGTAACTGTCCATAACTATAGTCATATACCAATAAACCAAACCCATGCATTAACACGACCCTTACGATAATTAGTTTGGGAAGAAGATATTTACCTCGTGAGAATCGAATATTCGAAAGAAACTGCCTACGACAACGCTGCTTAACCCGCTTACAACCGCTACCGCTACTCCTTTTGACTTACCGGAACAATACCATAACCAATCTTTCTCATGATTCTACCAAACTAAGTAAACCATTAAACATCTAGGCTTGAAAGAGAAGATTTACCTTTAACGGGTTCCCAACACTCTAACAAACTGAATATCTGAAAACGTATAACGAACGACGGTGTCGCGTAAATGCAATTATCACCTTCGACGGTGTCGGCTTGCCGGGATCTTTGAAGATGGTGGCGATGATTAGAGGAGGGGGGGGGGAGGGAGAGAGAGAGAGAGAGAGAGAGAGAGAGAGAGAGAGAGAACTAGGGTTTATTTTCTTCTTTTCCAAGAATAATGAGGGATTAATTAGAGGTTTAGGATTTAAATGAATTTATATATCCTTAGGTCCTTCTACAAGCCATCCTTAGGCCCAACTTATAAGCTAAAACCCAATTTAACCTAAAGCCCAAATCTTTATTATATACTCTAATTAAATCAAAACCCAAAAATTAATATCAAAGCCTAAAAATTAAAAACCCAAAATAAAATTTATTATGAAATTTGGGGCGTTGCTCTTTATTTTATTTCTTAGTTAGTTAAGAATGATGATTTAGATTATAACTATCAATTTTATGTTATTATTTAGTTTTAGGATTTATCTTTCGGTTATATGTTATTTGATATCCAAGTTGATTTAGAATTAGGATAAATTTAATTCTCTCATACTTATATTTTTCAAGTTTGTTGGATCGATTTACAAAAATAACCAAACTTTTATTGATATAACTAATAAATTACACTGAGAATCCACACTTTGAATCGTACATAATTGATACATATTTATAGACACCGAAAGGGTGCCTTCGAACCATCGCAATGGTTCGCCTAGGGTGGTGTTGTTTCGAATAGTCACAACCCTTCACTAATTGTGGTGTTGGTTCATGAAACATCATACCCTTTCATGAACAATCACACCTTTTCACTAATAACTACCTATATAAATACTAATTACATATAAATTCTATTACATAATAACAATCGGGATTAATCTAACATTCACCCCCTTAATCTCGATTGTGTTGAACAAGACTTTAACTCCAAGTAGTGGCTTCATCAGACGTCTACAGTAGTGTTGGACCAATTAGATCGTCGTCTTTGTATTGAGCCAAGTTAACTTCTTCCTCCTTCTTTGGGCATTCATATTTGAAGTGTCCAAATTTGTTGCACTTGAAGCATTTTATCTCACTTTTGTCTTGTTGATGACGGTTACCATCTTTGTTCCTCCATGATTTCCAATATCTACCACGGCCTCTTCCTTTGATGTCTTGATTTGACTTTATATAACCGCAACGTTCACAACCATGCTCTTTGTCTTCTTCTTTTTTATTTGTTTTGGCATATAGAAGTCCATCATGCGTATCTTCTTCCTTATTTGGCTTCTTGATGCGTTCTTCGTAAGCTTTTAATCTTCCGAGAGCTTCTTGAAAAGACATGGTTTTAAGATTGGCAAATTGTTCAATTGCAGCAACAATCTGAATGAACCTTGCTGGCACAGACCCTAGAAGTTTTCGAACCAATCTTTTGTTCTCTATTGTAGATCCAAGATTGTTTGCTTGTGACACAAGTTGACTAATTTTTCCGGTAAATTCATCGAGTGATTCTGAATCCTTCATTTTCAAAGATTCAAATTCTGATTCTAATGTTTGTAGTCTAGCCTCCTTAACTCTGTCAGCACCAACGAATCGGGCTTTCAAGTCTTCCCATATATCCGAGGCATTCGTATGATGTGCAACTTGTAGAACGAGTTGTTCCGGCAAAGCTTGAAAAAGATAAGCAATAGCCATTGTGTTTTTGTTTATATCCACATCTCCTTTTGGTTCGAGTGCTTCCCATATTCCATAGACATTAAACAGTGCTTTAATCTTCACGGCCCAAATAGTATAATTCGTGGAATTTAGAATCGGGCATTGGTAAGTCACAGGCATCCTCCTTCAACATTCTTTGATGTTCCGGAATCCATCCCTCCTTTGTTTCCTTTGGGTGATTCGGGCATTGACCGTTTCTTCTTTCTTCCAATTTTTCGGCCTTTTGAAAACTTCTTCTTGAGCGAAAAACTTTTCTTTCTTGTTTGCGGGGTGAATCAAACCAACTGTTTCTAACAGTCCCCTGGTTCTTTTTTCACCGGACAAACTACTATCTCTTCTTGTTTTGCGGGGCGAATCAAACCAACTGCCTCTAGCAGTCCCCTGGTTCTTTTTTCATCGGACAAAACTACTATTTTCTCCTGTTTTGCGGGGTAAATCAAACCAACTGTCTCTAACAGTTCACTGGTTCTTTTTTCACCGGGCAAAACTTTCTTCCTTTTTTGCGGGGCAAATCAAACCAACTGTCTCTAACAGTCCACTGGTTCTCTTTTTACCGGGCAAAATTTTCTTTATCGGTAAATAGTTTAAAATTTTTGAAGTGAAAATTTGTAAACTATTTCACAAATTTAATATAAGATGATATATTAATAAAAGATCTTTTGATAATCCTTATTAAATTTGTTCTAGTATATTAATAATAATAATAAAGACAAAACTTAATTTGTTTTGATTTCATACAAAAAGTTGAAGTCTTATAAAAGAAGATTTTTAAGAAAAAACAAGTTTATATTAAAAAAATTCTTTTATATCTTGAAATTAAGTTTTGTAAAAAGAAAAGTAAGAAGGCCGTACACCCTTTGTGTTTGTGCCGATTCAATTGCGGCGGTTCACAAAAAACGCATCCCTCTTCCTTCTATCTTTCTTCAATCAACGGTTACCCCTACGGAAACACCTTTTGTTTTCAATCGAGCCCCCTCTTTCTCTTGATCGATGGCGGTTGCTTTTGCCGTGCCTTTAATCGTTGGTCTCGGTGACCAATTTGAATTCTCCGGTTGTCTTCTTCGGTTAAGGTAAGTCCTCTTTTCCGGTGGTGTTCTCCGGCGTCGATTTTGGTGGGTTTCTCGGTTTCTTGATGAATGGTAGATGATGAGATCCTTGGCTCTGATACCAATTGTTGGATCGATTTACAAAAATAACCAAACTTTTATTGATATAACTAATAAATTACACTGAGAATCCACACTTTGAATCGTACATAATTGATACATATTTATAGACACCGAAAGGGTGCCTTCGAACCATCGCAATGGTTCGCCTAGGGTGGTGTTGTTTCGAATAGTCACAACCTTTCACTAATTGTGGTGTTGGTTCATGAAACATCATACCCTTTCATGAACAATCACACCTTTTCACTAATAACTACCTACATAAATACTAATTACATATAAATTCTATTACATAATAACAATCGGGATTAATCTAACAGAGTTTGGGATTATAAATAGAAGTATAAATAGGATTAATAGATTTTAACTGTAATCAACTTATTTTCTTTGAGAGTTTTCTAATTTTATTTCTATTTTATAAGAGGTTTTTCTTATTTTCCGGGTTCTATGTTGTTAGGCTCGCCATCTATCGACTCAATCCATAATTCCCCGCTGCATCAATATACCATAAATACAAAGGATGTTGCTAAACACAAATATATACATACTTTACAAACATAAATAAGACCATCGTTTACCACCACCACCACCACCGTTGACCTCCTTCGCAGCCTACCTCCACCATCATTCACACCATCACCGCCGACCTCCACCGCCGCCCACATCTACCATCGTTTACCACCACCATCACCATCACCGTTGACCTCCTTCGCAGCCTACCACCACCATCATTCACACCATTGCCGCCGATCTCCATCGCCGCCCACCTCTACCATCGTCACCACCACCACCACCACTGTCGATGTAGTAAAACCACCCAAAATCGACATTGCATAACCCAAAACCACCTAAAACTGTCATCCCATCGCAAACACCTCCGACCACCGTCAGATTTTTATCTTTCTATCAATGAGGGATATCGCAAACTCATCTATAATTCAACATGAGCTTAAAATATCATCCAAGATGAGCCAACTTTCTGAGTTACCACAAAGTCATCTCAACCTCCATTTTTATATACTTAAATCATTGTCAATCTTCTGTGTCTTCATCAATGTGGGTTACACAATGCTCATCCACAATTCAAGAAATCAGGAAGTTTCAAAGTTCTCATCTTTTAGGATGTTATCTCATTTTTTTATCGATTTTCTTTTTATATATATAGGTATAGATTTAAACTTTTAGGTTAAACTCAATGAGACAACATATTAGTTTTGAGGCTCAACCAAAATGAGCCAACAATGTAAGTTTAAGATCGGTTAAGATTAGGGATGGTAATTAACCCGCTCCGATGGGGAACCCGGTTCACCCGCCCCGATCGGTGCCGGGGATTCCCCGGGAAAACGGGTCACGGGGACGGGACCGGGGATACCCGGTTTACCCAAAGCGGGGACGGGGCTGGGGACGGGGACGGGTGAAGGATCCCCCCTCCCGCCCGTACCCGGTATATATATTATATTATAATTTTAATTCTATAAGATAACAATTAATATATATTTTTAATATTCTCGTATGCTTTGTATTACTCATATACTCATATATTCCTATGGAATTAGAATTAAATGATTAAAATAAGAACTCAAAAAGATCTAGTAACCTTCCTGTTTGTTTGATTTTTCTTTTTTTGTAAAATGGAATAATGGATTCTGCTCCATTTCTAATTGTGAGTTCAAGTACTTTATATTTAAAATCTACAACAAATAAATTCCTAAACTCATCTGTGGTGAAACTATATTAGTAAATCAGTAAACTCATTTGGAACCTGAAGCGGGTCTAAACCAGGTCGAGGACTGGGTCTAAAAACGGGGACGGGGTTCGGGTGCTTTACCGAGGACTGACCTGGTAATGAGCCAGGGATGGGGTTGGGATCCCCGTACCTGCCCAGGCCCGAGGACGGGGCCAGGTCTGGGTCCATGTAGTGAAAAGCGGGGCCCACCTCGTTACCATCCCTAGTTAAGATGAGCCAACCCCATGAGTTGCCACAAAGGCATCTTCACCACCTCTATTTATATACACAATTTTGTGTTACTCTTTTGTGTCTCCACCAATGTGGGATACACAACACTAACTACAATTTAAGAAATGAGGAATTCTCTACTTGTCAAACATTCTTATCTCAATCAATGTGGGACAACCAACTTAACACCATAATTTAAGATTTGAAAAAATCTCAAACTTCATGGTCCCACCTCACTCACCCTTGGTTGTTTCTTTAATTCATTTTTTGTCGCTTTTCGTTATAGATACATACATACACACACACATATATATTTTTTAAACATTTGAGTTGGCAAAAATGAACCAACATATTACTGAAGGCTCGACCAAAATGAGCCAACAACGGAGCTTTAAAGTATCGTCCAAGATGAGCCAACTTTATAAGTTACTAAAAAGTCATCTCAACGTCCATTTTTATATATATGGATCATTGTCAATCTTTTGTTTCTCCATCAATGTGGGATACACATTGCTCATCCACAATTCAAGAAATGAGAAGTCTTAAAGTTCTCACATTTTAGGATGTTATCTCATTTTTTTTTATCGATTTTCCCTTTAAGTATATAGGTATAGATTTAAACTTTTAGGTTAAATGAAATGAACCAACATATTAGTTTTGAGGCTCAACCAAAATGAACCAACAATGTAAGGTGAGCCAACCTCATGAGTTGCCACAAAGGCATCTCCACCACCTCCATTTAAATACACAGCTTTGTGTTACACTTTTGTGTCTCCACCAATGTAGGATACACAACACAGTCAACACTAACTACAATTTAAGAAATGAATAACTTTTAATCCTTAGGATATCACCTCATTTTGTATGATTATTTCTATTAGATATATATAGATATAGATAGATTAGGTGAAAAACAGAAAAAACCTTGATTGAAATTTCTCCTTAATTGATGAAAAATTTCTTATGTATATACATACATATAAACTTAGGTTTAGCTATATTTAGCTTAACACCATTTCACGTCTAATAGACAACAATCAATTACTCTTTATATACACACATTCACTTCTCAAAGTTACATTTTACTACCAATGTAGGACAACCTAAACAACAAAGCTAAAGTTTAAAAAATAATTCAAAACTAGGAAAAAAAAAAAGATAAATATAAATGGATGCATCTCATAATGCCTCCTAACCAACCTCAAGGTTTTCTTTTTAAGTATATATATAGATATATAGAGATATAGGGGTGAGTTCAAATGTGAACCACTTTTTGGTTGTGAACGTGAGGATAGCCGAGAGCGCGACACGTGGCGGATGACTAGGCGCCACGTCAGGTCCATGACGGATGACTAGGCGCGATTCATGGGAGGGCATTGAATTAAAGGGGGGACCACACTCAAAGCCGCCTTTATTGACTAGTCTCCTACACGTGTCGCGCTCTCAGTTGTCCTCACATTCACAACCAAAAAGTGGTTCACATTTGAACCCACCCCTATATATATATATATATTTGATTACCATTTTCTGATATAATACAACAATAAAATATATATTATAATCTGGTGAAATTTAATATTTATTAAATTTATATAAGATGACGAGAGTGTATCTATTAAAATAGATGAAAAATTATAGTATGTTTCAATTATTAAAGCGACTTATTATTGTATGTATCTATGTACAATACATTATTATTGTAATTCTATACATGCTTCATCATTTTGGCTATTATTTATATAGGAGAGCATATAATTGAGGCAAATGAGAAGGAACGAGTAAAAAGTACTTTCTTGGGCAAAAGACGGACAAGAAGGGAAGCTTTGCACGAAACCAACGAGGAATCAAAAAGCCATAGCTTATTGGCTACTTTCATTGCTCCAAAAATATCAAACAACAAAAACTTGTGGCCTCGTAGACACGATCCAAAGGGGATGAGGTTAAAAGATTTAGTTTTGGGTCCATCCCTTAGATATGCAATGTATGCCAAAATCCAGCTGGAAATGATCCAAAAAAGTGAATGAATTATTGGATAGCTTAGCTAGTGGTTCTTTACCAGAGGTATCTTTCTTAAAAAATCTACAGGCAATGAAATGCAGGCCAAGATAATGATTTTGACAGCTGGTCCATTTGTTATATGAGAATCTTTACACCACTGTTCATTCGACGACTACTCAACCTAAATAAAAAAAAAAGGGTATACGCCACCCTTTGGGGGTCCCACGGTCATCATATAGATGGTAAATCATCGTATGCATCCCATTGGTATAGATGCGATGCCCATGGTCTGAACCCGAGACCTCCATACACACATATGAATTACATCCACACCTTTACCACTAGGACGGATCAGAGGAACTTGTCCACTTTCATTGCTATTAAATAGCTATGGGTACTTAGGGGTGAGCAACAAGTCCCAAATCCCGATACCGAACCGGAACCGTACCGGTACCATACCAATCCCGGACCGATTTTTGTATTTTGGTACGGTAATCGGTTCTATGTTTTTCCTATAATCGGTATTCGGTAATATCGGTATCGGTACCGTATAATTACCGAAAATACCGGTACCATACCGAATACAAAAAACACGATTTTTTCAAAATTTTAAAAACAAATCTTACATCAATTCCAAAGTTAAAACAATTCATTACCATCTAATGAATAATAATACCAATCCTAAGCCTTCAAAAAAATCAAATCAAATACATAATTTCTTAATAGAATAATAAACCTATATAGGATTACATTACATTTAGTAATAATATAAGCAATCAAATCAAATACTTAATTTACTAAACTCTCCATATTACATACATTTAGTAATAGTATCAAATACCAAATCAAATTCTTTTTAACACATTAATAAAAAAACCAACGATTCTTTTTTATTGAAAATAATGATTTTAAGATATATATAACCTATATACTTTCATTTACCAAATATTAATTATAAATGAGTTCATATGATCATTTATTTGCTATAAATATAAACTTTAATCGGTATCGAACAAGCTTGGCAACCCCAATAGTCGAAGCTTTGGTTTGTACCCAAGATTGGGTAAGAAAATCAAGGAAACCGATTGTAGACGATGTTCAAGATATTTTAAATGACGATGATATTGCAATAGGTATAAGTTTCAACATATTTCTTTTTTATTAGTAGCAATAAATAAATTATATAATAAACTTCGTTTGTTGGTTTTTATATAGAAATTGAAGAGGCCTTACGCGATTATAATGGAAAAGGAAAAGGGAAGATGTCTATAGATCTTTAAGAGTTTATAAGTTGTTTTTGGAATCGACGAACTTCTTGTTTACGTTGTTTAAGAATTCATACGTTGTTTTTGGTTTTCTATGAATGTCTTTTGTTAATAACTTAGAGTGATTGTGATGTTTTCTTTGAAGGTTGTAATTTGTAAACTATAAAATCGGGACTAATAGGGCACTAGTACCAAAATACCGTTACCGATACCGATACCGAACCGGTACCGTACACTTCTAATCGGTCCGGTATTCGGTATTAAGTTTTCCTCATTTTCGGTATCGGGAATTTTCCGTACAGTACCGGTTCGGTACGGTACTAGTCTCATGCTCACCCCTATGGGTACTAGTGGTTAATGCATGCCATGCAAGAAAAATCATCTTTGCCCACTTTCTAAGTTTCAAGAGGAACTTGTCCAATAATGGTGTTGTTGACGGTTCATGTATGTGTGAAGAGGAGATGAAACTGTTAGGATTTATAACGATCTTGAAACCCTTTTGTTGTCAAGCTAATTAAGTGATTATTCTAGTAAGGTGAATTGAAGGATAATGAGACTGAATGATTGATGTCTTGCTTCTCTCTCACAACTCACACACTAGCAATAGTATTATTGCAGATAAAAAGGCTAAAGTACAAGTATTTATCAAGTACTATTTGGATAAATTTCGTTAGTCACCATTGATAACAGAAATGGTAATAAGAAATGTCATGACAAATCTTAAATTAAGATAAGATCTCGACGAGCACACGTGTTTATGACCCTCATCGTCACTTTTGATGTTGGTCAAAAGAAAAATACCAACAACCGAGCGACATGTAAGCAACATCTAGCACACGACAAATGATAAAGGACGGTCTTTATTAACTAACAACCGAGGTCGATAGAGTACTACTCGACCACTTTATTTCTTGGAACAATAATTATCACAACTAATGACTAACGGTTACTTTAGAGATTTAAGTACATGATCTGTTACATTAACAATAAGATTCGAAGTTGATGGAACTAGAATATAGTTGCATATGATCGTTACGACCATTATAACTAACGAAGTCATTAAAAGACCATTAAGACAAAGCAATGGAAAACATCTCCTATAAGTTGAACAAAGATTACCACCAGCATCATCATCATCAGATCATCTGCGTACAAGGCAACCTACTAGAAATCCCTTCAAAACTCTCAAAGAAACTCATGACATTTAGCTCAAACTCTCGATGTTCAGATTAAACTCAAGACATATGAAATCTTACGATTCTGCTGTTTTTCTTATTGTAATTTATCATTTCTTTGAAACACAAGTACGACTTCCTTGTTTGACGTCATTTTTTACTAGTGCATCGAAGATCCTAACCATCGTTAGCAGTTGTTACCCTCATTAGGGGTTTTCCGACTCCAATTTTGTGTGTTCTTTTTATCTATTCTTTTGTCGTACAATTCTCGAAAGATACGATCTTTAGTTGATTAAGGTCCACACAAACCTTAGGTTGGTCATGTGAAGATCCAATTTTTGGCATTAACAAGTACGACATTTAGAAAAGAGTAGAGATCACTCTGGTTAGATTATGGTCTGCGAGTTGGTAGTAAAGTTTCATCATTTTTTTATATGTCAACCAAATTCATTACAACTAGAGGTGAGCATTTAAAGCGGGTACCCGCCTTTGGAACCGGAACCGTTCTGGAATCGTCGGTTTCGGAACCGAAACCGATGTGATTGGTTCTGGTTCCAGTTCCTAAATCCCAGAACCCATCGAGACCGGTTCCAGTTCCGATTCTCATTTTCTTGGAATCGTTAACCGTCGGGTACTCACCGGAACCGATTACGGGACAAAAATGAATTAGATTTTATTACAAACACACACATGTTTAATACAAGTATCTTGTGGTCTACATTTTATTTAGTTTATATTGCACAACACTTAGTTAAAGTTGCTCATCATATTATCTAAATGGAAATTATTTTATTACATTATATGTTCGTATGGTTATTTTTTTCTTTGATTTTAACTTACAGTTATTTTTAATCGGATTATCTTATGTTCTTATGATTATTTTTTCTTTGATTATTGGATGAAAGGATCACATTCAATAATTTTGGTGTATAAAATGGTTTTAAAAAGTTTAGAAAGTTGAAACTGGGTACCTGGTACCGGAACTAATTCCGGACGATTCCAGTTCCGGTTCCAAAATATAAAGAACCGATGTAAGAAGTTCCGGTTCCTTCATTCTAGAAACTGCCAGTTTTGGTTTCAGTTTCGGTTCCATGAAAAAGGCGGGTACCCGGTAATGCTCACCCCTAATTACAACTAGGGAGAAGGTAGTTGTTGGTCCCAAAGGGGTGACATTCAAGTTATAAGGATTGTAGATAGGGGGTTGAATACAATCACACACTATTTTTCATTTTGAATTTCCTTATATAAACAAACTGAATTTACAAGATTGTTGCGAATAGATAAGGATAAACCTAATCTAAACAATCTAAAGTTTTACAATACTTTCACTATGCACTAGTGAGTAAGAAGAAAAAGAAAGAACTTAGAAGAAATAAAGGGAGTGAAGGATTCTGGGATAAAAGATTGAGGAAGAAGAATATTTGAAAAACACTTCTTCACGTCAATATATATCCCATACATTAAATGCATGGCATAATCACTTTTACATGTGTTATGTATTGCGTGGTCCAAATGTACTATTTACTATAAACAAATACTTACGTGTGTATGAGCAAAATGGTGCTTATAGAAAATAGTTGCTTAAGTAGGGAGAGAACAATAAAGTAACTGTCCTTTTGTACTATGTATTAGAAAGACGTGTAATCCTTTTTGTGCATTAGATAATAAGACAATCTTAAACTTCAGGATCAAGTTACTGATCAGTGAGCAGATCACCGATACTGATGATGATCAGTGGTCGCTGTAACTTGATGTCTTCAGAGTGTCATGTATGTTGTGGACAGGTTGTAATCACTGAATCCGTCTTCAGATCACGAGCTACGATGTTCCTGTCATTAGCTAATTCTACGACCTCACAGATGGTGCTTTAAACATGACTTCTTTGTCTTTAGGGGATACTTCATTGATGATCAGTTTCGGTGATCATTGAACAACCTTAGTGATTCACTGTTCCTGATAAAACTTTTAAGATCTGATGCTTGAATAGAAAGATCACTAAACAGACTCATTGATAATTCCTCAAGTCGTAATAAAAGCAAATCATCTATTCACTAAGTATAGTATCAGGATCATTATCATTTTATTAGGTCTTAGGGGAGCTGGATCAACAATCTCCCCGATTAAAATGATCAGTGGTGGTTATGTTGTTGGGTTATTTTGTGAAGCAGAAGTATCGGGTTGTTTGAAAATTGCTAAGTCTAGTTATTACTGCTCATTCAAAGTTACTGCTGCTGATTGATTGTTAATGCTGCTGCAGTAGTAATGGAGATACTAGAAGACTTAAGTGTGATTACTGCTGCTGTCTCAAGTTAGTGTTGCTGTTGGAAGACTTAGAAGTAGTAATGGTTACTGCTGCTAAGAAGTTATTACTGTTATTCGTTATTGCTGCTAGTTATTACTGCTAGTCAGTTTTGACAGTTTAAGTTAATGCTTCTTTTTATTACTACTGCTTCTAAGGATACGATAAGGAACAGAATCTGTTGGAGCGATAAAGAATTGATTCCGAATATCTTGGAATTAGTTTAGTAGATTTGTTTTCCTTATATTTATCTTGTAATCTGTATATATAGTTAGTTAGTTTCTTTTGGAGAGGATTACGAGATATCTTTTATTTTGTTGAGAGAAAAACAGAGCCTCAAGAGAGTTTCCTAGCAATAGAGAAGTATTGCTCGGCTATGAGAAATCTGTTCTTGTAGATTGAGGCTTTGTGTGTAAACTTGTGATTGAAAGTGTTGAATGAAATTGATCTTCAAAGTTCATAGTTTGATTTCCAATTAAAGTATTTATTCCGCAATTTCTTTAATTTGTTTTCTGAGTTGTTTATTTCTTGTTACGAAATAGATCCTGACAAGTGGTATCAGAGCCATAAACTCATAATCTGAATTCAAACAATGGACTCTCAAGAAGGTGTATTTGCAAACAAGGTTCCAATGCTCAAACCAAATGAGTTTGACATGTGGAAAATTTGAATCAGGCAACACATGTTGCTCATTGATTACTCTCTGTGGGATGTCATTGAGAATGGCCCTGCAGAGAGAAAAGTTGGTGAAGATGGTGTTGTTCCTCAACCAAGAACTGATGCAGAGAGAAAAGCAAGGTAGACTGAGATGAAGGCACAAAGTACTTTGCTCTTTGCTATTCCCAATGAGTATCAATATCAGTTTATGAACTGTGAGAATGCTAAGGTACTTTGGCAAGCTTTAGAGAAAAGGTTTGCAGGATCTAAGAGTACCAAAAATAACCAAAAGGAAATTCTCAGGCAACAATATGAGAATTTTATGTCTTCAAAGAATGAGACTATGACTCAGACCTTTGATAGATATAACCAACTCATAGAAGAATTGGCCACTGTTGGAGTGCAGATAGATAATGATGATATCAACAGGAAGTTTCTCAGATCTCTGGGAGAAGAATGGACCATGTACACTGTGTCTCTAAGACAGAGTGAAAATTTGGAGAACAAAGATCTTGATGATCTTTACAATGATCTCAGGGTTTTTGAGGCTGAAGTTGAAGCAAAGAGGAAGCCAATCGGCTATTCTCACAACACTGCATTATTGTCCAATGAATCTTCTCAGTTTAATGATTCAAGTTCTCACAATACTGCTGCTGGTGACTCTTTTAATGCTGCTAAACCTAGTTCTGGAATGGATCAAACTCTAGAAGCTTTTCTTGCTAGCCATGTTAAGTCTTCATTAATTAATGAAGATCTTGAACAAATCAGTGTAGATGACCTGGAGGAGATGGACATCAAATGGCAAATGGCCATGCTTACTATGAGGATAAAAGGTTCATCAAGAGAACAGGGAGAAACAACTTTGGAATGAAGAGAGAAGATGGTGCAGGCTTTGATAAGTCCAAAGTGAGATGTTACAAGTGCAATGATCTTGGCCACTTTGCAAGAGAATGCAAAGGGAATGTTCCACAACCTAACCACCAAACCAAGGTCAACAAGAATTCAAGTGGAAGTTCTTCACAAGCACTGGTTTCACAAGAAGGATTTGGGTTTGATTGGAGTGATCAAGCAGAAGAAGCAGTTCAGAATCAAGCTCTCATGGCAGAGATTGCTGAGCCATCATCATCAGAAGTTCCATCTGAGGTAGTTTCTAAACTTTGTTCTAAATCTTGTATTGATACTGTTAAGAAGTACATGGATCATAATCAAAGTATGTGTGACAGTATCAAGAAGCTAGAGCAGTTCAGGAGAGAGTCCAATGAGGTTATAGGTAGTTTGGAGGATCAAATTAAGGCATATCAAGCCAATGAACTCCAATTTGAGTATGACCAAAACTATTGGAAATGGGAGAGGAAAGAATATGAGCTTAAGTTGTACAAGTGTAGATCTGAGTTAGAAAAGGTCAGAATTGAGTTAGAACAGTCCAAAGCTAATCTTGAGAAGTTCTCCAAAGCCTCAAAGGCAATGGATGAAATTCTGAAAGCTCAGATTAATGATAACCTTAAAAGAGGAATAGGTTACCATAACACCCCACCACCTTACAACAATAACTACATCCCTCTAAAGTCTAACCTTGCTGATAGACTTGACACTGAGGACCTGAAACCTGGAGTGACAGAAGTAGATCCAGTGGAAGGTGTAGTTGAGGATCTAGGAGAAGGAGATGAGAGTAGGAAGAAAGGTAAAGGGAAAGCTGCTCCTGATGAAAATCATATTCTCACCAATGAAAATGGTGGCAGACCTTTTGTTAAAAGCAATAAGATAGAGAAGGAGAAAGGTAAAAGTAAGGTAGATACACAGTCTTCTGAGAGTGATCCAAGTTCCTCTAGACATTTTCAATACAAAAGAGGAAACCAAAGAAACTGGAACAATCAATGGGCTAAGAGCCATGGTATTGATCTTAGCAAAATCAACAGACCAAAACCATGTTTCATCTGTTGTAAGCTCAATCACTTGGCCAGAAACTATTACTTTAATCCAATCAATCAAAAAAATTCTTTTCAAAACCTAAATTCTCCTTGGATTGAAAGGAAAAAGCAACAGCCACAAGCTAAGAAAGTTGAGCTTAGCAACAAGAGAGTTGTTCCAAACCAAAACAGACAATCTCAACCAAAGGGAAAAGGTCCAGTTAAAAAGGTTGACACTAAATCTGTGAAATTGATTGCTAAATGGATACCAAAGGCTGCAGTTCAAAATACTGCTGCTACTAAGAGCAGCAGTAATAACTGTGAAAGTAAAAAAGAAAAATATTGTTGCTAGCAATAGTAACAATACTTCTCCAGTTACTATACTGCTGCTGGCCTTGAAAAGAGAAAGCCCTATATTGTCACCAAGTATTCAAGTCATGAAATACCAAACAAGGACTATCTGTTAAAGCTTAACAGATTGGCTGAGTTTAAGTATGTTAATGATAAAGGTGAACCCAAGACCATTTTGGCTTGGGTTCACACTAACTGTTTCATATTCATGTGCAGGGCAACCAAGGAAGGGGAAAGAATTTGTGGCATGTTGACAGTGGTTGCTCTAGGCACATGACAGGCATAATGTCTCTACTTGAAAACTTTAAAAGGTTTGAAGGTGGACATGTTGCCTTTGGTGACAATCCAAAGGGAGGCAAGGTAAGTGGGAAAGGTAAGATCTCCAAAGGTAGGATGACCTTTGAAGATGTGTACTATGTTGAGCAACTGAAGTACAACCTGTTAAGTGTATCACAGGTTTGTGACAAGAAACATAGTATATTGTTCAATGATGAAGTGTGCTTGATAGTTTCACCTGAGTTCAAAATAGTTGATGAAAATATGATACTACTGAGAGCTCCAAGAAAGGATAATGTTTACTGTTTGGACTTGGAGGATGTTTCTTCTAAATCATCCTTAAATTGTCTCTTATCAAAAGCTTCTTTGAGTGAATCATCCCTCTGGCATAGAAGGATGTGTCACATGAATTTCAAAAACATGAATAAATTGGTCAAAGGTAATTTGGTTAGAGGCTTACCTGCAAAAGAGTTTTCATGTGATGATCACTGTGTTTCATGTCTTAAAGGCAAGCAACACAAATCCACTCACAAGTCCAAAGAAGTAAACACAATCTCTGCTCCTTTACAACTTTTACATATGGACTTATTTGGACCTACAAATGTGATGAGTATTGGCAAGAAATCATATTGTCTGGTCATTGTTGATGATTACTCAAGATTCACTTGGGTATTCTTTCTGAGAACAAAGGATGAGACAAGTGGACTGATCAAACCCTTTGTGATCAGAGTAGAAAACAAGACAAATCTGAAAGTAAAAGTCATCAGATCAGACAATGGTACAGAATTTAGAAATGCTGATTTAAACTCATTTTGTGAAGAGAAAGGGATTGAAAGACAATACAGTGCTCCTAGAACTCCTCAGCAGAATGGTGTTGCTGAGAGGAGGAACAGGACACTTATTGAGGCTGCAAGAACCATGTTAGTTGATTCAAAACTTCCTATCACTTTTTGGGCAGAAGCAGTAAATACTGCCTGCTATGTTCAAAACAGGGTTCTTATAGTCAAGTCTAAGGGCAAGACACCATATGAACTTTTTCAAAAAAGAAACCTTTTATAGGATTCTTAAAACCTTTTGGGTGTCCTTGCACTATTCTTAATACAAAATCTCACTTAGGAAAGTTTGATAGCAAATCAGAAGATGGATTTCTTGTTGGTTACTCATCACAGAGTAAGGCTCTAAGGGTTTTTAATAGCTCTTCTAGAATTATTGAAGAGAGTGACAATGTTGAATGCAATGAGAACACTCCAAATGTACCTGGTACTGGTCCCAATTGGCTATTTGACATTGATTCACTCACTAACTCTTTGAATATGAGCTATGCAGTTGAAACAGGTTCCAGCACACACATATCAAAGGAAACAAAGACACCTTTTGTGATGTTTCCAATGCTACAGTGGATCCTATTGAATTTTGTCATGAAGAAAAGGAGCCTGAGCCTGAGAAGGAAGGTGATGTCAATACAGGTCAAAAGGAGTCAAGAGAAGATCAAAGTGAGAGGGAAAGGGAAACAGAGAAGGAAACAATTTAGAATCATCCAGTCACACCTCAAGAAGATGATGCAGATGATTCACACTCTTCAGACATGAGTATCATAGATCCTCAAATCACTCACCAAGAGGACTATCTTGATGATTCTCATTCTTCTGATATGAATATCACAAACCTGGATGAACCTCACACCAATGTGATTGATTCCACTGGTCTTAATGAAGAAGGAGATACTCATGAATCCAACTTAGGGGTAAATATTCCTGAAGAACCTCTACATCTCACCAGGACTCAGAAGAACCATCCATCAAGTTTGGTGATTGGAGACATGCAATCCCCTATGATCACAAGGAAACAGAGTAAAGCAGTGGGTTTCCAAAATCCAAATTCAGCAATGTTTTCATGTTTTCTTTCTCAGACTGAGCCAAAGAAGGTGTTTGATGCCATGAAAGATCCCAGCTGGATAGAAGCTATGCAAGAAGAACTACTTCAGTTTGTGCTACAACATGTATGGGATTTGGTTGATTTGCCTAGAAGACACAGGGCAATTGGCACCAAATGGATTTTCAGGAACAAAAAGGATGAGAGAGGCATTGTTATAAAGAACAAAGCCAGGCTAGTTGCACAGGGATACACTCAGGAGGAGGGAATTGATTATGATGATGTTTTTGCACCTGTTGCAAGAATTGAAGCCATAAGACTGTTCCTAGCCTTTGCCTCATACAAAAGATTCAAGGTGTATCAGATGGATGTAAAAAGTGCATTTTTGTATGGGAAGATTGAAGAGGAGGTCTATGTGTGTCAACCTCCAGGATTTGAAGATCCAAAGTTTCCAGACAAAGTCTACAAGCTAAGGAAGGCATTATATGGCTTACATCAAGCACCAAGAGCTTGGTATGACACTCTGTCTACCTATCTCTTGGAAAACCAATTTGAAAGAGGAATTATAGACAAGACTTTGTTCATAAAGAAAAATGGATAAGATTTGTTACTGGTGCAGATCTATGTGGATGATATTATCTTTGGTTCCACAAAAGAGGAGATGTGCAAAGAGTTTGATAATCTAATGCACAAGAGATTCAAGATGAGCTCAATGGGAGAACTGACATTCTTCCTTGGATTGCAAGTCAAGCAGAAGGAGGATGGCATACTCATCAATCAATCTAAGTATGTCAGAGATATGCTTATAAAGTTTGGTTTTCTGGATGCAAAATCAGCCTCAACACCTATGGAGACACACAGACAATTGACAGCTGATGTTGAGGGGGAGGAAGTGGATGTACATCAATACAGATCCATGATTGGTTCACTAATGTATCTCACAGCTTCCAGACCTGATATTATGTTTGCAGTCTGTGTGTGTGTGTGCAAGATTTCAAGTTAGGCCAAAGGATTCTCATCTTCAAGCTGTAAAGAGAATATTCAGATATCTGAAGGGACAACCAAGATTGGGTCTTTGGTATCCATATGAGTCTCCTTTTGAACTTTTGGCGTACACTGATAGTGATTATGGAGGTGCAAGCTTGGATAGAAAATCCACTTCAGGTGGATGTCAGTTTTTCTGTGCAAGACTTGTGTCATGGCAGTGTAAGAAGCAAACCACAGTATCCACATTAATGGCAGAAGCAGAATATGTAGCAGTTGCACAATGTTGCTCACAGGTTCTATGGATTCAAAATCAGATGTTGGATTATGGTATCACTTTTCTTAACACTCCTGTTTACATTGATAATAACAGTGCCATAAGCATTGTTAATAATCCTGTTAAACATTCCAAAACCAAGCACATAGAGATCAAGTATCATTTCATTAGGGATTCCAATGAAAAGAAACTTATTAAAGTGTTGAAAGTGCACACTGATTATCAATATGCTGATCTTTTCACAAAAGTTGTTGATGTGGGGAGATTCAAGTTTTTGATTACTAGTGTAGGCATGATCAATTCTGAATAATGTTTCTTTATCTTGTATGTGTAAACTCTTGTATCTTATGCATTTGTATACCTCAAGGTGTGTTTGATGTGTTTCTTTAGTGATTTCAGTTGACACATGTGCAATAAGAATCATTGATGCTGTTGCATAAAGATACTGCTGTTGCACAGTATTAATGAGGAAAGTACTGTTACTAAGTGATCTTTGTGTTACTAAGTACAGTTACTACTGCTTGGTCATGTTATTGCTGCTGCAATTGGTTATTGCTGCCAAACGGACATTATTGCTGCTGCAATTGGTTATTGCTGCCAATCGGACTTTATAGCTGCTGAGATTGCCAATCGGACGTTATTGCTGCTGCAATTGGTTATTGCTGCCAAACGGACATTATTGCTGCTGCAATTGGTTATTGCTGCTAATCGGACTTTATTACTGCTAAGAGAGGTTAAAGTTGCTAATCGGGTGATATTGCTGCTATTAAGAATTTATGGAGTTATTACTGCTGCACTAGTTATTGCTGCTTGCATTACTACTGCTAAATTCTTTACTGCTGCGCCTTGTGCACCTTTTTGCAGTTATTACTTCCAATGTTCTCAAGTAATGCACAGGTCATTATTGCCGCTGGTCGTATTAATGTTGCTAGTTGATTATTGCTGCTAGTTTCATTATTACTGCTTTCTCTGTTACTGTTGCTCGATTAGTGCTGATTTTATCTAGGGTTTGTGGTTACTACTTCTCAAACTGTTATTGCTGCTGATTTCATTATTGCTGCTTTTAACTAACTTGGGAATGTATAAATAGCCCCTGCATCACCGCCTTTTTCACAACGGCTATTTTCAAAACCCTAACTCCGAAACCCTTGGAATTCTAAGGCGATTGTGTGCGATTCTGTGCGATATTGTTTGTTTTGATTGATTCTCTGCTTTCTTGCATCGATTTTGTATCTTCTAACATCATGGATGATTTGCGATTTCATGAGGAGCACAACAAGGTGGGATTTCTATCCAAAGGGTAGAAATCAGAAGGATTCAATGACATTGTGGATTTTCTTCAAGCTTCAACGCTTGCTCATGGCATTCTTCTGAATCTAAAGATCTATATTGCACATCAAAAGGACTTTTGGATGAATGCACGAGTTGAATCGGTGAATGGGACAAAGACGATTCAAACCTCTGTGTGTGACAGACCTCTGTCTGTGACTGAATCTACCATTCGAAGGTGTTTACATCTAGATGATGAAGGAGGTGAGTCTTCTATTTCTACAACTGATATTTTTACAGCTTTGGCCCAAATGAGATATGAAGGCTCCTTGAAATCTTTGAAAATTCAGAAAAACAAGTTTGGCCATCAATGGAAATTACTTTTTCATATCCTAATACATTGTTTTTCAAGAAAAACCTCTGGATGGAGTGAGTTTGGAAGCACTATTGCATCTGCTTTAGTTTGCTTAGCCACATCCAGAAAGTTTAACTTTTCAAACATGATTTTTGAAAATCTTATGTCAAATCTGGATCCAAAATCCACTTCAACTGCTTTTTACATGTATCCAGGATTTGTCCAATTATCAACTTAGAATTGACGGATGTACCTGCCATTGGTCAGACCTATAACAGGAATGACCCCTCTTACAAAATGTATTCTAACATGAAAAGAGGTGGTATCTCTACAAGCACACCATTGTTCCCTACAATGATGGGAGTGATTCCCCCCATAGGTGAGGCATCAGGCTTGCAGCCCACACATTCAAGCACACCCTCTGATGACCTACCCACACCTACTACTTCAAATACCCCTCTGACTCCTGTTCATGTTAACCCCACCCCTGCACTACAAGTATATCACAGAAGGACCAAAGGAGCTCCTTCCTCCTCTGGATCCAAGAAACCTGAGCCTAAAAGCCCTCTTGTGGAGCACTCTCCACTTGAGTTTGACCAAAGGGAAACCCAGGGAGTGTCCCCCAACTCCAATTTTCAGGAGGTGCTCTCTATGGAGACGCAAGGGCATGTGGATGGTGTGGCTCACACTACTGGTGTTGCACAAGGTGTGCATCAGGGCAGTGTGAACATAAGTAAGACCCCCTCCACGGCAACTCTAAATGTGAAATCATTAAGAGGACCCAGATGCCAAGAAACCAAGGGAGTAGACAGTGTTTCAGCTAGGCTGAAAACTGCTACTAAAATTCCCAAAGATCCAGCATAGAAGGGTTCAACTTCTAAACCTGGTGAGGCTAGAATGACACACAAGGAATTGATGGATTCATTGGCTGCCATAGCCAAAGACTTGCAGGCTCATGATGCTCAATTTCAAATTCATGACTCAAGGCATGATGAAACAGCTATAAGAATGGAGATTTTGGAGAAAATGGTCAAGACTCATAACCAACTGATCTCTGATGTATACAAGAAGTGTCAGTCTCAGGGTGCTAAGATTGCTGTTCAGAGTATGCAGATTTCAACCCTTCAAAGGAGATATGCTACACTAGCTGCATTCACAAAGGGAGAGAAGGAAAAGGTTAAGGGGGGAGTCAAAAGTAAAATCAAAGTTTGTGAAAGCAGTGATGCGGTAATTATCGTATATAAAAAGCGTAACAAGTTTTAACCTCTAATGCCTAGCCACCGTCTTACCACATATACAGGCAAGCGTACCTGATCGTGAGTAATATAGTGTAGGAAAGTCCAGGTATCGTATCTACCACTGGGAACGGTCAAGTTATCGTGGATTAATGCCTAGATCAGTTTAATTAACCTAAAGCTATTAGGGGTTTTTATGAAAAAGGTTTGAATAATAAAAAGACAACTAAACTAAGTATTAACTAAGAAAACAATTAAAATACTGAATTAAGATTATAATAAGGAAAAACAGCAGTACTTATCATGGTAAAGTGAATCCCCAATATGGATGATATGAATAGGTTGAATGTTTGGTTGTTTTGACTACTGTAGGAATTTAAGTCTGGGACACCCTAACATGTGAGGATTATGGTTAATGACTAGGACACGATCCTCCTAATCCCAATCCTAAATCGTTTGGTCCACAATCTAGAATCGGTAAACCCTTCCTAATCAATATTGCGATGGCTATTTTACTATCCGGTCACTCTTGGTCCAAGTAACCCCTTAACACAACTTCTTGGTCCAAAGTCAGGCTAAGGTAGGTTGATTATCCTTTCGGAGTCTATCTGTTTTGGTCCAACAAATACACCCAACCAATTGAATTCAAATTGCCAAAACACTATTAATCAGAAAAGAACCATAACACACATTCAATTAATCAAAACAAACCAGTAAACATTAATCACAAAATTATCATCCATAAAGGTTCATCGACCATGACAAGCACTACTACTAAAAACTACTCACTACGCATAATGAAAAAGAAAACAAAAGTAGACATCGACATGGTACCGATAGTACAACGACAGATGATCGGAGATCGACTCCCGCAGCGTATCGGCACCTTTCATACTCTCACTCTCGTTCCTCCGGGTATCCCGTACCTTTCTCGTGTATCGAACATGCTTTGAACTGAAGGAGGAGGCTGATATTTAAAGGAAAACGCCCAGGGGCCATCTGGCGATCGCCAAGCTACTGGTTTGGCGACGCCAGACACTTAATTCAACCCTAGTCTTCAATTCAGTCGAATCTGGCGGCGCCAGATTGAGAATCTCGCGATCGCCAAGTGTCTCCTGTGTTGTCTTTGTGCATTTTTCACGTTTTCTCGCCTTTTTCGTACTTTTTTGTTCCACGGCCTCAAAATCCTTCACAAACAATAATAAGCTCATTTAGTGCACGAAATGATCAGAAATGGGTGAGAAATGGGGTAAAGTCATGCAATTACGTTCGACCAAAACATGTATAATTTTGGTGTTATCAAGCAGCAATATCTGAAGAGAGGAAGTCTGGTTTTGAGAAGGATAAGGAGACTACTCCTAAGGCTGCTGCAACAGAAGAGAATGTTGATGAAAGGGTGGCTGCTGAAACATTGGTGGTGTTACCACAAGCTAACTCCTAAGGTCACTTCACAGACCAAAGGAATAGTGATTAAGGAGAAAAGTGTTAAGAAGGCTGAACAAGAGAAGACTGATCCAAAAGATAAGGGAAAGGAAATCATGGTTGAAGAACCAAAGAAGAAAAAGGCCAAGCAGATTCCTATGGAGATTGAAGAGGAAATGTCTTTGAAGACAATCTACTACATGATGACTCCTGAAGAGCTTGATAGAGCTAAAAAGATAGCTGCTGAGCAAGAGGCATCATTGGAGGTGGCAAGGAAATTACAAGAAGAGGAAGATCAGGCAGTAGTGAAGAAGACTCCTGCAAAGTCAAAATCAAAATCACAACCTAAGAACGTTCAACCAAAGAAAGTGACAATGAGAACAAGGCAGGCCTCCAAGACTGAGGAAAGAAAGGGGAGAATCAGGTTCTTGGTTAATGTTGTTGGTGGGACTGAGAGCATGTTTGCAGGTTGGTCTGATAAGAAGATAGCAGACAGGTACAACAAAGAAAGAGATGCTTTGGAGAAGAAAGAAGAAGAAAAAGAAGTAGAAGAAGAAGTAGAGGAGATGCCTTTAATTCAAAGAAGAAGCAAAAGAAAGCATGATGTGCCTGTTGTTGAAGAGAATGAGAAGGAACATGAGAAAGAGAAGAGAAGGAAGTTCAAAAAGAAAAAGAACCCGAGAAAGAGAAAGTATCTGAGGCAGAGAAAGAGAAAGAGGAGAGGATTGAAGAGAAAGAAAAAGAGCAGAAGAATGAGGATGCTGTTATGGAGGAAGGTCAGAAAAGTGGTGATGATAAAGAAAGAAGTCCATAGCCCACAAGAAATCTGCCAAGAAGCTAAAGCTGGTGCATGACTCTGCAGGCTCTGAAATTATTGATTGGGATTCTCAAGAACAGGATAAGCAACTTATGTAGATGGTTGAAAGCAAAGGAGGGAAGCTGGATACTTACAGGTCAGTCTACAACATGTTTTCCAGGATGAGCATAGCAGATTTGAAAAAGATGTATTAAATTGGCTGTGTAAAAGATCCTAAAGGAAAAGTTGAGGTAATCCAGCTCATTGAAAACTTCAAAGTTATGTTTGCTATTGAGAAGTCCAGGGAGTGATTACAGGAAGAAGGTATCTCAGATGTCTTGTGAAGCATTTGGAGGAGTTAGAGCTACATCATGGTGCACTTTCAAGAGAAACAGGGTGGTTGTCAAGGAAATACCCGATCACCAACCTACTCGGGGGAACTTAATCGACCCCTTCTCGGCTGGTTCTTGGCTCTCTCTCTTTTTTATCTTTGCCTATCGATGTTTCCTATGACACGCTGTATTTTCCTCGGACTATCAAAGGAACGGGAAAAAGTCAACCGATCCCAACCGTCTGATCAAATGCAACGGCGCCGAAAACACAAATAGGATTTTAATGGAAAATGCAAACAAACAGACCTCGGCCCAAGTATAAACCTCGGTCTGCTGTCGTTTTTTTGAGATAAAACATAACAAGTAATAAAAGTGGTACAAGTACCGGATATCGATCCCACAGGGAGGCGTGTGTGAAAAACAATTCTTTCGATGATGCCCAGTTATAAAAGGATTTCCGTGAGGTTTTGGAAGCAATAAGTTGATTTGTTTGTATGCGTGAAAATTAAATTAACAGAAATCAGTTATATTAAGAAGCAAAGGGTGTAAAACTCGGTTGAGATAACATAGGTTATTCAGTAAGATGATAATAAAAATAGCATCAAGTATCTTGGATTTAATATTAAGCGTAACCTCTGAAAGATTAACACATTTTCATATATATAAATTATTATATAATTAAATCAACGCAATCTTTAATGTAACAGTTATTTCGTAAACAGCCACGTGACATTTTGAATAGTCCATCGTGGAAAGACTTGGACTCAAGCCTTAACCGGGTCAAAACTCCCATTAAAAGCAACCTCTGAAAGATTGACTCATTTTCATGCGTTGACGTATATACATAATAGTTTCATATATGCTCTTTAATGAAATATCTAAATCCAAAATAATGATATCGTCGTTAATATATTATTCGTAAGGTTAATAGTGACTTCTGAAAAGCCAACTCATTTTCATATATATAAAATTATATAATTATATCGACGTAATCTTCAATGTAACGGAAGATTCGTAAAAGGCCACATGTAGACAATAGAATCATCCATCGAGGAGAAATCTGGACTCAGATTCCAACCGAGTCAAAACTTCCGTTAGTGGCGATCTCTGAAAGACCGACCCATTTTCATACGTCGAGATAAAAGTATAATATTTATATATAATCTTCAATGAAACCTTAAAAATAACATGTTAACGACAAGAACTATAATTATATCATAGTACTTTTCTCCGTATAAATCCCAACTTTATTTTACAACCCTAGCCAGGTTGTCAGCCTGTCATGCTAGGTTTCTTAAAATAAAAGATATATAAAAGAAAGCGGTAAATGAAAGCGGTAAAGGAAAGCGGTAAATGAAAGCGGTAAAGGAAAGCTGTAAATTGTGCAGAAATGTAAATATTGCAAGAAAAGTAAAGATTGCAGAAATGTAAAGCGATGGAATTTTAAGAACAAGAAATGTAAAGCAGTTAATGTTGCGGGAAAAGTAAAGATGGAAGAATTTGTCCAATACGTTCGTTGGTTATAACACCAACGAAACAGAGTACGAAATCCTCGTAAGTAACGTCGAACCAAGTAATTATATATTATTTTAGGCACCTTCCAGCTCGAGTAGTTACGATAGACTGGAAGGGTTTATTACCTAAAGTAATATTATTACGAGAGAACGAAAAAGTACCCAAGTAACTGACTCCACTCCGACACCCGAGGAGAGAGCGACTCGTAACTATTTTCGTTGGATCGACCCCGACACCCACGAGATGATTAACCGACTAACTACAAAAACGGTAATTCTTCAAAACAAAGAAATGCAACGTTAACATGACTATATTTAGGAAGAAAGGTGTAGAGAACAGTTTGGTTAATTTGATCCCGACACCCAAGGATGAACAACCGTCAACTAAACTAACGAAAACGCTAATTCCTCTAAACTAATAGAATGGAAAGGTTTGAAGATTTAAACTAACTAGGCATACATATATATATAGGAATGAAACCGGGCTCACGGCCCGTTTCTAGAAAATTCTAAAGTCGGGTTAAGCCCGTAAGTTTGGTGATAAAACGAGCCCAAAATCCGATCCAAAATGTGTAGCAAACCGGCGGCCCATGTGAGTAATTCGGCTGGCCCATGAAACCAAATAAACAAGTGTTCGGCCCATCATGCAAGTAAACCAAGTCCAACGAAAAATGTTTGTGATGCACAAGTCCAAAAACAAACACAAGAGTTCGACCCAATTCGTTGCCATCAAAAGTCTCGGCCCATCATGCTTGTCTTCGGCCCGCATGGTTGCAAGTCCACGGCCCAAAAATGCATCAATTCGGCCGGCCCAAAAAGTTCATGTACCCGGCCCTATGAGTTTAACAATTCAACCCATCAAAACAACGAAGTCCAACAAGTGTTTGTTAAATACGAGTCCAAAACAAGTCCAACGAAAACGGCCCACAAATGCCATCCAAATCTGTGGCCCAAACTGCTTGTCTTCGCCCCAAGATGGCAGCAACGGTATTGGCCCAACAACGGCCCAAAATCTCCATCATCTCCTAGCTCGGTCCATCTTCGAGTTATTTACAAACGACCCATCACCATCTCGGGTCCAAAAGATCACCTGAAAATATAAGAGACGAAAAGGATAAAAAACACGGCATTTTTAGCGTTAAAACCAAGGATTGCACGAAAGTTACGTCAAATAATAAAAACTCCTAATTATAGCGAAAACTATATAAAAACCACTATAATTATATAAAAACTATACAAATTTGACGCTAAAAGTGACCGAATAAGGGTAACTATTTTACCCTTATCAGTGGTCTCCATCAGTTTTCATACTAGAGAGTGTTACTTTCTGCTAGACAAAAGATATGATTTTGATCATTGTCTGTGCACAAGTCTTCTTAGTATTGGGAAAAAGAAATCTCTTCTCTCTGAAATGGATAAGGAGTTCATAGAAAGAATTAATCAGAGAATGATGCAATTTGATGATGATTTTGATCCTGAAGAGGTTGGTGTAGATGATGGTGTGGAGAAAAAGATGAAGGAATGGTTTGTGAGAGATCTGAATGGAGTGCTTTACTATAAAGTAATCTGGGAAGATGGAAGAGCCAACTGGGGAGGCATTTTGGCTGATATTCTGAGTGTTTGTTCAAGGGAGAATCTCAGAGAAATGTATGAGATGGGCATGCAACTTTATGGAGCTATTTTGGAAGAAGATAGTCAAGAAGCCATCATTCTAAAGATCAAAAGTGCTTTAGAATGTTTATGCTGGTTGTTTGAGCCTACTAAAGTTGCTAATTTGATGAATCAGCCCTGTGAGACTGTCAATGAATGGAGGCTATTTCTAAAATGTGGTGTTTATTCTCTGACATTGAATGGAATGGACAAAGAGTACTATTTTGTAGATGGTGATCAGGTGCTGACTTACCAAGGCTGCAAGGTATGGTCAGAGTAGAGTTGTTTGATAGACGAGGGTCTGAGATGGGTAGAGCTTTAATTCAAAAGATTCAGCAACAGTTGGCAAACTTAAATGTTCAGGGATGAACAATTAAGTAGGGGGAGTTTGTTGGGTTATTTTGTAAAGTAGAAGTATCGGGTTGATTGAAAATTGCTAAGTCTGGTTATTACTGCTCATTCAAAGTTACTGTTGTTGATTGATTGTTAATGCTGCTGCAGTAGTAATGGAGATACTAGAAGACTTAAGTGTTATTACTGCTGCTGTCTCAAGTTAGTCTTGCTGTTGGAAGACTTAGAAGTAGTAATGGTTACTGCTGCTAAGAAGTTATTACTGCTATTCGTTATTGCTGCTAGTTATTACTGCTAGTCAGTTTTGACAGTTTAAGTTAATGCTTCTTTTTATTACTACTGCTTCTAAGGATACGATAAGGAACAGAATCTGTTGGAGCGATAAGGAATTGATTCCGAATATCTTGGAATTAGTTTAGTAGATTTGTTTTCCTTATATCTATCTTGTAATCTGTATATATAGTTAGTTAGTTTCTTTTGGAGAGGATTACGAGATATCTTTTATTTTGTTGAGAGAAAAACAGAGCCTCAAGAGAGTTTCCTAGCAATAGAGAAGTATTGCTCGTCTATGAGAAATCTGTTCTTGTAGATTGAGGCTTTGTGTGTAAACTTGTGATTGAAAGTATTGAATGAAATTGATCTTCAAAGTTCATAGTTTGATTTCCAATTAAAGTATTTATTCCGCAATTTCTTTAATTTGTTTTCTGAGTTGTTTATTTCTTGTTACGAAATCGATCCTGACATATGTGGTTAACACGGTTAATACAAATTGTTAGGTTGACAAATGAAACTGGTCCGATGTACAAGGGAAAAATTTAGTATTTGGGAAGTGTTTTCCAATACCCCATCCAAAGATCTATCAAGTATTTACAAACGCAAATTCTCAAATATAGAGCTTATCTGTTAAATTCTAAATGGGTACAAACCTTAATTATAAAACATTAATGCTACAAACTTTAAAACCTTAACTAAAATCTAAATGGGTACTAGTGCTTGCTTCATGAGTTATAACACAATCCAAAGAAATTCACATGGTCAATTTAAATGACCAAATTTAGCGCCATGTGCGGATGGCAACGTGGATGGAATTCAATATGACGGATGGCACATTCTTTATATTCTCCAATTTCACAATCATTAAAGTCCTTTTCTCTTCTATGTATACTTTCTATTGAGTTCTAGGAACACGAAAAACATGAATAGTTGCTTTCTACATTTTAAATGAGGCATTCATCGTTTCTGATGGTAACATGTGGAAAAAAGACATCCACAGTACTATGTTATTTTAAACTACAGCAAATTTTAATATGTTTTTCTTAAACTCTTGATGTTTTATATATATGCTACAATCCTAAGCAAAGATTGATTATAAGCTCTTCATCACAAGAAGACCATTTATATACATGGCTTTTGTTCATCTTTCATGCCGTATCATATTGAAGATAAACGACTTGATGATTCATTGTCAACGGAAAAATAAAGTATTAATGAATCTTGAAAGTTAAAAACGATGGTAGTATTACAATTTAATATATACGTACACACAAAATTAATATAATTATAGATATGTGAATGTTGGAAATTTTAGTAAAATAATGGTTTCAGTAAAATTTGGACACATTTAATTTTAGTAAATATATAATTAATCCTTAGTGGATTTATGTTCTAATATATGAGAGCTTCGAATTGATATATTAAGCATCCAAAAGAGAATATGTGTGCATGAGATATTGATACTCAAAGATGAGTACTGGGATGGAAATTGGGAAAAACTAAATGGGTGTGGGATTTGTTCCACATAGGTGGAAAGACAAATAACAAGAGGAGTTTATAAACATGGAGCGGAAAGAAACCTACAAGCTTCTATCCATGGTTTTACTTCAACACGACAACACCTACCCGCGTAAAGGGGGGGTGCCGATTATGGATTCCGTAGGCCAATATTGTCGAACTGTACATGTCGTATTTGCTAGTGTTGCTCTCTTCTCCTTTACACTCTGAAATTTGTTTCCAAAAGTATAATTAAAATCAATCCAATAGTGAATGGGTTTATATAGCGGGTCTATAAATTTGCAACCTGATTAATCAAGTTAGACTTCATTGGTGACAGACTCGACTAGTAACTACTAAAAATAACATTCTTAACAACTTTAACGTGTATTTTATGCGGATTTAAATAATTTGCATTAATGATTTTTCTTTTGGAACCGCGTTTTATAAGTAAAATGCTAACAAGCAGCTAGCGCCAAAGGGGAGGTCAAAAGGGCCTCGGATTACAGACCCAATCAAGCCATCTCCAGGTACTCCTATTACAGACCCAAGAAAATACAGAAGATTGCATGAAATTAGTGATTAAACAAGGGTAAAAGGTACCGCCTTTGAAGATAAGTTCGTTCTGTCCCCGCAAGGCGCCCCCAAACAGCCCAAGTGTAATCCGCAGTAATGATTACTGAAGTGGATGAATTATTGTAACGTGGTTTTGGGGTACGGGTCTCTATCTATAATAGATATATATTGAGAGAGAGGAAAGGAAAATGTGCAGGCAACGATGATGATTTTGACACCTCTTGAGGTTTCCACTTACTGATAACAACTTCACACTGTTAACTTGGTGGATAAATCATATCCTATGTTCAAAATTGCAGCACGTTCAAGTATTGGTTTATGAATTATGATCAAGATCAAATCGTTATCGTGTTTCCACCAACAACTAGTCTACGAATGTACAATCTTAAAGAAGAATAACGAAATTAACTATGTGATAATTAACATTTGATCAGTATATCTTGAAACAACCTCATAAAAGCATGTTTAGCCCACACGTAAAGTAACATCCTCGGAGGTATGGTATTACTGACTACCCGAGTTCGAACCCTAAGGTGAGTATCTGGCGATATCCATATCATGGGTCTGCCACATAGTGGTACCGTTAATTGGCTTGGGTCGTGATCGACGGAAATTAGTCGGCGGGTTCCCTTGGATCCTGGATTTCTAATGAACGTGTGTGTGTTAGGTTGCCGTCCAAAAAAAAAAAACTTCATACACTTCGAAAGTAATTAAGTTAATTAAACAAAATGAGACTAAATGCTAGAAAGACGATGAAACGTGTATTAATTCATTTCTATCTCTATTAAAACATGTTAGGAAGAGTTTTTGACCATTATCTGGTGTACTAAGGATACAATAAGAGGGCAAAGTAGATTTACATTGACTGGCATTTTTACATAAGTAATAGACTTAATAACTCCAGGTACCCAGCACAAGTTGTAACAATGTTATCTATATGTTTACCACATAGGATTTCATGTTATTTGTTCTACCGTATGGAAGAGTATATATGTTCGGCCACCTCAAAGATTGTTGTTTCATATATGACTTTTAGAAGCATGTTTTCAGCTCATCACTTAGATATCTACCTCTTTTCACGACAAAAAAAAACGGTTATTTCCGACAAAAGAAACCGTCGGAAATACGTCGGAAAAAGGGTAAATCCGTCGAAATTCCATCGGAAACGGTCGGTCGGTATTTTATTGGTCGAGAATCATATTTCCGACGGATCACCAACGGACCTTATTTCCGATGGGATCCGACGAAACTAAAATTTAATAAGTATTTAATTATTAAAAATGTTTCCGATGGATTTCCAAAGGAATTTATTTTATTTTTTATTTAGAATAGTTTTAATTAAGTTTCACAAAGATTTTTATAGAAAGAGGTTGAATACACAATTGACACAATATTTGACTTTTAAATTCTATTGGTGTATTTCACTAGTACAAATATGTTTTTTTGCCACGGTTTTAAAATTCATGTTAGTTACGGTTAGGTCTAGAACCGTGACTAAAAGTCATAAATAAAATTGGAGTATTGTTTTAGCCACGATGTAACTCAATAACCATGACAATTAGAAAACATGTTTAAAAATAATGTCATTGTAGTTCCATATTCAAGTTCTAAACACAATACAATCAAGTAGAGAATGAATCTAAGAGCCAAATGTCATTGATCTTGAAGAATTTGTTACACATAGTAGTTACACCAAGAACACACACACTTAAGCACTAAGCTCTCTCAATTCACTCTCCTTACACGTTTAAGCACACACTAGATTCACACTTACAAAATGACATCACATTGGGTATTTATACCAAAACACCTAAACCCTCAAGGTTTACAAGAATTACACAATCTACCCTAATTACACAAAACAATTACAAACTAACATATAAAGGACTAAAACAATAAAAGCAAACTTTGACAATGTTGACTACTTTGACTTTGCCTTTGTCTTCACTTTGAGCACCAACTTGTGATCTCGGATACAATCCGATTTTGCATCCAACAGTCATGGTTTAAACAAAACCGTGACTAAATTGTTCGTATGGGCACAATTTTTTTTTTCGTGGCAAGTAACAATTAAAAACCGTGGCCGTAGACATATATATAGTCACAGTCTTTTTTTGATAATTATTATTTGTGACCATAGATCGCATATGGCGGCATGATGTCAATTTTCCGTGACCAAAAGAAAATACATATATAGCCACGAAAATTTGTAAAACGTAGCCAAAAGTCATGGGTATTTGTAGTCATGGTTTTATTATTTTGTGTGACAAGAAGATAACTAGTAGCCACGGTTTATCGTATGAAGCGTGACAATATGTGATGATTTCGTCACATTTACTATGAAATGTGTGTAGCTATTAATATAGTTAAAACCGTGATTAAAATAATTTATTGTCACTAAAAGCTAACCAATATGTCTTGAATTAGCCATTGTTTATCATGTGTGTGACCAAAAAGATACATGTAGCCACGTTTCTAAAAATTAAGTGTGACTATATCTCATGAATTTGGCCATGGTTTTTAATATTTAATGAGATAATTTTAACAAAATCATTATTGTCCTGGTGGTTGGTCCATTCCTTATCAAAGATGAGGTCTCAAGTTCGAGTCTTGGTCACTTAAAAAAAATTTACATGATTATAGAGCAATCATCGGCTACATTAAAAACAAATTATGTGGTTATAGGTAGTTTTATTGCCATGTTTTTTTATAGATTGTGTGACCAAAAGTTAACTAAATGCCACGTTTTATGTGAGTTTGTGTGGCGAAAAGTATTTTATGGCCACGTTTTATATGGTTTTTATGCTCTAATATCTTAAAAATTGGATATGCCTATAGCTACGGTTTTTAAACTATGGCTATGGTTTTTAATTTGATATGGTGACACATTTTAAGCGTGACCAAAAGGGTATCAATGGTCACGCAAGAATAGGCTACGGTTTGATAAAAATGAAAAACTGTGACTAAAGGCCTATGGCAACGGTTTTTAACCGTGACAAATGTAAGTTTTTGTACTAGTGTTTGTATAAGCCACAGAATTTACAGATTGTTGTGAAAATAGAAAAAGGTATGAAACCTATTCTAAACAATCTACAGTTATCCCACAGCTTTCACCTTTGGACAACTGAAAAAAGAAGTAGAAAAAAATAATACAAATTAGAAAGAGGAGGAAGGACTCAAAATAGGTTTGATCTCAGTATATGTGTGTGTCTTTGAAGAAGACACTCAACAACTATTTATACTCACCGCATTAAATATGGGTCAGATTACCTTTTACATGTGTTGTGTATTGGGTGGTTTGAGTTGTACTAATTCATTATAATAACCAAGCATGCGTCAAAGACCCATGCTAGTTGGTATAATGTGTAGTACGCTGGGGCTGTTAGGTACGAAAGAAACCACATAGGAGCGTTCCTTTATACTTCTGTCAGAAAAGCGTAGAAGACCTTTTTGTACAAATCTAGCTAGGATGAGACAAAATAAGAAATCTTTAGAAGCAAGTCTTTCATTAATGAGTAGAGATCGTCGAGATTTGTCATCTCAACGATGTGTTTTGGTGGAGATGTATGGTTAGTCACCGGTGGTGGAGATGTGTGGTTAGTCACCGGTGGTAAAGCTGGACGGTCAAGTCGCCGTGGATAGCATTTTTGGTTCATGGATATGAAGTCGACGTTGATTTAGGTCGCGGTGGTGATGGTGGTAGTGGGTAAAGTGGGTGGTGATGGTGGTGGTGGTGATAGTGGTGGATTGTGGTTGGTGGTGGTGGTGATGGTGGTTGATTGTGGTTGGTGGTGGTGGTGGTGGTGGTGGTGATGGTGATGGTGATGGTGATGGCGGTGGATTGTGGTTGGTGGTGGTGGTGTTGGTGGTGGTCTTGAGTATGAAGGTGATGTTTTAATGGGTTTTTGCAAGAAGCACTTTTCAAAGGGGATGATGATGATGGTCTTCAAACGTGTATGATGATGGTGGTGGTAGGTAGAAGTTACACTTTGGTTCCTGAGTTTTTAGTTATAATAAAAAAAATTGCATATCTGGTCCTTATGAATTTAAATGAAAATAAAAATAATTATTAAATGACTAAAATGCCCATCATGTGCACGGCACATGATGGATCTAACGGACCAAAATAGACGGCATCATTTTTAGAGACCCAGAGCGTTATAAAACGCATACCACAGGGATCCAACCCATAATTATTTCAATCGAGTAACCCAAAGTGTTAAAACCACTAAACCACAGGGACCAAATATGTAATTAACTCTATTATTAATGTTATTAGTGGACCCCACCTCTACCCAAACCCCAACCTCAACCATCTTCTTCATTCATTGTTGGCACCCTTCCCCTTTGGTCATCTTATCCGACGAAACACCTTCCCATCCAGTCATCTTCTTCGGCGAAACACCTTCCCCTCCGATCATCTTTCCCATAAAACAAACCCAAACAAAAGCAACCCTTATTTTTATAAAATTACAAAACCCAGGTACAAACACTAAATCCAAACCACAACCAAAAATCTAAACCTCAAAACTCCATAAGCTCAAACAGTTTCTTAAACGAGGGATCGAGAGAAAATGTATCAAATTCTATATCCAAAAACAAAAATGATAAATTGATAGAAAAAAAATACAAAAACCAAAATTATACCTAGGTTCAACCTGGTTTCTAAAACAAATTCAAATCAAAACTCAAATACCAAACACCAAACTTGAAGTCTCATCCCACTCTAAACCCAAATCAACAAGCAGATCAAGTTTAATAAACCGGTGTTGGATCAAAACCGCAATCTAGACGATGGTCTTGTGAAAAAATTGAACTGGTGCAAAGCCTAAAGCCAGAGTCAAAACACAACCCAAATCGAAATCAATCGAAAAAACTAAAAACCACAATCCCTTAAATCGAAATCAAACCATTCTTGAGATGAATTTCGGACAAAATGACAAAACCGAGATGGAAATGGCAAAATTGAAATGGATCTGAGATGAGACCCACGAATCGAGATGGATCTAAGATAAAAACGGGTGAAATCTAGATGGATCTGAGTTCAAAATCGGCGAAATCAAGATGGATCTAAAGTGAAGGGAAGATGCACTTGCTAGAGTGTCAACGAATGGTGATGCACTTCTTCAGCAAAACTGTCGGAGTTCACATCGATGATGGTGATGCACTTTGGGAAAGATGCAATCGCTCTGTACACAGGGCCCGGTCCTAGGGTTTTTGATGCTCTATGCAAAAATGCTAAAAGATTCCCCTATGCCAATTTTGTAAAGCAAATGAAACGACGAATGATATGAATTTTTTTAAAGTTTGGAACTTCATCTTCAAGCCGATTTTTATTAATAAAAATAAAAGTACAAATAGGGGGATATTCAAACTAATGTTGCTTTTCCCTCATAGGTCATTTTTGGCAACCAAATCGTTCCCTTTTTTATAAGCCACGTCCCAAACAATTGGGTCAAAAATATTAAAATTAACTTTTTCATTACAAGGATTCTCATTGTCTTTCAACTTCATCGATACATGGATTTTCAGTTGCACTTTCAGTCTTTTCAACAAAATCATCAACTATTTCTTCAATTGGATTTGCAATATTTTCAACAAAACGTTACGATTTTCAAACACTTTTTTATTAAGATGTTCAACCACATTTTCATGCCGAACAAATATCTATTTTTCCAACGAAATAAAAATTGAGCAATTTCTTGCTATCTTTTCTTCATTCTTTCTATTTATGCACATAATGGTTGGGATCTAGGGAAGCTGTTTAATGTGTTGTAAATAAACCAAAAAAATACCAAACAATACTAGTCAAGCATAGAAGGATAAAAGTTGGATTAAGATTGTGCTTGCTTCCTTTTTCAAATTAGAATTAGTACTAAAGTCCTCCCAAATCATTAAACCCAAAACCGAAAGGTCAAAACTAATAATCTATGAAAAATTGATGCCCCTTAGGCTTTGATTTCCTGTGCGATGGCACATGCTACACGTGCCTAGGATCGGGTATGTCTGTACGTGTGTGTGTAGGGGGAAAAGGGAGGTGTCGGAGATGCTGTCGGAGACGGGTGAGGTGACCGGAGTTGTTGAAGGAGGTCGCAGGGCGGACGATGGTGATGGTGGTGGCTAATTGTTTGACTTTTTTCTTTACACACACACATATATATCATATTATAAATTATATTATGTTATTGATTTATTTTTTAATTCAAAACTAAATGAAGTTACAATATGACCAAACTACCCCTTATTTAATAGACCCTTTTAGTAGAAGTTATAGTCTCAGGGACCAAAAGTGAAACGAAATGGCAACCACAATGACTTTTTGTAATTAGTTTAAAATAGGAAAGAGACTTAATAATGGATTGCAACCACAGGGACCAAAAGTGTAATTTACTCTAAATTTAATTAGAATTCTCATTTAAGGTTTATATATCTCACCTCTCTTGATCTATCATCAAAGAACCCTGTTAAAATAGAAAACAAGCATAGAAATGATTAACGAATTCATCGACTTCAACACCCTTGTGTTGCGGATAATATTCGTATCATCATAATCTACAACTTCTGTATGCATCATCGACATCACAAACTTGGCGTACCTTGATAAGTCGCATGACACACCATTTTCCAATACGACACTGAGACCATTGGACTCTACAGCAACATCACGTTGTCTAACGATCGAGTACTCCTAAACGGTACTAGCTACATTGTAATCTAAGGTATAAATTTATATATGTTTAACGATCGTAACCAAGCCATGCCATCCGTATTCCCTGATTCGCAGTCACGATTGTGCTTACATGAAACCATACAAGGCCTTGCCTTTTTGGAGAAATAAATATATGGCAATCAGCGATTTCTGTGACCGGAGAAGTGCCAAAAGGAAGCAGCCTGATGAAAGAAAGATAAATGAGAGACTCAACAAGTATATCAACTTATAAATAAAGATGGGGAAAATGTATCAAAATGCAACCTAGCTTCCTGTTTTTCCTAACATATTTTCAGAACTTTTATTATGGTACCTCAAAAGAGATATAACAAAAGTTTAGGTATCTGCGAGGCCATAGTTAGTTAGGCATGGACTATGAAGGCCATTTTTTTTTATAATGAAGACCCATTTTTTAATCATATAACTAATATATTAAGAGTAAACTGCGATTTCCTTCTATGTGGAATTTGTTACTTATTAAAAGTTGCTTTTTGGTTATAGTGGTTTTCATTTCATTTTGCTTTTCATCCCGGCTGGAACTAACCCGTTAAAAAAACTCTATTATGTCTCTAGCTGTTAAGTCAAAGTCATTTTGATCATTTAACACATATATTTTTATTTATTTTCTACTAAAAGGAAACCACATTTCCTAAAAGAAATTTCACATTTTATTCACAAATAGGAATAATAATTTTCTTAAGTAAATTAAAAAATTTGTGCCCACCCTACATCCCTCCCTACCCCAGCTCTTCTTAAGGCCATGCGTACCATTATCAGGTACCATGGCGGGTTCACTACCACCTCAGCAGCTTCCAAACCCGCATGTGGTACACCCACTGCCGCTTCACGCCACAGGTTTGGGGGAGGTTCACGAACCCCTCCCTCCCTCCCTCCCTCCCTCTCTCTCTCTCTAATTTCTTAATTAATGTTTAGTTTAAATTTTATTATTCTCATTTTATAATAAAAATGACAAAATATTTTTTAAGAAATGTATTTTACCTTTTTAGTAGAAAAGTAAATATATGTATTAAATGATCTTGACTTAACAGAGTTAGTTCCGGAGACAAAAAACGAAATGAAATGAAAACCACAATGATCAAATTAAGAAGCGAAATGAAAATAGTTATAAGTAGCAATCAAAGGGGACGAAAATCATAGTTTACTCATGTATTAATGATGGATGGATTTGGGATGTGGATTTTAATCTTATGTTACAAATTCATAATGAGGGATCAAGTATTTTTCTCCGAAAAAGAATATAATCATATAATGTTCAAAAAAGAAAGAATATAGTTATTTAATTATAGTCATAACTATATTTTGTTTCTAACAGTTAATTTATTATTCTATTTTTAATGAGTTTTATAAATAATAATCATCAATGTAGATGATGTTCACAAAGACCATGGGTAACTAAATATATCAAAATCAAATTGAAATCAATGTAGATAATAATTTGAGTTGCATTTCGATCTATTGATATTTATGATCCCGGAAAACGGGTAACTACTGATAATAAATTAAGAGATCATAATAGAAGACGATCGGTATATTCAAAAGATTTTGACAAAATATATTGTTTTTGTTGCAAACTATTTAGTAACAAATCTAACTTTAGCGACTAAGAGCATCTCCAACAGCTATGCTAAAATGGATTTAGCAATTTTTTACTCCAACAGCTATGCTTTGTTGTATGCTAAAATAGAAAAGAGATGAGAGAAATGGTAAAAATCTCTAAATATAGAGAAATCTCTAAAAGTTTTTAGAAGAGAGAGAAACATTATTGTATTCTTTTTCCACCAATAGAGAACATTGAAATTACATGTGTAAGAGAGAGAAGCAATATTTAATTTTTTTCCACCAATAAAATCAATGAAATAAAAAGTATTGGTTGCTAAAATAGAATAGCTTATGGAGATGAATGCAAATTTTTAGAGATTTTGACTAGTAGTCATACTCTATTATAGAAGAAATATAGCATACCTGTTGGAGATGCTCTAAGAAATCATAAAAGTAAATCTAAGGCCATCCACAATGGGCCGGTGGAGAGGATCAGTACCCCATACCGACCGGTGCACACCATTGAGGATGAGGGGTAGGGTGACCGGTACCCTCCCCATCGGTGCCCACATACTGATTGAATTAAAAGCATGCCACCCCACCCCCTACCCCCCCCCCCCCCTCTCTCTATCTCTCTCTACCTTTTTTTTTTCTTTTTTTTAATCAATTAATTAATGAGGGGTATGAGGGGTACGGTTAAGGATAAAGGTATGGAATTAGTAAGGTTGTGGTAAAGATAGTGGAAAGCTGATGTGGCAGCTGATGTGGCAACAGGTATGGCCTGTATGCCTGCACCATTGTGGATGGCATAAGGATTGGAAAACATTTTTCTCACAAAAAGCAGAAAAAAAGTGATCCTTTAATAAATTTAGGGAAAAAAAAGTTAGGCCTATTTGAATTTTTTTGCCTAATGTGGTTTACATCCGGAAAAATGCATGAAAATGCAATGTACTTTGGTATGAGATATTTCATCTGTCGAAATAAAGATAGGAATTGGAAGAGATTACGATTCCATTCTACTTTCTAATGATCAATTTTGCACATTACCTGATCATTGCCAGATTTGGAAACTGTAGTACTCTTCCTTTTTTTGCTGCACGGTGTGTTCACTTTCTCTACGGCAGAATCTTCAACAAAGTTCTGATCTGTCACCTCTGCAATGACGAAAACTATGAATACCAGTTTCATCTTATGGCAATACATGTATATATGGAGAGAGACTTGCGATCACGTGTGACCAAACTGTTTTTGTGAGACCAAGTTTTTACACTTGAAACTTGACAGCTGAACACTGTGAAGGTAACCTTCACAGTCTTTTTGCTATGAAGTTCGGATTTTTTTTATCTTCACAATGTTCCATTGTGAGGTTTCAAGTGTAAAACCTTGGTCTCACCGGTCTCATGAAAACATGTTGGTCTCACATGAACCTGACCCTATACACTTGTAGCATACATGCATAACTTGGGCAATATGCATAAGTTTAGTAGTCCCTCTGTCTGAAAAGTAATTGGTGGACACTAGTTTTAATGTACATATTTTCTCAGTTTTGTTTTCCTAAAGATCATTATATGCATTTGAATATTATTATACAAAGACTCGCTAAACTATGAAACAAGACAGATATTGCAATTTCTTGGAAGGTTTGAGAGTTTTAATTTGACATGAGTAGCTCACGAATTTACCAATCTTGTTCTTGTTCCACCTATTTTAATCAGACAAAACTTCTTGATTTTTGTCCCACTCACTCCACTCCTGCCCAGGTCTAGTTCATGCCAAAGCAATTAGCGTGGGACAGTTTTGTCATGTCCAATCCTGTCTCAACTCTCACATATCAAACGCACCCTCACCGAAAAAAGTCAATGGTTGGGAATAAGCATGCAAACAGAACTTGTATATAATAAAAATCAGGGACTGGATAAGCATGTAAATTCTAGTGGCATAGAAGTACCTGTATCACCACCACTTGTCTGTTGACAGCACAACTGTGAGTCAGATACCAGAAATTGCTGCGGCTTTGCAGTTGACGGTTTCTCCTGGGGTGGAAAGGTTTGTGCACCCTCGTGCCTGCTTCCGTTTGTAAAATGTTGGATCCATTGATTTCCGGAAGAAATATGGGGTGTTTCTGTTTCCCTAAGCACCACGTTTTCTCTTTCGAAATCGATCCTTGACCATAAGCCATGCTGTTGAACCTTAAACTGATATTTGTCCGATATCAGATAAACCAAACTAAACCAAACAAAACCCAGTATATCCCACCCTAAAGTGGGGTGGGATGTATGCTGACTTGACCTCTACCTCAAAGAGTAGAGCGACCGTTGTTTACCAAGTGTGAGATGTTGAAGTAAATCTTGAGAAGAAATGGTATACAACAGAGAATGCATTGATTTCGAACCTGGCCAGAAGGATAACGGGTGCTGGCATGAATGCTCCTAGATGACAATGATTCTGACGAGCACTGGTTTTGAGTTTGCAAATTTCGCGTATTGAAAGAATTATATAGCTGGTCAACGAAAGAAGCTTCCATGGACTTAAGGTACAAACTATGCTTCTCATCTGTCCATTCTGATGATGCCCCTTTTGGGGATTCCTGAAACAACAATTTTTTATGAAGCGCCATAAAAGACGATGATTAGTAAAATTATTGAGCAATATACAAAAACGGAAAGATCACATGATTTGACAAGTATTTGTTGAACTAGAAACCAATTAAAAAGAATTCCTAAATTAGCAAAAATATGACAAACAGTCCCTCCTCATAAAAAGAAAGTGGAATATAGCACATGTTTCAACCCAAAACATGCACATGGACCTCCAGATTTCCACATTTTAGCATCTCACATGATAATATGTCAATAAGTAGAAATGTAGAATAGATGAAAGATTGACATGGTCTTCACGGAAACAGCCGCTCTACTCTTTGGAGCAAAGATCAGGTCTAAAAAACATCCTATCCTCCCCACTAGAGTTCGTTTGGTTTGGTGGGGATGAGGATTGACATATGCAGGGGCAAATTTACAAGTTGGTATGGGGGAAAGGCCACCAATAAAAGTTGAATTTTTTAAATTAATCTAGGTAAAAAGCTTCTTTTTTTAACTTAAACGAGTTCTTAGTTCCCCAATGGTCCAATCCTTTTTGACAAACACTCGCTTGACAGGCTTCTACACACTGTGACTCAAGAATTTGCATAAATAAAGTTACAAGGTTGTACTGAAACCAAAGAAGCATGCCCATAAGAAACTCAAAGGAGCAACCATGGAATGCACCCCAAGAACAACCTTACAAACAAACATCCTAAAAAGATACTTATTCATAGCTAAGCCAATGCCTCCTAGGTAGATGCATTTAGGTTTTGGCCATTATTTATGGATCCGATAAGATTGCAAATACTCCTAGTTCTACATATGTTGAATGATTTTCATCAAAACCCCACATGCTATTTTTCCATTATAGTGAAAGCTCCTACTTCTCTCTCCATATCTATATATTACCTAATCGCGCTTAAAGTAAATTTTAATCATGTTACATTCTTAACAAATTTATCAGAGCCAATGTCTCTGCCACATAGATCAACTAGACTTTGACCAATTCCCCTCCATATATGTTGGAACTGCCTTCTTTCCTCAAGGGCTCTTTTGGAGATAAAGCTACGGGGGTTCCACATATTTTCACAAAATAAATCGGTATCTTGTGACATGGTCTCTATACCATATCGAATAAAGTTTTCCTTCCGTCCCCTTTTCCACAAAAAAAAAACAATCCAAGTAGACCTCCAAACTTTCATGTAGTTACTAACTTACTACTAACTTTTATTTCAGAAACACTAAAAGGCAATACAAATTTTGAAAAACTGAAACCTAACTTAACCAATTTGATTGAAAGGAAAAAAAGGGGATTTGAAATTGATGTAAATAATGCATAAAAACATATAACATCCAAAGCTATCCTCCTAATAATCTCATCAAAACCCAATACACAACTAAAACAACATATAAAGCAACCACAAACACAATACTACTTTAATCAAACAAAACCAAAAATAATCAATCTAATCTCAAAAAAATAAAAAAATAAAAAGAATTCATTTCTATACAAAAATAAAAAACCTAACAAATCCTGATATAAGATCATATTCACAATGCATTACCACTTTAAACAAATAAAAAAATGAATTAATCTCACCATAATTGAACTCTCCTCCTGTTCCACAAAATCATTGAACCCCCCATCGCCGGCGGCGGCCATCTCCGGCGGCACCACCAAACACCTAGGCGCCTCCGTGGGCGGTGGGGGAAGTGAATACTCCATATATATGTGTGTGTATGTATATATATATATATATATTTATATCACAATGAGATATTATAAAGAGAGATTGATCGATTAAAGGAAAAATAAAAGAAGACGATAGGTGTGGAATTTAAGTTTGGTGAGAGATATGAAGAAATAGATGTGCCAGATGTCAGCTGCTTTCCACATGGCATGGTGCCATGTCAGCAGGAAGTACGTCTTTGACTTTAGATATTTTGCTCAACCCCCATGATTTTTTATATGTACGGGGGGTGTTAGATATTTTTTTATGCTCTTCTCCAAAATATCCATCCATCCACACGCATTCTTCTTTTTGTTTATTTTATTCTTGAAACGACTAACAAAGTAACGTTTATATTCTTCTAGACTCAAGTTTGCTTTTGGTCCCTTAGCTTTTTGTTATTTTGTAGATATCGTTTTTATAATTTATTTTGACGGTTTTGGTCCTTAGTGTTTGTTGATCTCAACATCAACAAATTTCATTTCTCAGTCTAACTACAGTTATTCCTTTTCGATAAATAGAACCTTTGGTTATTTTATTTTCTTTACTATAATATCATATCAGATTACTTATATTAATGTACATAAATAACTAAATACAAAGTTATATTTATAGAGATACTCTTAAACTAGATAGCTTCTTCAAAATAGAAAGAAAAAAAAAATAGAGAGTATAAAAAATTTTAGTTAAAATTTTGTTATAATAGCTTTCCCAAAACTCTTTCCAAAATGTAAAAAGAAGGGGAGATAAGAGGTTTTCTCCGAGTATAAAGATAATCCCAAAGATGATTTATTAATTGAGAAAAACAATAAAAAATCTTGAAAATAGAAAGTTAGAAAGAAAAATAACATTTTAATGTATAAATGGAATGTTTAATATTATAATTAATGTTAAAATCCTTAAAATGAAGAATGTCTTTGAAAATGAACTCACCCCTTCGTCATCAAACCATCCACACCACCTTCATTATATCACCATCTTTATGGGTTCTTAAGAACCACCTAATCAAGCTAAGCACCACCTACCACGCCCCAACCACTATAGTACGTAGTGCTCATCTCAGGTCTACTATTCATCAATGACAGGAGAACAATAACGATAATGTTGGACGATATCATGACTCATTAGTTATGATTGAAATGCATATGGAAAATGATAAGGTTCATTTATTATGAACATGGATTTAGATTAGAAAATAAAATAGAAACAAATAATTATTAGACTAGATTGACAACTAAGATTGGTTTGTATGGTTTGTTAGAATTAGATAGTTTGTAGATGAAACATCCCATACACTCTAGGGAAGGCGGGTCGGGAACACACCCAAGGCCCAATTTTTTTAGTATATACTATATATCTAATAGTAGTTTAAAAATATTATAAATTCAAAAGACAAAAAAAACATTAAAAGTACATTCCGAGTAACATTTTAAGTATATCATAACATGTCTTTGATAGTGGAAAGGATTAAAAATGTAAGGTAAAATAGATATAGAAGATAATAGTAATTTAGAAATAGTTATTGATTGATCTTGCTTTAGGAATATCCGGAAAAATGGTTTTATATGAATTATCAGTATTTCTTGAATTCAATGTCATTTTTGATGATATAAATAGTATATTGAAATTAATTTCATATTTTTTGAGAGCCTACTTTTACATGTCGCCCAGGGCCTATAAAATGTTAGGAACGGGACTCGATGCACCGAATTAGGATGCACTAGATCAATTCATGTATCCAGTGTGATTCATGAGCGGGCTTGAGATTAAAAGTGATTAAGTGCTCAAATCCAGTAATCACACTTTCACATTAAACTCGGCTTCCCACATGCACATACACACACACAACAAAAAATGGATGCAAATGACTTTAGCCACGACATAAATCGTGGAGCAGAGTTGCATGCATCATATATGGTTTTCTACTTGAATCATGTATGATGTTGTACATTAATAGTCATTCTCTTGTTTTCTTGAATAGTTAAAGTTCACGTATGAACTCACTCCTATGTGTATATGTGTGTGTGTGTGTGTGTGTGTGAGAGAGAGAGAGAGAGAGAGAGAGAGAGAATGAGACAAAGGATCGTGGGAGAAAAAGAGTTAAGATGAGAGGCATAAGAAGTAGGAGTGAGCAAAACCAAATAAAAAACTGAAAAACCGAGAAACCGAGAAACCAAAACCAAAACCAAATAAAAAACCGAAAAACGAACCGAAAACCTGAAAAACCAAATGGTTGGGTTTTGGTTTCTGTCTCAAAATAACCGAACCGAGCCGAACTAGCGGTTAACCGAACAACCGAACCAACTAATTCAATTTTTTATTAGACTAATTGGGTCATAAATGTGAAATCATATATCTCTAGTTTAGCCATTTGGTCTACAATATTTATGAGTTGTAGTGTGTATATATATACATATATATATGGGGTCATGTTTAAATGTGAACTCAATTTTGATTGTGAACGTGAGGATGAATCTCAGCAACACATCCTCAGTTACGGTGGACATGATCATGGAGGATTGACGCGATTTATGGGAGGGTAGAGATTATTAAAGGGGAGACCAGTCAAAGCCGTCTTTATTGATCGGATGAGAGGCTGAGATTCGTACTCATGTTCACAATGAAAAAGTGGTTCACATTTGAACTTTCCTCTTTGTCTCTCTCTTTATATATATATATATATATATATGTTAGTGTATATAGCCCGTGGGCCTGTGGCCCATTCCTGTTTTCCTTACACTGTATATATATATATATATATATAGATTAGGTTTTCTATTTGCTTTCTTGTAACACACATATTCTCTTATTCAATATATGGCTTGATTCTCAGCCTCTCTCTATTGTGTTTATCATCATCATCAAACCTTGTTCAATCTCTAACATGGTACCAGAGCATTAGGTTGCTCTCCGTCGATCCCGTCATCGCTTCCGTGCCGCCGCCGTCGTCGCTTCCATATCACAACCATCACAATCATCACCGCTAGTTGTGTTGGTTTCGCCGCTGCTCTCTCGGCTGCCTCTCACATCAGCCGTCTTTCATCATCATCACCGCTGTGCCGCTCAGTCGCGCCACTCGCCGCCACTCACGCCGTCTATTGCATCTTTCTTATCGCTGCCGTTGTTGCATCCCTTCTCATCCATTAAACCTAAATCACGCCGTCTGGTTTCCCAAGTGTGGTTTCCCAAGTGTGGTTTCCCAAGTGTGGTTTCCCAAGTCGGTTTCCCAAGTCTCCCAAGTCGGTTTCCTAAGTTCGGTTTCCCAAGTCGGTTTCCGAAGTCGGTTTTCCAAGTCTGGTTTCCCAAGTCCGGTTTCCCAAGTCCAGTTTCCCAAGTCCGACACTTCAAAACCCAAGTCCTCAAACACCGGGTTTCAAAACCAAGTCCTCAAACACCGAGTTTTAATACCCGACCCTCTCATCACCATCCAACACCGGGTTTCCAACACCGGGTTCTATGACATCCAACCTTAATCACTTTAAACCCAAATCCACCACTTCAAATGGATCTGTGTCACTGGATCCGTCACGTAAGGCTGCACTGATGCAACTCTTGCGTCAGAATCAATATCTCATGCAACTTTTATTGCATCGACAACTTATGGAACAGCCTGTGTCTTGGACTATGGGCATGAATTCTCCGCGATCGTCTACGTCGGGTAATTTCTGGATTTTTGACTCTGGCTGCTTTAACCACATGTCACCATATCCTGCCGGTTTCATCACTAAGCAGCCATCTCAGCATCTAACAGTTCGCACAGCGGATCTTACTCCGAAGGCTGTATTATTTAGTGGAAATTTCTCTACTGACACAGTTCAGTTACCTGATGTACTGCATGTACCAGGACTAGCGATAGGGCTAGTCTCACTTACCCAGCTTCAGAAAATGGGTCTACTAATATCTTTTGATTTCTCTGGTTGTGTTATACAGGACCCAAAGACAAAGCAGATTCTTGGAAAAAGCCGTAGAGTTGGACGGATCCTTGAAGTTGACTATCTTCGCTTACCTTTGTCTTCGTCATACACAAACCTTACTGTTTAGTTTCCACAATTCCCTCTTTTGATCTTTGGCATGCTCGCCTAGGACACTTGTCGTTGGCCAGAATAAAGCTATTAGCTAACTCTGGTCTTCTAGGTAACATCACTTCCAATGAAGTTTCCTATTTGTCTTGTAAACTTGGCAAACATCATGCTCTACCTTTTGAACTAAATGACTATACATCTGCTTCTGCCTTTGACCTTATCCACTCCGACGTATGGGGACTAGCACCACATCCATCTATGGGTGGGTGCAGGTACTTCGTTATCTTCGTCGATGATCATACACGTTTCACGTGGATTTATCTTATGAAACATCGATCAGAACTACCTCAGATTTATATTACCTTTGCCCGCATGATACAGACTCAATTCTCAAAACCCATAAAGATTCTTCGAGCCGATAACGCTACGGAATACAGAGAATCTTCACTCATCGCCTTTCTTCGCTCTCAAGGTACTATCTCTCAGTACTCTTGTCTGGGTATTTCTCCTCAAAATGGTCGTGTTGAACGCAAACACATGCACATTCTTGATACTATTCGTACCCTGTTGATATCTGCCAAATGCCCAGAACGTTTTTGGGGTGAAGCTGCCTTTACTGTTGTCTACACCATTAATCGACATCCAACTCCCACTCTTCAAAACAAGTCTCCTTATGAGGCTCTTCATGGCATCACCCCTGCATATGAACTCTTAAAAGTGTGGGGTTGTGCATGCTTTGTTCAATTACAGCCTCACGAGCATACCAAGCTTCAACCTCGTTCTCGTCTTTGTCTTTTCCTTGGTTATGGGATTGAACACAAAGGATATCGCTGTTGGGATCCTATCTCCAAACGTCTGCACATATCTCGTCATGTCACATTCTGGGAACATGTTCCTTTCTATACCATGCCAAACTCACACTTTGAAACACCTACCTCTATCATTCCCTTCTTAACAAACTCATCTATCTCACTAGACCTACCATCTCCTACATTTACTTCGAATCCAGAGGCTTCTGCACCTGTTGCCTCTCCTGCTCCATCTATTCCTCCACCTGTGCCTATTGATTCCCCAACTCTAGAAGCTCCTGCACATGTTCCCATTCCTCCTCCGACTCAATCATCCGTACCGACTTCAAGGTCTACTTCTGAGCCATCTGTAGAGTCTAAGGATCCTGGACCATCATCATCAGAGAATGTACGCCGTTCAGACCGGGTAAGACAAGTTCATTCTCACCTTCGTGACTATCATTGTTATGCCACTTTGCTATCCAATCATGAACCAACTTCCTACAAGGAAGCCTCTTCGAGTTCACATTGGCAGGCAGCTATACAGGAGGAACTTTAGGCTCTTGATAAGGCACAAACTTGGGACTCTATTCCTCTTCCCCCTGGCAAGAGACCCATTGGCTCCAAATGGGTCTTCAAGATCAAGACAAAGTCCGATGGTTCTCTTGATCGATACAAAGCTCGTCTTGTGGCAAAGGGCTTCAATCAAGAGTATGGCATCGATTATGAGGAGACATTTGCTCCTATCGCTCGTGTAACATCTGTTCGCAGTCTACTTGCCATTGCTGCCACGAAACGTTGGCCTCTCTTTCAGATGGATGTCATGAATGCATTCTTGAACGGTGATCTATCAGAAGAAGTATATATGACTCCTCCTCCTGGTGTTTCTCTTCCTCCTGGGCATGTCTGTCGCCTACGCAAAGCCCTCTATCGCCTCAAACAAGCTCCTCGTGCTTGGTTTGAGAAGTTCAAGAATACGGTCCTCTCTTTGGGCTTCTCTGCTAGTAACTATGATTCTGGACTGTTTACTCGCACCACTGAATCTGGAACCATCATGATCCTTCTCTATGTGGATGACATGATCATCACCGGGAGTGACTCTACTGGTATTACTCATCTAAAGCAGTCTCTCAGTTCTAGCTTTGAGATGAAAGATCTGGGTAAGCTACACTATTTTCTTGGTCTTGAAGTGTTATAAGATGTTGTAGGCACTTATCTCTGTCAAGCCAAGTATACGTCGGATCTTCTTTCTAAATCCGGTCTTACTGATAACTATGTGGCTTCTACACCTTTGGAGCATAACCTTCATCTGGCTCCGAATGCTGGACCTCCTCTAAGGGACCCGACATTGTACCGTTAACTCGTGGGATCTCTCGTTTATCTCACCGTCACTCAGCCTGATATTGCTTATGCAGTTCACACGGTTAGTCAGTTTATGTCTGCTCCATGCTCTGATCATTATGCGGTTGTTCTACGCATCCTACGGTATCTGAAAGGCACTATGTTTCACGGCCTATTTTTCTCCTCCACATCCTCGTTAATTGTACGAGGATTCTCTGATGCCGACTGGGACAGTGATATCACTGATCATCGTTCCACTACAGGGTATTGCTTCTTCCTTGGGGATTCTCTCATTTCTTGGCGCAGCAAGAAGCAATCTCTTACCTCTCGTTCCAGTACTGAAGCTGAGTATCGAGCCCTCGCTGACACTTCTCAAGAACTCATCTGGCTCCGCTGGCTACTTTCTGACATGGGCGCGCCTCAGCAGTCACCGACACCTCTCTGGTGTGACAACACCAGTGCCATTCAGATCGCTCACAATGACGTATTTCATGAGTGAACGAAACATATCGAGATAGTATGCCATTTTGTTCGACAACATGTGGTACTCAAGACCATTCAACTCCAACCTGTTTCTACTACTGATCAGCCGGCAGATATCTTCACCAAAGCTCACCTTCCAGGACGTTGTCGTGAACTTGTTTCTAAACTCAATCTGGGTCGCTCTTCCCCCGATTGAGTTTGAGGGGGTGTTAGTGTATATGGCCCGTGAGCCTGTGGCCCATTCCTGCTTTCCCCACATTCCTGCTTTCCTTACACTGTATATATATAGATTAGGTTTTCTATTTGCTTTCTTGTAACACACATATTCTCTTATTCAATATAGGCTTGATTCTCAGCCTCTCTCTATTGTGTTTATCATCATCATCAAACCTTGTTCAATCTCTAACAATATATATATATATATATATAATTTCTAACTTTCACCCTCATATTTATATTTTTGATGATCGGTAAACTTATTTAATTTTGATATTTTGGATTTGTATTTTGTTATTGGTAAAAGTTTTATAATCCTTACATTTACAAGTTGTGAATTGATGGTATAGACATTTAATTTTCGATTTTATATTCTATATTCAATGAATTATTTTAAGAATTTAAACATGATTTTTGAACAAATTAAAGAAATTGACAATTTAAAAAGATGGAAAACCAAAAGCTGAAAACCGAACCATTTCAACTATTCGGTTTTAAAACCGAACCGAAAAAAACCGAACCACAAAAAAACGAAAACCGAACGGTTTAGATGCCCAAAAACCGAATGGCTCGGTTTTTGATTCAGTTTTGACCAAAACCCGAACCGAACCGTGCTCACCCGTAAACGACCACCACGAATACACACACGCACGCACACCTCCCCGGCGGTATTGGGCATCCATAGGCTACTGCCCACTAATCCGTTGATGTCTCGGCCCAACTTACGCTGGACCTAGAGCCTAACCACACCCAAGGACTAGATACTCCTCGTGCCCTCAAAATGACTCCCCATGGAATCCAACCAAAGTAGAATGGGATCCCATCCACCCCCCCCCCCCCCAACCCACCTAAGAATCTTACCGCTCTTAAGAAGATCAACTAAGCTAGACATGATTTGTAGGGTTCTCCGCCCTTTGATCACGATTATTCTCATGTCCACCCATTATTTGCATTTTAGAAATGAATTGATCTAATGCATCTTTTTATTTGGTGATCTTCAATTAGGATTGGTTAAGGATGGAGATTTTTCTTACTCTTTTTACTATAACTTTTATTCTTAGTGGAACTCAACCCTATTAAATACAACACTATATTTTCATAAGTTTTATTGGAAAAATCAAGAAAAAGTGTAAATTTCTAATTTCAATTAAGTTTAACAAAAATAATTAACAGCCATTAGATAGAAGAACGAATAAGTGAAAATTGACAAACAAGACTACAAGACAAGAGGGACCATAACTGTTAGTGAAGTTTATGTAGGGGATGAGATATGTTACAAGTAATAGACATTACCGACGAAACAGAACTTTACTCTTCTCCTTGTAAGTTTTCTATTTAAATAACTAATAGAAAATAAGTTATGCTAATTAAATCGACACAAAATTTTAAACCAAATAACTATTATAAGAGTTAAGACAACTTTATTCTTAAATGATGTATCTGTCCTACCTATTTCTAGATATTTATGCATTAGTTAACTGAAATTATACTTATTTTAGGACTAACATTTTTCTTGATATTTATGCATTAGCTAACTGAAATTATACTTGTTTTAGAACTAACATAAAAAAAATGCTTACAGTTATTTTCAACACACTGAATAATTTATATATGTGTCATCAATAATTGTCATAAATTATGGTGAGATAATTTTGATTGATAATATTTTTTATGATTTTTTATCGTAATTTAAATATTTAATTGTTAGTCAGGAATTTTGTTATTAACTATTATGTGTAAAGAAAAAAGAACCGATTTGACATATAAATAGATCAAAAGATTGGTTGGGAGGAGTGGCTGGCGAGTGACGAGACCAAGCGAGCCTTAAATATCAGGAGTTGCAGATCCAGGTTCAGTAAGAAAGAAAGTATTTGCGGGTAGAGATAAGAAAAGAGACTTGAAACATGAAATAGAATGAGAAGTGAAGTGAAGTCGGGTGCGAAGCTCGAAACACCCTGGCCCTTCTTGGCTGGAGCCGTTGAGGTAGGTTGCTACTCCTTTGGGCTGTCTAAACGAAGTCGAAGTTGTGGGTTGTCATTCGAAGTTGTCTTAACTTGGTTGTAGTTGGAGTAGGGTCAAGCTATCTAACTGAAGTCGATGCAGTGGGCTATTGTTCGTAGATGGCTTATGCAGTTTGGAGTCGGGACAGTTTTCGAAATTGCCTTTGTAGGTCTGTAGTGATGTACGGGTACCCTTTTTTCTAGAATAGTAGGTCGTTGTTCTTCGGTTTGCCTTTTGCAAACCTTTTTGCATTAGTTTCTCAGTTGGTTGTAAGGTTGTTTTTAACCACCTTGGATTCATTTATTTGGGTATTTTGCCGGTAATACAAGCTTGGCTTTCAAAAAAAAGTTAAAAGTTACGTAGTTAGAAAATAGAAGCTACATAGGACTACTTTTATAACCCGTTAATGGCTTGAATCATTTGATTCGGTGAAATCAACTTGGTAGGTCAAATTCATCTATTATGATATCAACAGGCATTTCAAAATTTGTTACTTGTTAGAGCTTTAGAAAATTATTCAACCATTAAGATGTACAAGATTAGCCTTGATTTTCATTGATGTCTTAAACATTATTATTGGGTTCGTTATTACTGTTTTTTTTTTTTTTTTTTGGTAACCATAGATTTTTGGGCTAGCTTGATGTACCGACTAATCCCCTCGACGACCATGAATTTCATGGAGTCATCACAAGTGAACTTATAGGGATCCTGAGTTCTCATCATTGTTGTCCTTGTAATTATAGTCCATACAAAAATCTTAGGGCCTGGTTCGGTAGAGTCTGAATGGGCTGAGTGGGCCACAAAAAGAGATCGCTCAGCTATATTAGGTTGTTCGGAAGTGGCTTAGTGATTCAGCAAGTGGCTGAATAAAATTTTTTCGCTCAGCTATGAAATTGCACGGGATTTTGGCCATAATGCCCTTAGGGGCACCCCCCATTTTGTTATTTGCCCCTTCTCTCTCTCATTTTGCAGCGTATACCCCCGCCGCGCATCTATAGGTGCGTTATAACGCACCTATAGCTAAAAGACAAAAAAAAAACCCTTTGACTGCCAATAGTCAACAAAATAGGTGCGTTAAGCGCTTCTTTAACGGCGCAACTCAAAGGTGCGTTATAACGCACCCATAACGGTGCGTTATAGGTGCGTTATAACGCACCGGAGGCTTTGACCGTGACCGTCTGTTTTGACCGTGATGAAACCCTAACGGCGTTATAGATGCGCATCTATAGCGCATCTATAACGCACCTGCAGTGTTAAGTGAAGATTTTTCCTATGATTTTATGTATAAATGAACGTCCATTTTCACCCAACTTATGCACTTCAAATTCATCAAAATGAGTGAACACCAAAAACTTTTGTTGTCTATTTCGGGTGGTGGTGGGTGGTGTCCAAACAACGACGGTGGATGGGTGTATTCAACGCGCTATGCAAATCGTCGTGTGTGGGTGCCGATTACGACGACATATTCAAAGATGGTAAAAAATATTTGTTCTAGATTTGGTATCGAACCTTCTGTTGGGGTCACTAAACTTGCGTACATCGAGTCGGGCAAAGTTTATATTCTAACGTCAGACGAACAGCTAACGACGTTTTTACAATCTGTTGCCGGATTAGAGCCTCCGGCAACACTTTATGTATATGACGATGTGACTACTGAAGAAAATGTTGAAGATAATTCGAACATCGGAGACGAAGACGAAGACGAAGTGACGGCGGGATACGTGCCTCAACATGAAAACCAGCATGGTGTTTCTAATGATTCATATGGTGTTTCTAGCCAATACACATCCACCTCCTATGTGCCCGAAACACAACAACCACCAGAAGACGAAGACGAGGACGAAGATGAAGGCAGAGACGGAGACGAGGACGAAGATGAAGGCAGAGACGGAGACGAAGACGAAGACGGAGACTAGGGGTGTAAACGAGTCGAGCCGAGCTCGAGCTCGACAGGGCTCGAGCTCGGCTCGAGATTTTATGTTAAGCTCGAGTTCGACTCGATAGCTCGACGAGCTTTCATACTTCGAGCTCGAGCTCGGCTCGTAAAAAATACATTATAGCTCGAGCTCGGCTCGAAAAGCTCGAAATTACATAAAAAAATAGGTTATTTAGGTTATAGCTCGAGCTCGGCTCGAAAAACTCGAAAGATACATATTTAGGTTATTTTAATATATGCTCCTTATATATACATAATATATATAATAATAATACATACGTATATACTATACAAGACTCGAAAAGCTCGATAAGAACTCGAGCCGAACTCTTAAAAGCTCGAGCTCGAGCTCGTTAAATATTCGAGCTCGTTTTTTGGGTTTGAGCTCGAGCTCGAACTCGATAAAGTTCGACTCGAACGAGCCGAGCTCGAGTTCGAGCTCGAGTTATTCGATAAAAGCTCGACTCGTTTACACCCCTAACGGAGACGGAGACGGAGACGGGGACGGAGATCCTGACAATTATGTATACGACATACCTACTTTTCATGGAAAATCATTTCCTGGAAATGATGATTTTCATGATTTGCCCCCTCACCCAAGGTCAGACGACACTGTCATCACACCCAACCAAGCCATACGGTATACCCGTCGTGAAAAAGTTAAACCACACCAGGTTTTTCGTACGAAACCAGATTTAACACTAGCCCTCAGATTGAAGTTCCTTCAAGAAGGTTTTGAGTTTAAAACGGAAAAATCCGACAAAAAAAGATATGTGGCAAAATGTGTGCATGAAAACTGTGATTGGCGCATATATGCTGCATGTATCGGAGGATCAACCATGTTTCAAGTTCGGACAATGAATGATGTTCACACGTGCTCGAGGACGCAGCTGCATCCTGCGCACCGTCAAGCAAACAGGAGAGTGCTGTCACATGTGCTTATGGATAAATTCGGCGATGTTAGAAGGAACCTTCGTGCTGCAGAAATTATGACGGATATGAAAGCGCAACATAAAATAAACATTTCGTACCGGCAAGCATGGCGTGCGAAATGGCAAGCAATAAACATGATTGAGGGTGACCCCGAGGATTCGTTTACCCGACTTCCTCTTTACTTTTATAACGTGGAGCTCAACAATCCTGGTACGCATACCAGGATTGTCGTAGGCAATGATGGACGGTTCGTTTCGTGTTTCTTTGCCCTTGGATGCTCGGTACGTATATTTTTTATTATCGAAACATACGCTTATTTGAAGATTCACACTTTACTTTCGGGTTTTCTTATATTTATCTATACCATTATTTTGCAGATTCGCACTTTCCGTTCCGGTTTGCTGCGTAAGGTGCTTATAATCGATGGTGCTCATTTGAAGGGTCGTTACTCGGGCACAATGTTCTTAGCAGTTGCTATGGATGGAAACAACCAAGTTGTGCCCATTGCTATTGGAGTGGCAAAGTCTGAGAGCGGCGAGCATTGGACTTGGTTTTTGACTATGCTGAGAGAATGTATCGGGGAAATGGAGGGGCTGGTATTCATGTCCGATAGAGCTAGTTCTATACACCTCGCAATAAACACGGTGTACCCAAATGCTCAACATGCGCTTTGTTGTCACCACCTATATATGAACATCAAAGCTAAGGCCAACAACATCGAAGACAACGATACCCTGTTTTGGAAGACATGCAAAGCTTATACCATACATGAGTTCGACTTTCAAATGACTGCCCTACGAGCTGCAGTACCATACTCGGGCGAATTGCTGGATAGGATTGGCGCAGACAAATGGTCAAGAGCGCATTTTCCAGGACATAGGTACAACATAATGACCTCGAACAGTGTCGAGTCGATGAACGCACACGCTACAGTTGCAAGAAAACACCCAATTGTGGGCCTGATGGATTACTTTCGATCTTACCAACAACAATGGTATGCCAACCGTCGAAGAATTGCAGGTTATTACACTTACGCTGTACTTAATAAATTTGTGTTTTAACGTTTACTGTAATAATAAGAAAATAATTATCCCAAATATTTGTAGGAGCCATGAACAATAAACTTACCCAGTGGGCGGAGCTGATTGTACAAAGGAGAATAGGTAAGTGTAGTGGGTGGACTACACATGATATTGGCTATGGTTTGTTTGAAGTGAAGGATGGGTATAGGGATGCGAAAGTCCATATCTTGGATAAGACTTGTACGTGCAAGAAATGGCAACTTTCTAGTTTACCTTGCGGGCATGCTATCACTGTTGCACGAGAGATAGGAATGGAAGACTGTGCAGATTTAGCCTCTCCTTACTTCTCCGTGCATAACCTTAGGGAAACATACGCTCCGTGCATATACCCGGTTGGTCCGCAAGAAACATGGGTGTATCCAGATTACCCACTTATGGTCGTCCGTCCACCGGTAATGAAAAAACTACCTGGTAAACCGAGTAGCAATAATCGTATTCCATCTCGTGGTGAAGGAAGCACTCGCCTAAGATGTGGTATATGTCATCAATACGGACACAAACGCAGTCAATGTATTCACGTTTCGTCGGCTAGCCGTCCAACTCAAGCAGCGCCGACCCAACAACCTGATGAAAGCTTTAGTCGTCCTACTATTGATTTGAATGTTGATCTTAGTGGATATTATTGAAGTTTGTGTGTATGTCTATGTTATGTTTGTTGGTAATAAATTTTATTTTACTAGAACATCTAATTTGTTACTGAATTATTGAGGCATGCTGTATCAAAATGACATAAAACTTAATTCATTTAATTGAAAGCATCATAACATAGTTGAAACACTAAACTTAAAGAAACAACAACAATAACAGAGATACGAAACTACAATAGAACTAACATAGTTGAGATCTACTACAACAGATTCCCCTAGTTATCATTCGGATAGAGTTCTTTTATCGACAAAATCCACGCTTCCTTAGCATCGATTAGTTGTTGCATCTGTGGATACCATGGTAGATACTCCTCCTTCAGATGTTTTTCTTGGGCTCGAATCTCCTTTTGAAGTTCTTTGACGAACTTCTTCTTGTTTTCGATTTCCTCTTCAATTATATCTTGTTCGCCACGCTTACGCACCCATTCTTCTTTTATCGCCGTTATCTCCCCTTCCTTTTTTGCTATTTGCCTACGTAGTGTTCCAGGCATAATTTGAGTACAATGAGGGTTTTCAAATTGAGAAGAATCAGGGTTTTCAAATGTAGAAGAACGAGGGTATCCAGACATTCTTTGAGAAGGAGGGTTTGATGATGAGGAAGGCAATTTGTCAGCCATTGTTGCAATAAGAACTAGATAAGAATTGTATGAGAGGTGTGAGTATTTTGGTCATGTGATACACCCTTTTTATAGCCATGTTTTCCCTTTATTTTACTAAATTTATTTTTAACAGTTTTGAGCTTTTGTCTTTATTGCTTTTATCATTACTACTTTTTTCAGTGTTGCTTTTAACAGTTTTGAGCTTTTAACGTCTGTAAAAGGCTGATACGTCTGTGATGATTGACGCTTCTGCATAAGGCTGAAGGGTGTGGTACACTATTGCTTTTATCTTGAAATAAAGAATTCAAGATTCAAAATCAAATTGATATAAATTCTATTTAATATCATTATATTATTAAATACATTCTGTAAATTGTAAATTGTATAAGATAATAACAATAATTTATTAATATCAGTAAATTGTAAATAGATTCTAATATCATTATATTATTAAATACATTCTGTTTATTTTTTTTTAATTTATATACTTTAAATTGTATAAGATAATAACAATAATTTATTATTATTAAAAAAATGCTGAAAAGTAAAAGGCTGAAACGTCTATAAAAGCATTAACTGTTCAGTCACATGATTCATTAAAGCTTTTTCAGACGAATCAATAATGCCTGTAAAAGGCTGAAGTGTGTAGGCACAATTCTGTAAAAAGCTGAAACGTCTGTAAAAGGCTGAACCGTCTGTAAAAGGCTAAAACGTCTATTGATTCGTCTGAAAATGTACGATTATCGTCTTTTTATGCTTTATATTCACGTGAAAATCTACGAGAGTTACCAACGTCTTAATGACTTTATCAAAGGTTAGTTGTATGACTTTTATCATTATTGTTGTATGGCTTTTATCAAAGGTTAGTTTAATCCAGTACCTGTTATTTCTTTGAACTTCTTGTATCAACTATCTTATCATGTTTTCAATGAAATCATCCCCTGTTTCTTTAGTGACAAGGATGAACCAAATACAACACGATAATACATTGAAAGTTAAAGACATTGAAAGTTAAAGACATTGAAAGGTGGATGATTTATTTAATTTAAACGATGATAACAGAAAAGTCGTACAAGACATTGAAAGTTAAAAACATTGAAATTTAAAGACACTTCTAGAACATATAACTCATACCCACATATCACACCTAATCCACCTCAATATTATTTAAAGACTCGTGATGTCAAAAGTAAGCACTCCAGTTGGTGGATCAATCACAATAGTGGCCACCAACCAAAAATCGGGGTTCATATTGTGCTCGTATAGTATAGCCTCAAAATCACCCTTCACGATAAGACGGTCAGAAGGAGATCCAGGTGATGCCTCAAATCCTACGGCTATGTCCATAGGATAGTTGATGCCTTTAACCCTTATCACACACTTAGTTTGACTGTGCAAACCCCACAGTCTTACAAAAGCCTCATCAATTTGCTGAAAAAATTATAACCAAATTAGATGTTCATAGTAATTACATCTACTAATATTTACTTAATTGAAAAAATAAAACTCACCCAACGGCCATGGTCCATTACAAAGTCATCAAACTTAGTCCAAAATGAACGACGACGAACTGGTGATGCTGATGATGCCGATGATTGCGTGATGCCGATGATCCCGATGATCCCGATGATGCCGATGCTGCCATTTTTTTCTCTTCGGAAGTGAACAAAAGAGATGAAGTATTGAAGATTTGTGAGTTTTTGGATAATGAGTTATCCCCTATTTATAACCAGTTTATTCAGTAAAAGAAACCAATATTTTCTCACTTGGTTGATAAAACCAATATTCAGTAAAATTTCTTAACTATTCAGTCACATGATTCACTAAGGCTTTTTCAGACGAATCATTAATGCCTGTAAAAGGCTGAAAAGTAAAAGATGATTGACGCTTCAGCATAAGTCACATGATTCACTACGGCTTTTATCTTGTAAGTAGTACTGTCAGATTATTAGTGTTGTCATCTTTTTACTATTGCTTTCAGCCTTATTTTAAGACCCAATACTGAATGGTTGCTACACACTTCAGCCTTTTACAGCACGGTAGTCTATAAATAAAAGAATTCAGAAGTAGTCAGTATAGCTTTAATCAAACATCATTTGCTTTTCAGATAGTTCAGCATGGCTTTAATCAGTCGTCTGAAAAAGCCTTAATGAATCATGTGATTGAATAGTTAGTAAAGACCCGTGAACACCTATATATAGGATACCTATAACTTCAAATAATCACATTGCAACTGTAAATCCTCTCTCTTTTTCACTTCCTACCATATACAAAATGGCAGGATTTATACGAGAGAGTGACCGCAGATCCTTCTGTTCTAAGATTGATAATTTTGTACACCGAATTGGCCGACTAGTAAGTTTTTTTTATTTCAGTTTGAGTTCTATTACTATAGCAAATTCCAGTTATCGTTACTTCATAATTTGGTTATAATTTTTTCAGCAAATTCCATCTGAGTTTGTGAGAATGTGGGCTTTGAACAATCATAATAAGTGCCTGATGAGGGTCTTAGACATGAAGTTTGCTATGGACATGAAAGTAGGTTTTGAGGCATCACCCGGATCTCTTTCTGACCGTGTTATCGTTAAGGGTGATTTTAAGTCGTGGCCTTGGTCTGGCAACTTGGACCCCGATCGTTGGTTGGTGTTTACTCTTGTTGAAGACCCACAAACGCATGAGCTTATGGATGGCTGCAATGTTATTTTCGACGTAAAAATGCTTTAATTATGTTATTTTCCCGTTGTCTTAGTTTCCAGGCATGTTTGTTTTCCGCTATGTCAGTTTCCCGTATTTCTTAATGTTCAATAAAAGATAACTCATCAATTTGCTGAAAAAATTATAACCAAATTAGATGTTCATTTATGCCTGTAAAAGGCTGAAAAGTAAAAGATGATTGACGCTTCTGTATGTTTCGTATTTATGTCTGTATTCTGTTGTTGAGGTTTTATATTTGATTATGTTAAATGTTTCGTAAGGTTTAATTTGCTTAGGCAGATATATAACATTTAAAACATACTAACAAATTCCAGATAAAACTTAAATTTTTACAAAAACCAAAATCCATAAGTAATATATCTATACATCACGGCAGGTCCAAAACAAATCAGCCATGTGATGACGAAAGTCAACGATGGCCTGCTCCGAGTTAGATGAATACCCGGAAAAATCCACACATCTGGTATGTTCGCCCAACAACCTACATACCCACGGACCACAGTCACCTGTAACGCCAGTCTGTTTTGGTGTATCCTTAGCCAGCACAAATTTTGATTGTTGTTGAATCATTTTAACTCTTCCAGGTTCATCGAGCCGAGTAAAACACACTTTCAGGTTCTCAAGGAATAAAGTCCACGCCTCTATTAGGCTCTCTTGTAGCCTTGGAGCACCCAGCGTGTCATGTATTTGGATACCACACTTTTCCGTGTTGAATATCCCGAGCACCCAGTGTTGCTGACCAATACAAATTGGTATGTATGCCTTAAAAAATAAAGGTTAAAACCCCAAATTAGCATTTAAATTAATTATATACGTAAACGTTAAAAAATAAAGTGTCAATAAATAGACAAATTACCAATTTGACTGCAGTCCATGCTGGAAAACCTTCGACCTCCCCACTTATGGTTGGTAACCTATAAGAAACTGGATCATGAGTACTCTCGCTCGACATGTGGTTCCAGAGTTCTGGAATCACGCAAGTCCAACGCGCGTTGGCCGGTCGCCGTGACATAATGATTCGCACCCATAATGTCATATGCTATTAAAAGTAAAAAACAAGTGTTTATACACTAACTTATATATGTATTATGTATATATAAATAGTATATATATAGACTTTATATATATATATAAAGTGTATAAAGTACATATATAAAGTGTATATATGTATTATGTATATATAAATACTTACATAATACATATATATATATATACACTTTATAAATATACTATTTATAAATATACTTTATATATATATATATATATATATATGTATATCTAAGAAACTTATACTAACCGACTCCTCGAACCAACCAACTCCATCTAAGCCAAGGAGCTGAGACCACCAAACCGGGTCTACTGATTCATTGATGTACCTCATTGGGATCCCCCATTCCAACTTATCTGCAAAGTACATCTTAGCGACTTCCGACTCTCTTGCAGGCCTGTATTTTCTCTTCATGTAGGCTGCTTTCTCCGTCTTCCTCTTCTTCTTCTCATTCTCCAAATCCCGAGTATCGCTGCCTGGATGCCTATATGGGGTAATTAAAGCTGCGGCAGGTCTTTTTTCACGCATTCCCTTTCCGAGGGCGGGTTCCTGTACAGGAGTCTCAACGGGCTGCACAAGATGTACAGGAGACTGTACAGGATGATGTACATCTTGTACAGCCTGCTGGCCCAAACCAGAAGGCGTGAACTGCATTTGATGACACGGATATCACAAAAATTATAAAATTAATATGATAGAAAATTCTTACATACATATTTATATATATATAGCCAATCATTTATATATACATATATATATGTATTTACATATGTATATATATATATTAATATATATATGTAATATATTTATATACATATGCATATATATATATTTATATATATTGAAGTAGGTTCAAACAAGAACCAATTCAATTTGTAGGAACAAAGGAATAACTTATAGCCACACATCTCTATTTAAAAACCCCAAAAATAATTCAATATATATTTAATTACTTAAAGGGTATTTTGGGAAACAATTACTTTTTGAAAAGACACTATTCATAGATATTTATATATGTTAATTACTTTTAACCATAAAATATCTTTACAATTTGATTTTCCCTCTCTTTTTTTAAGATAAAATAACTTACCATATATTTGAATTTTCCCTTTTTAAACATAAAATATCTTAGCTTCATCATTTCATCATATTCATACGATTTTGTATAAGGATCTTGTGAAATCATATGTGATTTTATACAAGGTTATTGTAATATCATGTGATTTTGTACAACTTTTTTTACGTGAAATCATATGTGATTTTATGCAAGGTTATTGTAAAATCATATGTGATTTTGTACAATGTTATTATAAAATAATATCTAATTTTAATATCATATATGATTTTCCCACAAGGTTCTAGTGAAATCATATGTGATTTCAGTATCATATGTGATAATATGTGATTTCAGTATCATATGTGATCTTATAACGTATAATGCAATCACGTCTAATTTACAACATCACATGTGATCATATTTGATTTTGCATGTTAACAAAATCACATATGATTTCAGTATCATATATCATATATGATTTCAGTATCATATATGATTTTGTGCAAATGTTAATGTAAAATCATATGTGATTTTGTAAAAATGTAAATGTAATATATGATTTTATACAAACCATAATCACACATGATTACAATGCTAAATATGCAAACATAATCACATTTGAGTTCAATATTTTGTACATGTTAATGCAAACATTATCACACATGATTTTGTATTAATTATTATTGTCAATGAATAGTGCATTTTTCAAACTAATATTACATATGTCAATAAATAGTGGAACCATCATATATCAGTGAATAGTGAATTTTTCAATATATTGTATACCTATTTTACCCCTAAAGTAAATGCCCCTAGGTGGAAAGTGGATATAAAGTACCTATAATTACCAATATGGCATTCAATATAATATGTATTATTTAGTTCAAACTAGTGGTGTAATGTAGTTCCTTTATTCCTACAAATGAGGTTGTTCTTGTATGAACCTCCCTCTATATATATTTATATACATATGTAATATATATATATATATGTATTTACATATATAAATATAGGGGTGGGTTCAAATATGAACCACTTTTTGGTTGTGAACGTGAGGACAACCGAGAGCGTGACACGTGGCAGATGACTAGGCGCCACGTCAAGTCCACGGCGGATGACTAGACACGATTCATGGGAGGGCATTGAATTAAAGAGGGGGACCACACTCAAAGCCGCCACGTGTCGCGCTCTCAGTTGTCCTCAACGTTCACAACCAAAAAGTGGTTCACATTTGAACTTTCCTCTATAAATATATATATATATATATATATATATATATATATATTAATATATATATATATGTAATATATTTATATACATACCCAGTTGGTAGAATCCAATAAAGTGTTAACAAAGTCATGTCCCGCGTTTGATGGCTCCTACGTAAAAACACGATACGTTAAGAATAAATTTAAAACCTCGTTTATTAATAAATTTAAATATTTACCGGTGGTGGGGCGGGGAACGACTGCGCATAGCTGTACTGGGGCGTCGAATCTATCAAAGTGGTCGGCTGCTGCTGGGTGTATTGCTGGAACGGCGTCTCAGGGGGGGCATTGCTCGTCGACTCCCCGAACAGGCTACTATAATATGAAGCAACTGACGCAACAGGTTCCTGACCACTTTGTATCGCTGTCATCTACATACAAATATGAAATATAATTAGTTGTTGCAATAATATATTTGTACCGTAATATTTTTAAGTTTTGTTATATTAACTAATATTCTTACCGACAAATTTTTAAACCGAGCATATAAACAATCGTAAACACCCAGTCGACCCTTCAAACTTTCAATTTCTTCCTGCTGGGCCATCCAAGAATTATGAGGATTCCAGTCTGCGTGCGGGATGGACTCTGTCCCCCTGTAGGCTGCACTGGAACCCCCATAACGAGGGTTGGGTTCCTCATCCATGTACGTCTGATGACCCCCATCATAGTCATCATCATCGTCATCATCAACCTCATCATCACCCTCATCACCGTCACCATCGTCATCATCATCATCGTCGGTAAACCACTCTACACTATCTATATACCATTGTGCTCGTCGCTCAGCTTCTGCCGGCACAAGACGAATGGGCGGTCCCTATTCAATCAAATTACAAATCGTTATCATCCTATATAGAAAACAAATTGCTATATGTTTATATATATATATATATGTATATTTATAGACTTAGCAAAAATAATATAGACAACAAATTATTATTTATGATAAACTAAACTTACCTCATTACTCAACGCTAAAATGGCGTATGCATGTTTCCGGTACAGAGTGCTCTCTTTATACCAACAAACACCCCTCGGCTCCCGATCGTAGCGTGTAAAAACTTTTCTCGCTACCGGAAATGTCTCGACGATCCATATCTGTCATTATAATAACAAAAATAATTAGTTACTAACATTGAATGCAAATAAAATATATTTAGTTGCTTTTTATTTCAAGTAACCTTTAAAATATAATTATTTACTAACCTTTAATGCAAATACAAATCCACATAAAGTCATTGCTTCCCTGTTGACGCCCGTCGTTCGCTTCGCTACCGCGTAATTAATTTGGGGAAAAGTGTAATCCCAAATATAAGAACCCCATGGAAAGGAGTTCCATAACTCGAGATCGTCTATAAGAGCTAAAATGACCTTCGGTACTTTTTGGCGGTCTTGATGACCAAGGAAAAAACGTTCAATCATGAGCAACAAACAAATACGGACCGCGTCGTCGTCCGTAAATTCATCTTCTAATTCAATCAACTGAAACTTCTGTCTGATTTGCCCTATAGTTATCACCGTATTTCCAAACACACGTTGAACAAACGCGCAATCATAGTTCTGGATCTCGGGTTGTAGTCCAAATCGAAATCTAGTAATCAGACAAAAATCACGTCGTGTGAATCGAAGTTTATAATCGTTCACGTCAAACCATAACTCGTCTTCTTGTCCATTCGGTGGATCGATCTGATGCTCCATAAGCACCAGACAAAGTATCGGGTCAGCAGTTTTTTCTTGATTTTGTAACCACGGTCCAAATACCGTGTTTTCCAACAACTGCAGTCGAGCTGGTGACAACCGCTCTCTGATTTCGGATACGAGCGGTATATAATTCTTTAACGAAATTCTTTTTTTCTATACAAAAATACATTTTTCCAAGTTAAAAACCGTAAAAGAAAAAAACAGTAGGTGCATTATAAACAGTGTTCTATTAGGTAAAAAACAGTAAAAAAAAAAAAAACAGTGATAAAAAAATCTTAAGCTAAAAACAGAAAAGGAAAAAAAAAACATTTGGTGCGTTATAACGCACCTACGGTTTTCAGACACTTAATCGACGGGCGGTGGTGGCGTGGTGGGAGTTCCTAAATCAAAAGGCGAAGGGCGGTGGTGGCGCGGTGGGAGTTCCTAAATCAAAGGGCGAAGGGCGGTGGTGGCGCGGTGGTGGCGCGGTGGTGGCGCGGTGGTGGCGCGGTGGTGGCGGCAGTCCTAAATACAAGGTGTGGTGGTCCCGTGGTTATGGTGGTGGCGGTAATTGCGTAAATAAATAATGAAACAAGCACGTGGGAACAACTAATCTTGTCGTTGCCTTCGTCATCATCCATGTCGATACGTTACGAACAAGCACGTGCGAAGATCTTCGGGATTCCAAAAACACGATCGTGACGTCAATGGTCCCAACAATGTTCCCTGTTTTTCCTCACGGGTTTGAAAAGGATTTTGAAAGGGATTTTGGTCAAAATGTACTCATTCTTTTGAAAGGCCGTATAAAAGCAATTATTCACGGGTTTCTTCTGCAGGTGCGTTATAGATGCGCTATAGATGCGCATCTATAACGCCGTTAGGGTTTCGTCACGGTCAAAACAGACGATCACGGTCAAAGCCTCCGGTGCGTTATAACGCACCTATAACGCACCGTTATGGGTGCGTTATAACGCACCTTTGAGTTGCGCCGTTAAAGAAGCGCTTAACGCACCTATTTTGTTGACTATTGGCAGTCAAAGGGTTTTTTTTTGTCTTTTAGCTATAACGCACCTATAGATGCGCGGCGGGGGTATACGCTGCAAAATGAGAGAGAGAAGGGGCAAATAACAAAATGGGGGTGCCCCTAAGGGCATTATTCAGCTTTAATTTTCTATGTTAATTCCCTATATAACCTCACCACCTACCCAACATATCTCAAGTACTGTATTAAAAAAGACCTTTATTATCTTAAGGGTTTTCACCAATTTACGCAGACATGAAGAACAACACAGAAAGACAACCTCCATTGATTGCGATTGCAGATATTTTCTCCACTCCCAAAATCGATTTCTAACCCACTGCTAAAATGAAGTTCTATTTCGTCTCCATGTGGTCATGTATATGGGTTTCTTCCTAGGATTTCTATTTCTCTCAGTGATTTCAATTTATTGTTTTTCGTTTCTCCCCATGGCTTTGATTTCTCTCCATGGTTCCGATTAATTGGTTTTCGTTTCTCCCCATGGCTTTGATTTCTCTCTATGATTTAGATTTAGATGTTTTTGTTTCTCACCAATGTGTTCGATTTCTCCTTTTGATATATCTCCATGGTTTAGAGTTATTGGATGAAGATGATAGATGGTTTTGTTGTTCTAGATTCATGCCCTAAACCACTTATGGGTATTTTTGTTGGAGTTCATTCCCCAAAATAGAAGGGGTTATTTTAGTTCCTTTTTTGGAGTATTTGCAGAGCATGGCAAATGGGTATTGTAGAATGGAAACAAAATTGGACAATTGGAATTGAATCAAAGAAATTTGTTTTCAGTTGGGTTGATATCTTTTGAAGTGGAGATGTTTGGGATTGGGTTTAAAAATATAGATTGAGGGGTAAAATAGTCATTTTACACATTCAGTCTGTTTATTCAGCACAATAACCGAACAACATTTTATCTGTTAACATACAGACAACTATATCTAGACAGACAGCTATATCCATACAGGTCATAATAGAAAATGAACCGAACAGCACCTTAGGGTGTGTTTGGTTTATAGGAATGGATTGGAATTCATGCAGGGACTTGTATTTGGATGGATTTGGATTTGGAATCCCTTTTTGTGTTTGGTTTGTAGGATTTGGAATGAATTTGAATTCCATTATTAATAAAAAATAAAAATTGTTTTTTATATTTTAAAAATAGTTAAATTATCTTTTATTTACTGGTTATTGGAAACAATTTTTTTAATATATAGAACATTATTATATATAAAACTAGTTAAATTATTATTATCTTTTATTTACCGGTTAAATTATAAATTATTAACAACGAATTTATCTAGTCTTTGTTACTTAGTTAATATCATCTTATATTAATTAGTAATTTCTCGTTTTTTTATATTTTCCTATAAAAAGAAAGCTCGGACAAAGGCTCCTCAGCTCTGTTGCAGTGTGCAAAAGTGTGCTTGCTTTCTCGCGCCAATCTGCAAATCCCTTGGCGTCAGCCTAAGCATGCACGTGCTTATGCGTTGAACCTCCACTCTCCACCTCCACCATGAACCCATCGCCTAGTTCAAGGCCCATTTGAGAAAAATAATTCATAAGGTCCTATTTCCAGTGACCATTACAATGTTCCATCCTGCCCAACATTGAAGGTAGTCGATGATGGTGGTTGGTGGAGGAGAGTATTAGTGGATGGTAAAAGTAATTGATGGTCGACAACAGTGGCTACCAATGGTCGCTAGTGGAGGAGGTATTTGCAGTCCATGTGGTCTAGGTAGAAGTGGAAGTGGTAGACGGTAGTGGTCAGTGGCCAATGATAGTTGTGGAGATGGTGAAGGAGGGTATTGTAGTGGAGGAGATGGTCAAAAGTAGTGACCATTCAAACAAACATTATATTAGAATTATATCAAATGAGAGTTAGGTTCGTTAAGGGGGTTTTTGGGATTGCGTTTGAAAACAACTTATGCTTATATAAAAAGTGTTTATCTCCTTCTTAGAAAAGTTAAAATGAAGTACCTTCTTAAAAATAAGGGCGCTTGGTTGGGGGTATTGCAGGGTAAAGAATGAGAATGATAATGAAAAATTATTGTTTGGTTTGATATTAGAGTAAACTATGGATTTCGTCCATATGGTTTAGTGTTTATAACGATTTTCGTCCCTATGGTTTAAAACTGCTTTTTTCGTCCTTGTGGTTTGCATTCCTTTCGCTTTTCGTCCTTCATTCTAACAGAGTTTAAAAAAATCTGTTAAGTCAAGGGTAACATGGTCTTTTTACTCCTTATTAATATTTAATTGCAATAAATATTAACTATTCAAAAACCAAGTCAAATCCCCACCCCATCCCAAACCCGTTTTCTTCCTCAACCACAACCTGCACTATTTTCGTTCCCTTCAACATTACCGTAACCCAACCATCTTCCTCAACCACCACCTACACTATTTTCCTTCCCTTCAACATTAGCATAACCAACCATCGGCATGCATAATTGATGCTCAGCTCCGATCTAACCTCTTACCAACATTATGAATGGATCTTGAACATTAAAATTCCTCCTCGTTTTCTTTTAATTAGGAAAGGAAAGAAACATGCAATAAAATTTCCCAAAATCACCTCTACCCTTTTCTTTAATCCCCAAACACCAACACCAAGCTTTTTATAAGATTGTTTCATGTGCCAACAATTCTTCTTTAGAGAACAAAATTTGGTTCATGCTTCTGGGAGGTGGGAGTGGGGTGGGGTTGGGACTTGGGGTAAAGTGGAGGTGGGGTGCAGGTGGGGAGTGTGAAGAGTTAGGTTAGGTTTGGTTAGTCAACAATAGTAAAAATATATAATGCATTAAAATATTAGAAAAAATGAAAAGACTATATTGTTCCTAGTTAAAAGTACATTTTTTTTAACTCCGTTAAAACGAAGGACGAAAAGTGAAAGGAATGCAAACCACAAGAATGAAAAAAGCAATTTTTAAATCACATGGAAGAAAATTGTTATAAACACTAAACCACAGGGACGAAAATCATAGTTTACTCCTGATATTATATAATGAAATCATTCCTGCAAATCTATTAATTTTCGTTACTGACCAAATTGGGGAGAATGAAAAAAATTATTTCTACTTAGTTTTTTTTTACCATATATCATTCTATCTTTTGATACTAAATGAAACATTTTTTTTTTATTTTCAAAGTGGAACAAAGTATTTTTTAATATGAAGCTATTTTTTATTGATTGCAGTAAGTTAACCAAACAACATCATATAATGCCTATTTTCATTTCTATTTTCATGTCCCATTTTCATTCTCATTCCCTAAAATAAACCAAACCCCTTCATTATCATCTTAATAAAAACCACAAACACACTCATCGAAATACTCAAAATAACTTTATTATCTTTTATGTAACAAAATAATTCAAATAACCAAACACCCTCTAATTCTTAGTCCCTACCCCATGTTGGATAGAAGTAGAGAAGTTGGCAAATTGGGTTATCTCTTTCACTACACTAGCATAGCATAGCAATTAGCATGCCCTCCTCTTTCCACCAAGTAAAAATGGAGCAAGTTTAGGGTTTTATGCCCTAAACAACAATTCCTGTAATGGAATCAATTTCATCTCCCATTTACCTAAACCCCCTTTCTCTCTGCTTTAACTTATCAAATTCTCCTTCTTCAATCCTTTCATTTCCTTATACATCATCATCTTCTTCTTATAAACACATATCTTCTTCTTCTGCCACCAAAACCAAAACTTCCATTGATTCATTGAGAAAGCCGACGAAAAAGCATGATGCAGTTTTGTGGAAAAAGGTGTCTGAATTGGAACAAGATGAAGAAGAAGAGTGGAAGACAATTGAGGAGCAGATTGTGGAGGACATTGCACCCTTGACTTCCTTTGTTAGGTTGATTCTTCATTCTGGCAAGTAGGCTTTCTTTCCCTCCCTCCCTCCCTTTTTCACAGTTTACTTGAATTTATATCAAGATTGATTTGTTTTTGGGGATAACTACCTTCTTAGAAGCTCCAATGTGATAAAAGTAGCTCTGCATTTTTTGGTCAATCATAAAAGCTTCCCTTTTACCCTAAAGTTTTTCATAAACATATACAGTAATAAACTTCAAATTAAAAGTTAAAAACTAAGAAAAAGATGCCAATTGGATTCAAACACATAGGGTAGAAAAGGCTAACTCTACCAACAGAAACTTGTGATAAAGTTATATTTGAACATATCCACATTTCTATTCAAGTTATACGGATTTCGATTTATTCTACATGGATTTTGGTGTTGCAGATATGAGAATGGTGAGAGATTAAGTTCCGATCACGAGCACATCATTATACAGAGGATATTGGCATATCATCCGGAGATGGACAAGAAAATTGGATGTGGTATCAATTATATCATGGTAACTGTTCTTCCCCTCTCTCACAAAACACCCACGCTTGTTCATCTACTCGTAATGATATTTTTCTCTCAATTAGTTTCATAAATGCACGATTAAGCTGTTCTTTCTGCTTCAGTTATCAACATTGCATATGGATATCTTTGGCTAACTAGCGGTTAAGCTAGTTGTTTACTGAGAAGCTAGTTGTTGTCTAAGCTAATCGGAAAACTAGTCTTGTTTTGTGAAACTTAGCTTATAATGTAAAATGACCTAAAATGACATGTTGAAAAAACTTAATTGAAAAATATGAAGGGGGTTAATTGGAATCGAAATTCTGCGGAAATTCTGAAAATCTAGTTTATGGCTTACCAAACAGGGTTTTTTTTTTAAAATAAGCTAGCTTATGGATGCCAAACATGGATAGAAAATGGGGTTTATGAGCTCTTTATAAGTCTCAAGTTATGGTGTACTAATAACATCGACCATGGTTTTAAGTTGGTATCAAAGTTATTGAGCCAACTTGTTGCTTTAGGATTACCCTATGAGGCTATTTGTTTTAAAAAAATACATCTTAAAACCAAAGATGGTCTAGCCTAGTGGGTGGAGGTAACACCCTTGTGCCTTCAGGGGATGGTATCCTCAGTTGGCCAAGGTTCAAACCCTGCAGGCGACGACCTTTTGCGGTATTTAGCTCTTGGGCTGGTCCATAGGGCCGGTTTAGGGGCGAGTTCATGGGCTGATCCATTGGGCTGGTTCATGGGCGCGGGGGATTAGTCGGTGCCCGTTTGGATCCGGATACCCCGAAACGTGTGTGAGTTATTTGCCTTTCAAAAAAAAATACATCTTAAAACCTCTTAAGTCTGAAAATTAAGAGGTTTTCAGACTTAAGACTGTTTGTTTTATCTTTAAGAGAAGTTCTGAAGGTCTCTTATCATCCTTTGAAATTTTAAGAGGTGCACCATCCACCTTGTATTTTTTAGATGTGAAATCAGACTTTAGACGTCAGACCTCTTAAAAAACAAAAGACGCCTATGTTTATTGTGTGTGTGTGTGTGTAATTGGGTAATAGGGTTGGGTTCCAGCAAGAAGTTGATGTTAATTTGAGAAGCGTGAAAAGTGGTTATCAACCATTGGATGCACTTTAGGATAAGATGCACCAAATCAATTCATTCTAAAGCACAATTCATGGGAGGACATGAGATTAAAAGTGATCAACAGTTCAGAGCACGTCTCATGTTAACCTCACGGCACCAAGTACATTGTTTTTTTTCCTTGTTATTATAACATATGACTTGTTCCTTGTGGAACTTCTTATGGTCTATAAATCCATCTTTTGAGAAAGTTATATTATCATGGCAATGATCGAAAATCTTACCCTATAAAAGGCATAACAATGACCGAGAATCTTACCGTAAGTGAGGAAAAAGACTTTTGCCTGGTGAACGCTACCAATGACCCATTTTGATGGCCTAGGATGTCACCCAATAAGCACTTATCTGCTAATCGTTTGGTAAAGGGAGCCCCTAAGTTGAGCACCATAATAGTATTTTACAAAAAAAAAAAAAAAAAAAAAAAAAAGGAATAGGGAATTGAGGCAAGCAAGAATCAAGATGCAACCGTTAGCTATTTACTTGCCACTTTGTGAAATACGTTAGCCATAAAGGCAATCTTGATGTTGCTCGTTTGTAACCGGAAGGCCATAGATTAATTATTCCCAGGTATTCATAGAATCAACAGGCTTAATCTTCGATGAACCATGATGGATATGCACAATGCTTGACATGTTATGTTTTTGGTAGGTTGGGCAACATCCAGATTTTGAAAGATCAAGATGTCTATTCGTTGTCCGTAGGAATGGAGATATGGTCGATTTTTCGTATTGGAAATGCATCGAGGGATTTATCAGGAAAAAGTATCCTTCATATGCAAACAATTTTAGCGTCGAGCAATTCCTACACCATAGGCTTAAGCAACGAAGCTAAATTGTACCTCTAAAAGGTTTCCCTTCTTTTTAAGTGAAGACTCGTTTATGTATGTAGCACATCTTTGTGAGTTCATAGTTTTTCATTGGTAACTCGGATCGGAATGAAGTTTTTAAGTTAGTTTATTTTATTTTTTTCAAGCACTCTAGAACTTGATAGTTGGTTGATAAATAATCAAACTTTTCTTGCATGTAGATCTCATAAAATCAAGCAATTTTAAAAGTAATGTTGATCTGAATTACAAGTGAAAAGTCATGATCAGGCGAAGAGTTTACAACAGTCTACACACATGATCGAACCCATAGTAAACAAAGTCGAACCCGTAGTAAACAAAGTCGATATCGATTAATTTCACCAAACCTAAAATTAGTTTACTCTTAATAATCTATATATATATTAAAAGAAGGATTTTGCTGATGTCATCAAAACGAAATTGAGCAATCTTATTGGTCAATTAAACAAAATCAATCAAATGATGATGTCATAAATAATTTCTATTTTTTTTAATGCCCTATTAATTTGTAAAAATACATAACTAACAAATATGGAAAAAATATTTTCCAAAATTCACCTACCTAAATTTACATTTTGTATCCTTAAAATTATTTGATTAAATTACTTTTTATCCTTTAGTTTTTCATTCTTAAAATTACTTTTTTAAAACACTACATATTTTATTTCTGAATCCCCGTGTAATACACGGACGATTTAAATATATTGTATTAGTTTCTAATAAGAATTAACATTTGCATTATAAAGTTCACAAATAATTCACCACAAACCAAACATAATATCCAATTAACAATATAAATATGACTTAGTTAATTGATAAAAGAAACATTAATGATTTAGGTTAATCATAACCATTTAGAAAATTATATATATAACATTTAAATTACTTTTCTTTCATTTTTTTATTCAAAGCTTTCTTTAAAATTGAGTAAGTAGAAAATTATTATTTATTAAAATAACTCTAATTAATCAACGATTTAAATGAAAAAAATTACTCTTACTTTATTATTAAATATTTTAGTCATCTAATAGTTGTTAAAATATCTGAAATTCTTTTGTTGAAAGATTTGGATTTCGTGAATGATTCTAAAACGAGGGGGATTCTGAAATAAATTATATAGTGTTTTTGATTTGTAGGGTTTTAAAAAAATTATTATTTATAAATGATCTATAGAATTAGTAAGATTAAAAGGATGAAATCTTTAAATTTCAAGAACATCAACAATAGCGTTTTAAATAAAATAAACTTTTATTATTTATAAATAATCTATAAAAAATTTAGATTAAAAATATAAATCTTTAAATTTCAAGAATATCAACGATAGAATTGTAATAAAATGTAAACAACTTAATTTATATCTATTCTTAATATTTACTAATATAAATAAATTAAAAAAATATTCAATATTATACTCATTTTGAAGGTATCGTCGAGACGATTATAAGGGTGTAATTTATAAAAAAAGAAAAACAAAAAAACTTAAATGGTTTTAATTCATATACATTATTTACCTTAATATGATAAGAATGTAAAGTGAAAATTGAAAAACTAAGGGGTAATAAGTAATTTAATCAAATAATTATAAGGATACAAAATGTAAATTATAAAGGGAAACTAATTTAATGCCCTATTAATTTGTAAAAATACATAACTAACAAATATGGAAAAAATATTTTCCAAAATTCACCTACCTAAATTTACATTTTGTATCCTTAAAATGATTTGATTAAATTACTTTTTATCCTTTAGTTTTTCATTCTTAAAATTACTTTTTTAAAACACTACATATTTTATTTCTGAATCCCTCCAGTTTTAATATCATTCAGGAAATCCGAACCTTTTTCAGTTTCTTATATTTTAACAACTATTAGATGACTAAAATATTTAGTAATAAAGCAAGAGTAATTTTTTTCATTTAAATCGTTGATTAATAAGAATTATTTTTACTAAATAACTATACTCTACTTATTCAATTTCAAATAAAGTTTTGAATAAAAGACTGGAACAAAAGTTTTCCTAGATGGCTATGATTAAACTAACTCATTAATGTTTCTTTTATTAACTAAGTCATATTTATATTGTTAATTGCAGGTGAAATATTATAAATTAAAACAATATGTTATAAATTGTCCGTGTATTACACGGGCCATTAACTAGTATTATTTTATTAAAATGTATATGTTGGAACAAAACTTTTCACTCTCATTTCACAATTTGGGTAATGGTTTGAACTTTGAAGATGACAGGGATTGATGAAAATGCTATGACATGAGCATGGATGTCATTTTGATTTTGGGGGGATGAACTTGTGTGTCTCGCTCTATATTAATTAAATATATCATATTAATGTGCATAGTAATATACCAATTTCTTATATTTTGAAAAAATTGAGAAAAAGACCAAAATACCCTTTGCTTGATGGATGGAAAAGGATAAAAACCAACAAGATTGAAAAACACAATGACCCAAAGGGCATGGTAGAAACAATATTGTCGGTCTTTCGGTTATTATTTTAGATTTCCCAAAAGAATATAATTACAAAGTAACTTTCTAGATTTTGGGGATTCAATCCTACCGGCCGTTGCCCATTGTTTTCGGTCTCTATGAGATCTATGTTTTCCCCAATTTTCTCTATCCCGACTTTTAAGGTGAATTTATACACATTCATATTGAATTTCAAAAGAGAAAAAGGAAAAACAAAAACAAAAATAAATACCATTTTAGTTGGCTCGTTATCTATAAATCGAATCGTACAACTCTGAAACTAGTTTATAAAAACCACTAGGCTTGTCGGTTTAGCCTTAAAGAGGTGTACAGGAAAATATCATCTACCACATGTTTAAATTCAAACACTGCCAAAACACTTACGGCCATGAAGGTTCACCATTCGTGGTTGCTCGAAGGATTAGTCGTTGCACGTAAATTGACTTGGAAACCCACAGTTACACCCCCCACCAAAAAAAAAAAAAAAGAAAAGAAAAACCGGTCTAGAAAGCAATTTGAGAACTTGCCCATCAATTACTTGTAAATACGTCATTATTCTATTTAATTCATCTCTTTATTTGCGCTTGGAAAAGGTTAAATCCAGGCTTCCCCTAGACTACATCCTTGATAACTTGAAAATTAAATTACGACCGCCTGATACTAAACCAGGCCACAGGATGCTAGCACCCGGACTCGAAGATATATGGGGATATTCCACCATATCCCTTTAGGCTTTTCATCTCTTTAATTTATTTCCTTGATAAATGGATGATGCGGTTTCACATAACTAGTCTAGTACACATCACATGAAGGACACAATAAACTTTGGGACAATAGCTTCTTATTCGAGATTGAGGTGATAATAGAAAACTTGGATATAATACCAGTTCTAATTACAAACTTATGACAAATTACTATTTTTTCTACATTCAACTCGATCATCAACATAAAACGAAACAAAACAAGACCTCAAAACTCACCCAACACCGATTTGGGCAAAAACTTCTGCAGCCTATCCGAACGTTAACAGGATCAAATACATGAAGTTCTTCAAAATTCACAACTTTCATTGTGTGATAAAATGTCAATTAGCATTCATAAAACCAAACCATATAAAAACGAAAAGAGCCCAATATATCCCACATATGGGTATGGGTAGTTGTCCAAGAAGAGAGAACATACTCACACCTTACCTCTACCCCAAGCAAGACTATTCCATGCATACCCCCGACTTAAAAAACAAAAAACAAATGCGGTAAGTAACAAGTGGAACAAGTAAAAGCATACAACAATTACGAATGGAAACAAGTTAAACAACAACAACAACAAGTGCACATAAATCTAACACGATATTGTTAATCCGTTACATGTAAACCTCCATGCCTATATACTTTGAGCATTGACACAATGGACACAGACTAACCTTACTTTCACATTCTTTACACAGACAAAGATGCTTACACGGCAACAAAAGCATGGACACTTGGTTGACTCTACATACCTTACACGTCATCAATTCCCGCATTCCGTTTTTGCCCTTGCACAGCAGGTGGAAGTCGATGGCACGCCCATTGCAGCAGGAGGCCGTGTCGTCCACCTCACTATCGCCACATCCTTCTTTGCTATCTCGCCCCTGTGCGTAAACCTGCTGAAGATTGAATTTGAGGGTGTTGATCATATTCTCGTTGTATTTGGCCCGTTGCTGCCAAGTGCCAGCCTCCATGGCTAGCTGTTCCACCTGCAGTTCCAATTCCATGTTTTTCTTGTTGATGTTTTCCACCTCGGCTTCTTTTTCACGCAGTTTTTGAATGAACTTATCTTCGACACACGAGATTATCTGAAGATGGTTTGTCTGTACCTTCTCGAGAACTGCTTGCCGGAGTCTGTCAGCCTTTAAAGTGCGGGAAAAAAGAGAACGAAAAGGCGTGTTAGAAGTTGTTCAAAAGTTTATAAACAAATTCCTAATGGTTCACTGTCGCATATAAGACTAAATGGTATCACTTTGTTGTCAGGTGAATGATAATAAAAGGAAGGTACGACCGTACGAGTACAACTAATGTCAAAATGGGGTGCAAATTAGTAAGCAACCAAATAAAGGGTTTTAGAGGGTAAATTGGACCATTCTCCCCAAGTTTGAGGTATATTTAGATATACAACATATGAGCATAATTAGCATTGCTAGCAAGTAATACCCAATAAGTCAATAACATCCTTCTTTGAACAGTTTTGGTTAAGTTGGGTCAAATGACTATTACACCCTACGTCTCACAAGCATTGTGAAACATAAACAGAATGAAAGTTCAATTATTTTTTCATCTTCATCACACGGAAAATGGTTCAACAATTATCAGTCATCTTCATCACCAGCAAAGGTCCAACACTAATATATTGGCATAATCACAATCAGGATTCAGAACCACTACATGCATAAATCTTACTTCCCCCTCTAACAAACACGGATGGACACAGAATAACCAAACCATATGTTCAATTGGACAAACGTATGCTTTACTCCACAAAATTCATTTTTGAGATGTGATGAAGATTCATATGTACATAATACATAAACAAGCATCATGAAACAAAACTGAAAATATCAGAAAGACTTATCAGCTATGATGGTTTCCTAGTGGGTGCTTTGCAGATTTCTAGTCTAATTCCTGAGTTCAGCAGAATGTAGGCTTACATAGCATGTGGGATAGATAAGAGAAAACAACAAAAATAAGTTATAGGATCTTCTGCTGTTTCAGCATTTTGAGTATTGACACCTACACGTGAAGCTCTGGATGGAGGGAGAGTTGGCTGTTGTTTGTTTTTTAAGAGGTCTGAAGTCTGAAGTCTAAATTTACGTCTAAAAAATAAGAGGTGGATGATGCACCTCTTAAAATTTCAAACGACGGTAGGGGATTTTCAGGTCTTTTCTTAAAAGTAAAACAAACGGTCTTAATGTCACAAAGATACACAAATTGCTTAAATCTTGCCGATGCATAAGTTTTTGAACTCTCAAACAGCAGCTACGCTAGATCAACATCTATTACCCACCCACAACATGGAAATAAGGCATGCAAATGCAAACACATATGATGGACATTCACAAGAAAGTTCAATTTGAAACAAGTTGCAGCATTTTTAACTTCTTCCTAAAAACGATATGAAGCATACGCGAAATCCGTCCTATTTGCAGTGAATATGAAATCGAATCGAACACATATATGGAAAATCTTTACCTGAATTTTCATAAACCTATCAATCTCAGCATCCTGTCTCCTCAACTCCAGCTCAATTTCATCTCCCATAAGCCCAGCCACAAAAGCAGACTCACCAGATGAAGCCAACCTACCATTGTCAAGAGACAACCCTAGCCCCGTCGAAACCGATCTCGGTTGCAAGAAATCAATAGACGAAATCTGCGAATTCGTATTATTATTCTCCAAAAACTCCTGCTCTCTCGGCCTCTTCCTCCTCGAATCCAAATCGTAATTTCGCTGCAACTCGAATCCGCCATCGCTAACATCCGTTCCCGGTGCAAACCCTACCACATGAACTGCACCAAAAAACAAAAAAATCACCACCTTTACTTACAACCATCGCAAAATTTACAACTTCAAATCTTCAATTAACCAAAAAAATCGAAAGCGTGAGAATTACACAAAGAGAAAAAAGGGGGTTTTACATTGAGGAATGTATGGAGGATGATGAGCTTGATCGGAGGTTATATAGTTGATCGGAGGTGAAATCTGAGCTTCCATGTTGTTGAATATATCTCTAAACATCCAAATAGCAAAAGAAAACACAAGATTATGATAGAAATCAAAAGTTCTAGGGTTTTAGTTTTACAATCAACAAAAAGGGGGTTTTTATGAACAAGAATAATAATACCTGAAAGGTTTGGATTGCTGCTGGTGTTGCTGAAGGTAGTTGTGGAACTGGTGGTGCTCAGGCATAGCCATGGCTGGCTTTGATTATGGAGGTTGAAATGAGAAGAGAGAAGAAGGGAGAAAGGGGGGGTTTGTGAAGGATGAAAGGGAGAAAGATTGTAATTGTGTATTTGCTATTTGGTCCCCCTTAATATTAATAACATCTTGTTGTTGGTTTTTTGTTATTTGAAGAAACTTTGGTGGCAAAATGTTGAAAAAGTAAAAAGGTGAAGGGGTCTTTTGAATGTTACCTTTTTTTTCTTTTCTCAATGATATGATAATGGTCCCTCTATTTTTAATGTTTTTCACTTGGACCACTAATGATGAAAAGGAATTTTATAAGATGTGGTTAAAAAAGCTCTCTGCAACAACCGCCATAGGGCGTCGTGGCTTAAGGTATGTGTCTCATGCCATGTAATGTCTGAGATACGTCATGGTGTAGTGTACGATTTTAGTAACACGGTATTTGATTTAACTTATCTTTTTAATATCTTATCTATTGTTTTTAATATATCTAACTTAAGTTTTTGAGTAAAAGTAGGAAAACAAATAACTCAGGGCTTGAAAAACGGCATGACCTCGTCGTGGCTTTAAAAGCTTGAGGTTCATCCTTGTCGTCACGTCGAACCTTGGTCTTCCTACAATTGAATGAAGGGATATGTTGGTCAAGAGTGGTCAAGCAAGAAATTTAAGTCGGGGATTTGATCGTTTGAGATTGTACTTTTATTGTAAAATGATAACCATAAATACTATATTCGAGCAATTTAACAAAGCCTTGTGATTTAAAAGAGACATTAGTAAATAATATTTTGTAAATAAAAGAAACGGACATGTCAACCTAACATACGGGTTTTTTAAAAATCAAGAGTAAATTACAAAAATCATCTCTAAGGTTTATGATAACTTTGGTTTTTATTTATAAAGTTTCGAAATTACAAGGATGGACGTTAAGGTTTCCTCTTTATTGTGATTTTCATCCCTTGACTGTTACAAACTATTATGCTATGTCGTTAAGTGTTTGACATGCAAGTCACATGGGGAGCATTTTAAGTCAATTTTTATAGTTTTTGTAAATAATTGTTGTTTTCTAAATTGTTTAAGACTTTAGTACAATCCATTTAAGCATTTAAGAGTGCGTTTGGTATACTGTACATAAGAGAACATACAAGAACAAGTAACATTGTTTCATGTTTGGTAGGACTTTTATGTGAAACAGACAGGAACACAGTGGAACAAAAGTGGGACAGAATGGTTCCACCTCTACCCATGGAACAAGGTGGAACAATTTCATGTTTTACCTATATAACCTCAAACTAAAACATAATTATCTTCTAAAATATCAAATACGCATTTCTACTTACATATTATCCGTTCATTAAATTTTATTTCTTGTACTTTATACTTTTAAAACTTTCATTTTGACGTCCTAAAAGTATTGTTTTCATTCAATTATTATATTTTGATTTATCTATGTAATTTATTTAAGGTTAATAATAAAAAATAATATAGAAAAGGTATAAAATAAAAATTGAAAACTAATTAAAACTTTTTATTTTTGTGTAATTTTAATCTTCTTGACAAAAACATTCTAATTTCATATTTTGTTATACAAGTATTCATTTATTACAACTTCATCAATTGTGTAAGTAATTCAAATATATAAGCAATTCATTAGTAATAAGTTGATCATTCTATTTGTTCTGTATTGTCTAGTTAATTATATCTTACCAAACGTTAATTGTTCTATCCTGTCATGTTCTGTTCTATCTTCATACCAAACGCGCCCTTAAGTGGTTGCAATCGCTAGAAAAGATGATGACCGACAACCCTCTCTCTCTCTCTCTCTCTCTCTCTCTCTCTCTCTCTCTCTCTCTCTCTCTCTCTCTCTCTCTCTCTCTCTCTCTCTCTCTCTCTCTCTCTCTCTCTCTCTCTCTCTCTCTCTCTCTCTCTCTTCCTCTCTCTCTCTCTCTCTCTCTCTCTCTCTCTCTCTCTCTCTCTCTCTCTCTCTCTCTCTCTCTCTCTCTCTCTCTCTCTCTCTCTCTCTCTCTCTCTCTCTCTCTCTCTCTCTCTCCCTTCACTTTTGCCACTGTCGAGTGTCAACTATTCCTATAAACAAAGGTTGAGAATATTGCCCATTAAGTGCGAAAACAAATAACAAGAGTTTTACGCGCACACTAGAGATTCTTTTTTTTGCCATTATATCTTTTAGGGTGCATTTGATACACGGACAAAACAAGATGTGACAGGACATAACAATTGTTCAACGTTTGGTAAGACACTATAGGGCATGACTAGACAAAACATGACTGATTATAAATAACCAATTTACCCCTAATGAGTTTTTTAGTTTTTTACCAAATAGTCAATCCAAATGAAAAGTAACAAAAACAAAAAAACAAGAATTTATGTATCAACAAAACTATGACTAAGTATATGTTCTAAAATCATAACTTGCAAGATAAACATTAGCAATATACATTCTAAGTTGGATTTCCGATAGGAGTTTCGGACATGAAATGTAGCCTTAGAAAATCAAAATTGGGTGTGAAGGATTTTGGATCTCATGCCACATGATGTAGTTTAAAAACTTGTGTTGGAATAAGAAAAGAAGACAAGATAGGAAACATTAATTCCTTAATTACTTAAGGATGGTGACGGTCTATTTGTTTGTATATCTATGGTTACTTTTTTTAAACATATTGTGATCGAATTTTTTGTGGATAGAGAAAATGCCCTTCTTGACTTGGTATGGTGAATTCGATTTATACACCGTAGATAATGTGCTTATTTTTAGAATAGGAGTCCTTAGATGGTTCTTTCTGCCTTCATTGTATGGTAACATTTTTAAGGGATCGTACGTATTGGATGTCATTGCTTATGTTCAATGAAGTTCGACCAATAGTCCGATAGTGAATCCCGCTTTCACCTTAGTTTCTTTTATTTCTACACTATACTTGATCATCTCTCGTTGAATCGGGTAAATAATTAGTATATGCGTACATATAGGTCAAAGTTATTTTACAAACCAGTGAAATCTGATAAACCATATAAATTTGTCAATTTCATAGTTCAATTGAATGAAATTGTTTTCTGAAATAGGTTAATATGATGAGATTGTTTTATATAACTCTTTTCATGATGAATTTGTTTCATATATTTTTGTTTCTATGTAAAATTGAAATTGTTTGGTTTATTTCTCATTTTTGATCAAATTTGTTTCATATGATTTTGATTAATCAACCCTCATAATTGAGAAAAAATGAAGAAAAAGAAAACAAATTATGATTGGTTGAATGAGGTTTGTACGATTTGTTAGATTTCACATGTTTGTAAAATAACCTTCCCCTATATACATTTTCAAATGTATGTGTATGTATATACATAGACGAAGGATCGCGTGAGAATAAGAGTTAAGGTGAGAAACGTAAGAAGAAATTTGGACCTTTGATGACTTGATCACTTTTAATCTCATGTCCACCCATGAATTACACTTTTAGAAATATCATTAGTGTGAAGAGTTATACTCTTTTAATTAGGATTGATCTAAGAATAAAGATTCATTCTTACCCTTTCCATTATAACTTTTATTCTTATTGAAACTTAATTCTCTCACTATAAGTGAGAGATTCAAATGAAAAAGGTTAAATATGAATGTAATAAGAAGAGGTTAAGGAAAGGCTAAGTAATTTGAGTGAATGAAAAAATCCATTGACAAATTTATTAAGAAAATGATTATCCATAGACCATAGTTCAAATAAAAACCCCATTCTACTATAAATAATGATCAATACAAATATTCAATTATATGCAAAAAGATAATACATACACACCCCTCAAACAACAATCATAAATGAAATGATACAACAAATATATAAATAAATCACAAGCCAAAGAAGTCTAAAACAAGAAAGACTTGATCAACATAACTCCAGATGTAGCCAGAATAAATGTTGCATGAGGATATGTCGAGGCAGCAGCCGAAGGCGTTACGTTGGGACGACTGGATGGATTGGTGGTCGAATCCCCGCCACCGGTAGATGTTGGTGGTGTTAAGGCGGGAGTCATATCAGATTCAGGTGTTAAGGCAGGTGTTGTATTGGATTCAGGTGTCGAAGTCGGTGACAGAGCCTCCGGAACCGTAGATGGACTTCCAGGAGACAAAGCTGGTCCCAACGCAGCCGGACCTATATATCCATTTAGCACATATAACAAAAGATTAGCCTTCCTAACTAAGACCATTTAATATTGTTTGCACCAAAATAAACAAATAGTATCTCCCAACTAATTATATATTTTCATATAGCAAATAAAACATTTCTAGTAGAATATTCCTTATTATTAACCTATATGCATTTTCAATAGTCATGGTAGGAGTATATTACCTGGTGAAGGAATAGGGGTGGCAGCAGCAGCTGTAATTTGGAAACAATCACATCAATGGTAAGATAAAATAAAGACAAAATGAATTAACATAAAATGGAATATATATATATATATATATATGTATAATTGGTTCATATTTTAATACAATAGCTAGGTTGCTAGTTAAACTAGGTGTGAAATTAAAAAAAGTTGTAATCAAGACCCACGAACCTTTACACTGAAGAGGCACACCGGGCATTCTACAAGCACGGGGAAGAGAGATGGCAAGGGTCTGATTGATGGGAATCTGGAAGGGTACGTTACCGGTAGCAATCATGCAAAGACAGTCTGTGCCAGTACTGGTGACGGTCTTGAGTGAATTACAACAATCAGCAGTTGGAGTAGTAGTGCCGTTGGTTGTGCTATTGGTTATGAAGTTCAAACATGGAGTAAAGGTAGTGATCATCGAAGGCGAGCATGGTGTACTAATTTGAGAGTAAACCGGCACAACCACAGAACACAATGCCACTGCCACTGCCGCCAAAACTAAGCACCGAAACGCCATATGTTCAATATTTCAAAAGATCGAAAGGGGGTTTAAGGTTTATGGTTGTGGATGATGAAATACTTTGGCTGTGGATGAAGTTAAGGAATGGAAAGGAATTTATAGATGGAAAAAGTTTGAATTGAGTGAGATGGTAGTTTTGAAGTTCAACCACTTTGAACTAACAATATGCCATTAGGTGGAGGATTTTGCTTGTAAAACTTGAAGATATGGTTGACTCAATGATCAAAGAATCTGACTTTTTAATTCAAAGAATATGAGGATGGGTTGCATTTGATTATTGGTTTGTTAAATTTGGTGACCAACCTTAAACTAGCAATGCATTATTTTTGAGTTATTTCCATTTAACCATACATCTAATGAAATATTATGACAAATTGTCTTAGTTATTGTGGAAACATTTAATGGTTAAATCGTATAAAATTTTGTTTAGTGTTATTTTAGGAATTTATTTTCCAAAATTCTATTTTGATATAGTATGTACAATCAAATTAAGTTTATATGACACATACAATTAATAAGTGTTTTAATAAAGTGTTTTAAAAGACAAAACATAAAACGTTCTATCTAAATGTGTTATAATAAGTTTATAGGACGTTTTTGAACGTCATAACAATTATTTAGAACATTTTCAAAACAAAGTGTAATATTAGCTATAAATGTTCTATAAAATATATTGCTTTATTTAAAAATGTTCTAAAAAACTTGTTACGATGTCCAAAAACGTCATATAGACTTTTTATAACAGTTTTAAACATAAAGTTTTTTTTGTCCTATAAACTTTGATCACTCTATTAGAACATTTATTTATTGTAAGCATCTTACAAAATTAATTTTATTATAATGACATACCACGTAACATTTCAAAAATAGTTTAATATAAAATCCCAAAAAATATGTTTTATTACAAAATTATAGTACGTCTTTTATGTATTAAGGAAATGACATTAGTAAGGGCTTATGTTGGCGAAAATTTAGTAAACGTGGATCAAATTCAATATTTTTTTATATATTTTAGGCAATAAAATCGTCAAATATATTTTTAACAAATAAAATTATGAATTTCATAAAACGGATGATGATGCATAGAAAAGGTATGAAAATCTCAACAAAGTTTAAGCGAATCAAGCTCATCAACTCTTTTATTAAAAATAAATTGTTACACCTACTAACGGAAACAATATTTTAATATATCTGCAAAATAAATACAATGAATTTATATATATTACATTTGTCATAGTAGCTTCCTCTCACAACAAACACTGTTCATTGAACAATGTTTTTTTAATTTTTTATTATTTTCTTACTATTCATCCGAATATTATAATTATTTTCTTACTATTCATCCGAATATTATAATATATTTGTTACTATTCATTCGAATATTATATATATTTGTTACTATTCATTTGAATATTATAATAGATTAATTGTCGGATTTACATTTTACCCCCCTATAGTTTCCTATATTTTATTTTACGTTTTAGCCGTATACCGGCTAAAACATGTTAAAAAAATGCGTTTCAGTTTTCAGAAATTACGCCATCATAATCGTATCGTCGATACGTTCGAAATGAGCCCAATATTGAATATTTTTTGATGTGCTTATTATATTATCTAACAAGTTACTATATTTTAATCAAATTAGTTTCGAAATTTACATTCAACCCCTAGACTATTATTTCATAATATATTATATATAGTACTATTGTATAATATATATAATCGTAGTAGTGAAAGTTACATTGTACCTCTGTAGACTTATAATATTTATTCACTTTATACTTTTTAGTTTTCTATATTTCATTTCATTGTTTAGCCATTTATCGTATATTGGCTAAAATATGTTAAAAAGTGCGTTTCAGTTTAAACAAATTACACCATTATAATTGTATCGTCAATACCTTTGAAATGAGCCTAATATTGAATATTTTTTGATCTAATTATCTTATTATTTATTGTGAACAGTATCATACTATTATTTTAATTGCGTTTATCAGAAATGCTGTCCACTATTCAAATGGATGTTCACGACAATTTATCAAAATTTACATTTTCACCTCTAAACTTATAATATTTTATGAACAATAGAATTATATTATTTTAATTAATTTAGTTGTGGAAGTTAGATTTACCCCTCACACTTATAATATTTATTCACTTTATACCTGTTAATTTTCTATATTTTATTTCACGTTTTAGCCATATATCATATACTAGCTAAAATATGTTTAAAAATGCATTTCGGTTAAAACAAGTTATCGTCGATACCTTTGAAATGAGCCTAACATTGAATATTTTGATCTAATTATCTTAAATACGTATATAATCATAACCTTGAGATTATAGAAGGAAAAAAATGCAAGAAATTTGGAATTCAGAAATTTACCAGTCATTAAAATGGTCCATCTTGAAATGGGTGTCAATACATTTTAAATTACGCCGTTATAATCATATTATCGATACCTTCGAAATAAACCTAATATTGAATATTTTTTGATCTAATTACCTTATTCTATACCCTATATATTACCATTATATATTTACTCAAAAATAGTAAAATGGCTAAAAACGTGATTTAATCAAACTCATTAATCAAAATTTTATTATAATAAATTCGAATTGTAAAAGTTACGGTTTACCCTATTAGACTTATAATATTGACTCACTTTATATTTTTTACTTTTCTATATTTCCTTAAACGTTTTAGTCATGTCGTATATTCGTCAAAATATGTTGAAATTACATATTCGGAATCCTATCTACGAATCCTTCATAGAAGTAAAAATTCCACTCTCTTTTATTATGTTTATATATCATCTAAAACTCTTTCCTTCTTTCTAAGATTACTCATCAATTGTTAAAGAAACTATCAATACAGTTACATATTCGGAATCCTCGCTACAAAACCTTGCTAGAATTATAAATTTCACTGTCTTTTATTATGTTTATATGTAAGGTCATTGTGATTTATTGGTATTCGTTATAGAATATGATGTGGTATTGACGTTATGTGATAAGAGACATGTATATAATATGGTGGTTTGGTTGAATTTCAAATAGGAACATGGTTAAGAACGGTCGATGTCATCGTTCAGGGAACATCCAAAAACAAAAACAATCCACTTATTAGACATATAAATTTAGAAGTCGACTAAACCATTATAAACACGATATTATAACCCATAATTTGAAGACACTAAATACGCTAAAGATACGTATATAATCGTAATCTTGAAATTATAGAGGGGAAAAAATGCAAGAAATTTGAATTCTGAAATTTACCAGTCATTAAAATAGTCCATCTTAAAATGGGTGTCAATACATTTTACGCCATTAGACTTACAAGATTTATTCACTTTATATCTTTTAGTTTTCTATATTTCTTTTCACGTTTTACCCATATATCGTATATTGGCTAAAAAATATGTTAAAAAAACGCGTTTCAATTTAAAGAAATTACGCCATATAATTTTATCGTCGATATCTTCGAATGAGCCCAATATTAAATATTTTTTTATCTAATTATTTTATTATATACCATATATATTACGATTATATATTTACTCAAAAATAATAAAAGGGCAAAAAACGTCATAAAATCAAACTCATTAAGCAAAATTTTATAAATAATAAAGAAAATACAATTCTATTATCCGAATTGTAAAAGTTACAGTTTACCCCATTTGGTTAATGACATTCATTAATAATCAACTTCAAATTTTAGTTATAAAAAACGTTATATACATGATGATCCGCGGCGAAGCGCGGGTATCAAAAACTTGTTGTAAACGTATAGGTAGGGAACTTTTAATTCCTTTAGAATAAGATATTATTTAGTAATGTATATTCTTTTTATTTTTTGAATGGGTTTCTGAGACTTTGCCCCAACTAATCCCAACAAGGTTAACCGACAGCTAAAGCATGCTGTCGTAAGTTAATCCCCAATGATCTTGTTAATGATACAAAATACATATACCATTTCAATTAGTTAATCCCAAAACATACAAAGTTAAGCACATTACCCCTTAAATGATTTTAGGTTTCCCTTTTCTTTTCATTTACTTAAAAACTAATTTACCAATATAACATAGCCTAACAAAACTATTTTTAAAGGGCGGCATCGAACTAATGAACTTTTACCACGAAGACACATATACATGTACGCCTTTCCGACGGTATCGGACATTCACGAACATCCCACTAATTTGCCTTTATCCCGGCCCCCTTTGGTCAACAATTTGTTTAATCTATTTTGAAAAGATTATGGATGTAATTGTAAAAAAGAATTTAGGAACTTTTTGCTAGACTTTTTTTTGTTTTTACTTTGAAATTGATTTACCAATATAACCGGTTAACAATGTATTTAATTGATTTTATAAACTTCAAAAATTCAAAATGTTCATTTGGTTTTTTGCCCTTTTCCCTAAATCAAACACACAAATCTATAAAAGATCTCCTAACATATTCTTCAAAAAAAAAAAAAGTACTAACAAAGAATTAAAAATATAAATCTTCAAAAAGGAATTGCATTCATCTACAATAACTTTATTATTGTTCAAATACTACAAAACATTGATTGTATTATATAAATATTATACACACTTACAAGACAATCAGAACCACAAATTATTTGAACCATACATCATATTGCAAATGTCGTGTACGAGGGTGTTTTAACGTAAAATATGAAACTAAATCTGAAGTTCTAAACATTTCTTACACCCAATTATATATGTTTTTACTTTCTTGAAAAAATTTCAATTTTTATACTGTGATTTTGACATTACGATTTTCATCCCAAATTCCCAATGGTAATAAGTTTCATTATCATTTTCGTCCTTATGGCCTAAACTTGATTACCTTCTTCGTCCATGTGGTTTAACCGATTCATTTCTATTCTATCACTCATATTTAGTAATTAGCCTCAGCAATAAAAATAGAAATGAATTACACACCATACAAACAAAAACGTAGTTTTCATATACTTTTTATACAATTAAGAAAACATCTTATAACCTCTATCGCCTCCTCCATCTCCGACTAGCAAAACACAAACCATCACCACCCACATCTATCACATCCATTTCAAACTTGAATAATAACATAGCCAAGCCATCGTCTATATTCGATTGGCCACCACCGCCGTGCAAATTCCATGTTTTAGCCCCCACGGGCACAAACGACTAGTTGGAGGTTGGGTCCAATGTCTCTAAACCAATTTTAATACTAAAGGGTTGTCTAGTGTTGATTTACATACAACAAATTAAACTCTCACACCCTTCTCACCGTTGATGAAACTTGAACCCCTGACTTTCACGATATTAGGGTTATCAAGTACTATTGGGCAAACATGTTAGAAGACAATAAGACCATGATCATCCAAATGGGGATCAAATCGGACGCACGTGCTTATCATTAGGCATCAATGTAACACGACCTAATGCCATATGCGGGTAGTTTCCACACAAGAGTTTTCAATCAGAAGCATAACCTTTTTAAGAGAATTTACTCAAAAACCATGTTTCTGGTTACGGATGATCATAATTAAAAAAATAAAAGAGTTGGGTCAATCCAATCCAATGATCGTCTAATGGATGTTAGGTTTTTTTCCATCCAATTCAATCCAATTAACCTTAAAATCTAATCCGCTCCAATCCAATGGATGACTTGATCGGTCCACTGAAGGTGACTATTGGTTATCTACTGGATCGGTTTGGATCCATCCAACTTTTTAATGCAACTTTCAATAGTTTCAACCAATTATCATATATTTTCTTAATTTGTTAAAAACCACTTCATATGAATATCAACTACTAAATAGAGTATCATAGAATATTAACTAATATAGTTATTAACCGAATGATCATTGGAATTGATTGGTTCAGTTTTGTTTAACTGTCATCCAATTACCGACCGAATACAATTTGGATGTTGAAATTTTGGATCCAATTCTATCCGATTTCGAATTTCCAATTGGATATGTGATTATAGTCGGTCAACTTTAATTGGATTAGATGACTTTCTGTATCCAAGGAAATTAGTATGTAATACCCGTCTTGAAATCCTTAATAAAATAAGGAATGACACAGAATCCAAGAACAAATGTAGAGCAAAATCAACTGAAACCCAGAAGAGGCTAACAATACCAAATGAAAGAAACAAAATCACAATCATAATTTGGTTCCAAAATCTTTTAATTCATGTTTTACTAATGAACAACATACGGAAATAGAGGGTGGTGGAAAGCGGCTTACTTGGTTGCGGTTTGCCTGCCATCTGGAATGGCATAGAGTACGATAGGTTTTGAAGGTCGAACAAAAGGAGCATCACATCTGAAGTAACCTTTCCTCTCCAGCTGCAATATATCTCCAACCTTCAAATTCCTCATATTGGAATCCCCAACTGCTGCAATCTCCTTCTTAGTCTCATTGTTCACCACATCAATGAAGTCCTCATCTTCTTCCACCTGCATCAAACACTCATAATAAATAAACACACATCCATTTCTAACACAACGTTTTCTTTTTCCTAAATACATGACCTGATAGATTTGGAGTCAAAAGGTTATTCTCGTAAATAACCCATTTCAGGTATAGACTTCATGCTAAAAGTGGATTTGGAGCAGGGGCGGACCCAAATATATATTTTTTTTCAAAACAGTGGCATCATTTGACTATAACAAACAAAATAGAGATATTCTTCACGAAATCAATATTTTCCCGGTGGTTGGTTCCTTGCTTTTCAAATGTAAGGTCTCAAGTTCGAGTCCTATTATTGCAATTTTTTAGAAACACAATAAATCTGCAATTAAAAAGCTAAAAACCAGGAAAATGACTCCAACAGGATTTGAACACGATACCTTACATTTGAAAGAAAAAAGAACTAACCAACTCTACCAAGGTAAACTTGTGTCCTTATTGCAGTTTCAAAATATATATGGTGGCAGACAACAAATTGATAAGATGACACTTTTCACGACCCCATAACTTTTTACACTACGAAGGAATGAAACACTGGCACATGCCACTAAGGCCTGGCCATGATTTAAAGCTAGATACCAAGGATTAGGTTCACGTGAGACCAAGTTGTTTCCGTGAGACCGGTGAGATCAAACACTTTTTACATGAAACTTCACAGCAAAACACTGTGAAGGTTAAAAAAATTAGAACATTCATCGTAAAACATATTAAAAAACACTATCAAGGAAAAAAACTCCAAAACAAGGTAAAAAAAACGAAACCTTCACAGCAAAAATGCTGTGAAGGTCAAAAAAAAATCGAACCTTCACATCAAAAAACACAGTGAACTTAACATTTACAGCATTTCTATGATGAATGTTCGATTTTTTTTTACCTTCACAGTGTTTTGCTGTGAAGTTTCATGTAAAAAATGTTGGTCTCACCGGTCTCACGAAAACGGCTTGGTCTCATGCAAACCTAAGTCAGATACCAATTTACCAATTTTTTGAGAAAAAAAAAAATGAGATTTCAAAAATAAAAAAACAAGCGTACCTTCTTTTTCGTGATTAGGTAACCAAACTCGACCAAAGATAGTGGAACAAGTTCGTTAATCTCAGGTAACCACGTAAGTTTCAGCTTTGTGGTCTTAACAGATCCTTGGAGATGCAAAACCCCAACTAGTTCTGTCACGGTACCATCCGCGCCCTTTTTGATTTCTTTAACGATTGCATTTCCCCAATCCATTAATGTAATTTCTTCGTTAGGGGATATGGATTTGGCATCAGTTTGTTCGATCCAAACCTTCTTTGTAAAAGTGGTCGCTTTCTCACCAGCGCCCTCATATTTCTTATGCTTTGGTACTATACGTACGAATGGAGTCTCGGGACCATCCAACAGAGTCAACAACACACGACCTTCGTCAACAATTGCAGTATGTCTGGGACAAACGGGATCGATTATTTTCTTGTTGATGTTCCAGAGCTTATCCCATTCCATAAGATTCAGATTCTTCGATGCACCCTATGGAAAAGAAAATTGAAATAAACGTAAACTTCAGTAACTAAAAACAATCCACAATAGCTTACAGCACATAATAGAAAGAAATAGAAACAAGGGTAAATTACATATTTGGTCCCTGTGGTTTACATCTTATTGCACTGTTGGTCCCTATTCTAAAATAATTATGAAAAAGGTCCATGTCTTTACATTATATTGCACTATTGGTCCCTGTGGTTTACACTATATTGCACTGTTTGTTCCTGTGGTTTACAATGTAGTGTAAACCACAGGGACCTTTTTCATAACTACTTTAAAATAGGGACCAACAGTGCAATAAAGTGTAAACCACAAGGACCAAATATGTAATTTCCCCTAGAAAGAATTATGCTCATGCTTGGCAACCACAGAGGGAAGGTTCAGGGGAAAACCTCAAAAAATGGAAAACTAAGGAGTAAGGTACAACCTAGTGGCCCTTCATCTAGACAGTATGCACTTGTGCATACAAGTAAATTAAGTTGTTTACCGCCCAGATGAAGAGCTACTAGGGTGTTCCTCAGTTTTCCGTTTTTTTAGGTTTCCTCTTAACTTGACCCCCGGCAACCATAAGCTAGCTTATTTTTTGAGCTTATTAAGGAAACCCATTTGGTAAGCCATAAGCTAGTTCAGATAGAGATTCAACATAATTTAATGCTTTTTCACTTTTTTTCCAGTTATGCCCCTTATATATATTACATAAATGACAAAAACAATTCACGTCATTTTCAGCTAGTTTTTACCGAATATGATCAGTTTTATCTGGTAATTTTTCAGCCAACGACTAACATATCATAGAATAGTTTGCCAAACATAGCTCAAGTGTACGAAAGGTTTACCTGTTCAAGTATGAACTGGATCAATGCCTCGATTTGTAAACCTCTGCGCACGATTCCTTGGACGGTTGGGAAACGAGCATCATCCCACCCATCAACCTTTCCGTTTTGAACAAACCATAGCAGTTTACGTTTGCTTAGAAGTGTATAAACCATATTTAACCGGCTGAATTCATATATATGAACCTTCCTAAGACCCATATCCTCTTGAATCCGGTAATACTGAGCATTGCGGTCATGATACTCGCTAGATCGAAGCGCATGCGTAATACCTTCAATCGAATCAACAAAAGGACATGCAAAATCATATGTTGGATATATTTTGTACTTGGACCCGATTCTATGATGCGGCATTGGATTGCAACGATAGTATACGGGATCCCGAAGCGATTTGTTCGGGTCTTGCATGTCCAACTTCCCTCGCAAACAGCATTGCAGTCCCCTTTCGGACCCGGCAATCATCTCCTTCCATAGCTTGAGGTTTTCATCGAGACCGTTATTCCGACACTTGGAATCGATCCCATCCATCCGTTCTTTCTGCATTTGCTCACGTGGGGTGTCGTCGATATACGCCTTGCCTTCCCTCATCAGCTTCTCCGCCATTTCCATGAGCTGCGGGAAGTAATCGGAGGTATACGTAACCTTTTCGTAATTAATTCCCAAAGTCTTGATATCTATCAAAAGATTATCGACAAACTCGCTGCTCTCCTTGGAGGGATTCGTGTCGTCAAAGCGCACGATTACTTTCCCGTTATAGCGTTGAGCGAAATACTGGTTCATCAAGGCGGCCTTTGAATGGCCGATGTGGAGATAACCGCTTGGTTCGGGTGCAAACCTTAAGCAAACTTTTCCCATCTCTGCATGCGGAAGATCGACTTCGGGTCGGTTGGAGACTTTCCCACTTTCGTTAACGTTTCCGTTAGCGATTTGTTTGTTACTATGTTGTTCGTTTTCGTTTGTTTTGGTAGATGTGGGCTTTCCCGAATCCTTTTTCTTTGTGTAAGTTGCGGTTAGCTCGTCCAAGACAGCAGCATGCTCTGTAGAAATCGTGTTGTACCACCGAACCAAGTTTTGGTACTTTTTCGACTTCATTAAGCTTTCCCATCTCTTACCAGCCCCTGTAGACAACAGCAACTTTAGCATTTATGGTGTTATCAAAAAATACAAACAAATAACACCCATAAAGTTAGCAATTTTTAGTATTTATGGTGTTATCAACTAGTCAGGTCCCATGGAATTAGTCGAAACGCGTGCAAGCTAGACTGAACACCCATACTTATTCCAAAAAGAAGTCATTAATCACCAAGAATTGCATAAACTAGCCAGGAATTTTCGACCCATTTATATGAAAAAAGAACCAATGTTGAGATATATTTTTGTAGATTAACAGAAAGCATGTCAAATTGGTTGAACCCTTTTTTAGTCACTGATGTACACTCAAGTGTTTGCGTCTTCCTAAAATTGATCTATTAAATGGATCATTATTTAGATAAACAGTTTCTGTAACCAGATTTAATATATTAAATATTTTTGAAATTCAAAAAAGGTTCTCACAGGTCAACCCAACATGAGGCAACACGTTTCGACCCATTAACCCACCATCCTAACCCACTATTCTATATAACAACGACAAATGTTTGAATAAGTTGCATCAGTGATCATCCTCTGATGGTAAGCATAAATAAACATTTTCATCAATGTGTAAAGTAGATTGACGTATATGGACCAGAGCAAAAATAAAAATAAAAAACCTGATTTATGAGTACTAAAAAAGTATAAATTAAGTTCTCAGGTGGGGATAAAGTTAAAACAGAACAAATAAAAAAGGATACTTGAAACCATACTAATAATATATGCAGAAATAAGACTGTCCACTTCTATTTCATCCAAATCAAGATATTCAATAGATTGATTTTGTTTTGCTAGAGAAGATGAGACACCAAAATATGAAAGCATTAGAGCGCAACTAATAAGATTTACCTGCAAGATACGACCAGACAGCCATATCTGCAATTGATAAGCTATGACCAACCAAGAACGTGCGCTGCAGTAAATATCCATCAACGTACTTGCATGCCCCCTCATACTCAGAACCAGAAGAAAAAATAGGAGCATACTCGAGCCACTCGTCAATCTAGAAAGAAAAAGTAAAAAGACCGATACAGAATAATTAGTGATCCTTGAAATAAAAAATAAAATCCTCAAGTGAATATGACTAATAAGAGCATTTCCAACAGTTTCTCCAGAATGGAGAAATAAAAGTCAAAATTCAATAAACCAGAAATTGTATTCAACTCCAACAAGTTCTTCATTTTGGAGTATCCAACAATAGTTACACTTTTCATTTCGCAAAAAGCTTTGAAGAATCTTTTGGAGCAAGAAATGAGCCTAAAAACTCTAAAATCTCCTTTATCTCCATTTTGGAGATTCTCTGAGGACATTATTGTGCTTGAAATTGAAATATCCTTGAAAACATAAAATATAAAAGAAAATTCACCTGCCCAATTTCAAAGGCATCTCGCTGGTACAAGCTGGGAATGGTTGTTGCTGTACGGCCAAGATACCGAAGAAGCACATTTGTTCCACGTAACTTCAGCCTACAAAAAGATTCTTAAGTCAATACAAATTAAACAAAAGGAACACAATATATCACGCCCAAAATCTATTGAGTCAATTTAGACTGATTATCATTATTAGTATATAGACATGCATACCGACCGTCACACGGTCACATCATTTCATGGTAAAGCATACAAAAGGAGCAGAAAGAAAAGGTGTGAACTTCAAAATCCTAAAATAAATATGTGACTCTAGGTCATCCAAATTGTAGAATGATTGCCTTTTTTGAACATGAATGCCGTTCCAACTTCCAATAATGTAAGTTAATAACCCGATATTGATTATTTTTCACTTTTAGCACCATTATTTTAAACATATACAACTTGCATATTGTAATTTACCTATTGAGTATTTGTTACCTAAGTACCCAACCAAACCAAAAAATAGAGTAATTCTTTATGTGAAGACCCAGGTTTTGCAAAATGTGTGTGACAATAGTCTATTTGACTCCCATTTTCTACACAAGACAATTGCTTAGGCAAGGAGGGAATATATTAGCAGTAAGATTATATGATTTACAAAGCTTTAGCTGTATTTGCTGAAAAACAAGAACTCAAATCAACATTGAACTTAAGTTGAATCAGTAGATCATGTGAAGAGAGATTCCCAGTGGAAAAAAAATAACTATAATAATTAATAATTTCCATATCATGCCTTCACGGCTTCACCTAGCAATTGAATTTTATCTCTTATCATGCCTCTTTACCAACCATTCTAACCTATCTATTTTTTGTTTATTTCATCATAGCAATACGTGCAGCCGTGTAGGATTACCAGAGACTTAGCACCAACAAGATCTTTTCCCAATAACTTCAAAGATGATTGCAGACTCATAAATACTATTACAAACATGATTCTAAGCTCACACAAACAAAAACAAAAAAAAAAACTTATTGTAAAGATCTTTCTGAAATGAGGGTTATACATGCAAGGAAGTGAAGAAAGCTGCTAAAAACACCGAATGTGGTGAGAAGCTTGAGTCATGAATCATGATGATATTGATTAAAAATCAATCTTCACTTCTTCGCTATACAAAAATGTGATTAAAGCTCTGACTTGAGGACAACATGTTACTCAAATCAGTGTCGTCTATGTCCAGTGCACCATTGTTAAGTTTTGAAATCTATCTTACTATGTCCAAGATGCAATTTCGTATCAAGAAAAATCATCATAAGCTTGTCATAAATAGACATTTTAACAAACAGCTAGCATACATTTTGTTCAACAAAAAACATGAGACAAAAAATAGATTCGCGTTACCCGTTGGGCAGGACAAGAACGGGTGGAGAGGCAGATGCGAGAGTGGGCTCAACGGTGAGAGGAACACCTGCAAGCTTTGACACAGCAATCACCGAGAGAGGAGGTGTGACATCAGCGGCAGTTAGCAGCTTAAGCTCCATCATGAGCTACAACGCCTTTCACTTTTCTACAGCCGTTAACCTGCAAGATGGAACTGAGAATTATAATCACAGCTTGTGCTCCAAAAGAGGCTAATGAATGCAACACTATAACCATAGCCGATCATTAAACAAAAGATGGCAATAATCAAGAAACAAGTTCCAAACTGACAGAGCATATTCATTCTCAGCTCTTGCCTCCTGGTAAAACACTAAAACACCTCTTGAAGTATTGGATCTACCTCTTTATATTTATTTATGAATTATAGAATCTGCTTTATGTGTTATATTGCTATTGACTTGATAAACCAATGTTGGTACTTCATACCTGATATTTGGTGTTAGTAGTGTTCGAATCTGATTTAGTGCTTTTGTTTAATCACTGTTTTGATCTGCTACTTGTTGCTGGTAATATTGATTTTGTTTGTAATTGTTAATAATGTTGGTTCTGTTGAATCTAAAATGTTGGTAATCCACTTTGACAGTCTGGTTTTGGTTGCAAATGTTTGTAAGCCAATTTGATTTCATTCCTAGAATTACTTATTCCTTGAGAAAATAACCCATGGGAAGGGCTTAGAGGAATTAGCATACCAACTTGCTTTCATCCTTCCCGATCATGTTCGTAGGCCTTTTTTTAGTTTTTAAGAGGGATTGCAACTTGCAACCAAGGAGGTAATTCACTAATTCATGATTGAAATGTTTGTAAAGAAAGTAATTGTGTTATTTATAAAAGATTTAATCTTTGTTAATTGTTATGTTTCTGATATTTGTTTGATTTCTTGATAAAGTTTGATTTGTTGCTAATACGTAGGCAAACAATGCAACATTAAGTCAAACAAGTAATTTCTAGAAAGATTTGTTGCTAATTTGTTCTCGATAATTTTAGTGCTTTTGGATGATTTTGGTAGTTTCGTTTGTGTTTCCTTTGGAATGATTGTTAACTTTGTGAGATTATGTGTATTTTTTGTTGTGTTAATGATGTTTTACCAAGGATTTTTGAATAATCTAAAACTGTTTTATCCAAACTCCATTTGGCTCAGATGGGTTATTCAGACTTTGATTTTATTTATATCTCTAGATGTGCCCCCAACCACTTGTCATCCTGGATCAGCTGCCAACCTACGGGTGGGCATGGGCTCACCATGACAGTATATATGCACTTACGAGTCTCTCATACAATTAACTAGTCACCTATCCTTCTACCAATTTACAATGAAACCAACAATAAAACAAGCCAAGAAACACCAAGGTATTACCATGAATTGGAGAAAATGCTCACTACAATTTATAGGTAACGAGTAGGCATAGAGTTTTTACCAGACTCCAAGTGAATGGAAGTTTATTGATTAGTGGAGCATTATGTCGAACAGGTGGTGGGCAATATAAACATTGAGTAGTGTTTTGGGCATTCATTCTGCTTTGGAGTGGATTAAAATGAATAATAATATAATCGCATATTACAGAATCTTAACACTTGAATTGCAGAGGGTTTGAAAGCAACCGAAAAACTGAAGACAAGGGTCTGGTACTTGGACATAAACATAAAAAATTTCGAAAATTAACATGTAAAAGCGTTGCTTCTTACCTGTGCAAAACGCGAAGAACCGGCCGCCGATACCAACTGTTGGCCGATGAATCCAGATTACCAGAGGAAAATTCGCCTTTAACTATAGTATAGGGTTTACTAGTAGAGTGCCTTTCTATGTGCGCTTCCTTTTTAACTTGGTTGCTATTTGGACCCCTCTACCATTATAAATATAGTGGATTGGTTGCTATTTGGACCCCTCTATGGAACACTCACGATCACTTATTTCCACTCCCATACAAGTGGATCCAAATAGAATTCATCTTTAATTTTTGTTAGGTACTATTGTTTGGTTAAAAAGAAATTTTCCAAATAATCAACTAATTCTTTCTTTATATCGTCTATTTTACTTTGATAAGATCTTGATCCAAATATATACCTCATCTATCCAAATATATACCTCACTTATATACCTCATTTATAAATGGTAAAAATGAGTTACAGCTTATAAATGAGTTACAGCTTATAAGCTAGTTTTTTGGAAACTAGCTGATAAGCTAGCTTATAAACAAATTGTGTTTATCAAAATACTAACTTATAAGTATGTAAAATGACTAAAAATGATTAAATTAATAGTTTTTATTTGATGTTATTTTAACTATGTAAGTATGTATGTATTAATGATTTCAATTAACCGAACTTAATTTTCAATATTTTTCTAAAATATTTCAATTTTATATCAAAATAGATATGAATTTATCTTGATTTTCTTTAATTTTCTAAACATAAATATATGTATTTTAGTTTAAGTAACGTGATTTGTGAGTGATTGTATAAAATATTTTTGTAATAAGAAGTTAGGGACCAACAATATAGATAGTTTGTTTTAGAGACCAAATTCAAAATTTGAGCACCGTAGGGACTGGACCACCATTGTAATTCACTTAAAAAGCTACATTTTTTGAAAAATTGACTAAACTAGCAACCATTTAATTCAGATACACGCCCATTTTGTAAAAACAAGGTGGAATCCATTAATCATGCAATAGTTTCTTTTCGAGATGTAACCAAGATTTGGGTGGATGTCTTTTGGTGGTGGGGGAAGGGCATTGGTCGAATAGAGTCCATAAACGACATCCTAACCCATGATAGTGCCGGCCGAAAGGAAGTTTGGACAACAGTAGAGTGGGCCTTCTTATATCTAATATGGTCTCATCGAAACAGAAGGGGGAAAAAGGAAAGTGGCGAAGAGGTTCTTTAGATACCAAATGCACAGTTTCGACTGGATTAAGCATAGAAGGCGTAACCAAAGTATGGATTGGTTGATGTGGATGACGATAGCATCGAAGATTTATTAGTTCAGGGTCGTTGAAGGAAGGTTTTGTAAGTCATTTTGTGGCTTTGGTCTACATTGGTTCCATTAGTCGTTCAACACCTCATCTGTTGTTTCTGTTTGCACCTTGCAAACCATTTTTTTCAGTCTGTGTTCTTTTGCCTTCTTGTTTTAAGGTGGTTTTGTTTGGTTGTGGACTCTTTTTAGTTTGGTAATAAAAGTTGTTTGCCTTTAAAAAAAATTAGTTATATTATGCCTATCTAGACGACTAGACCCCTCTTGTTTCACTTGTGAAACTTCTGTAATGCCCATTCTCTCTCATATTTTTATTCTAAAAAGTGGAGCATGCATTTTGCATAATGTCACTTGTAGCAAGTTTAAAAGTAGCTATATATAGACCCTCATTCTTTAATCTTTACTAAACATCAATACATAATATTATAATGAATTAAATATCATCTATATTTATACATTTTTATTTTTATAGAGATGATATACCGTTTGTTTTCTAAAAAGTGTTAGAACTATAAAGTTTTAGAACCCATAAAAAACCAAAAACTGAAATATCACCCTTGGAGGTGGCAACGTAACAAGGTAGATAATAAAAGGACAATCAACCAAATAGTTGCATGATTTCCGATCAAACAACAATATCGATAACAAGTTCAAGCAATAAATATCTGATAACAACAGTAAATAAAAAGGATAGATGCCATCCTTTGAGGATGCCTCCACCGACCTGTCCCACGATCCTTATAGGGAGGTAAATTAGTGCATCTATCCTATTAGCAACGAAGCAACACCTGAATTACACTTATACCTATACGTTTCGACAGATCTAACAGGCCAATAACAGTGAATGGTAACTAATAACAAGGTCAACAAACAATCAAAGGGTCTTTGACCTACCGGTATCATATCTTGAAAATAAATTTAAATGGAAATACTAACTAGTAAAACCCCTGCCTGAATTACACTTATACCTCTACGTTTCTTATACATACAAAAGATGCAATAAACTTGGGTACAAACTAGAAAAAGAAGATAACAAGAAATCTAATCAAGTTGCTTGGTCCAGTCAAAAGGCTCCCAATTTCGAACAAAATTCGCGACAGCTTCTTTCTGAGTATCGACGGACTCATGCTTTTGACGACGATGCATGTCCTCTGCAGGCAAACGAAGCATACCCCTTACAACATTAACACCAAAACTGCTCTTGAACTGGGATTCATCATCGATAACGTGAACATATCCCTTCTTTAAACCAAACTCCACATGGAAGTATGGGAAGTCTTTAGGTATTGAATGCCGTAAACCCTTTTCACTTGTATCAATTAACTTCTTTGCATTGTGTTGGCTCCATTCTTCTTCAGCTTCATCTATTGCCTGCAAATAAATAAAAAACACAATATAAATTATGTAAAACAAAATTACTTAGACAAGATAAACAGTACCACTCTGTCCCAAATTAAGTATCTAAAATGAATTTTAGAAATGTGTAATAATTTACACCTTTTAATTAACTAAATGACAATTTTACCTTTAAGAAACATGAGGGTAATGTAATTCTCCATCTAATAATTAGGGTAAAATGGGAAAGTATATATTTTTAGACGGATGTAGTAGTTGAACTAAAACGAACCTTCTTAAAATAGAGAGGAGCCTGTTTTGCAATATCCGGAGGCAAAGGAATGCATTCCACCATACAATGCCTGGTCTGCTTTGCCAAACCCATAACTGTTTCAAGAAATACAACATCCATCTCTTGCTTGGCAAACATCATCAGTAGACATTTCTTGAAGTTGCGTATTTCATCCCACACGTTATCATCAACACTTCTTGTCGCTAACTCATGCTACATTGAAAATCAAATAAAAACAACAAATAGGTTACAAACTCCCAGTCCAAACCATTGAATGAGCAATCGATTTTAAGCCATGATGCATATTCCTTCATATGTTTTATTATTGTGTGTGTATGTGTGTTTCATGTATAGGGTGTATAGTTAGTTGTGTTTTTTTCACACACAAAACAATCTTGAATGTTTCATAGATGAAACAACACTCTGTGAACTCTCCACATTTGACATGTGTTGTTTCACATGAAACGACAAATGAAAATTGGTTTGCAAGTTGGTAATATATGTACGGTTTTCATTTGAATTGCCCTCTGTATATAGAGGGAATTTCAAATACAAACTATGCAAAACAATCTTAGCTAATCTGGCCTGATGAAAAATTGTTTTATATAAATCTCTATCGCTTCCTAATCTAAAGCAGTGGTCTTAATAAAGAAAATCTATTAAATTCCATAAAATATCTCAATCATAAAGAATGAAGCCTGATTGTCTTCCATAAATATCTCGATTCTTTTTTTGTAGGTCTGTAACATTTACACAGTGTGTATTTGAAATTCCTATAAATTACATGTGATTTTACACTAACATCATGTACAAAATCAAATGTGATTCACGCCGTCCTGCCCTGTGACCTAAAGCCACGACCAAAGTCGTCCACACACCTTTTTTTTACCCTTAATGTAAAATCACATGTGATTTTAATTTTACATATGATTTGGCCGTTGTCATATGCTCCTAGATAGTTAGCGTTCTCATTTGATCCTCCTATATATATGTATGTATATATATATACACACACTACAACTCATAAATATTGTAGACCAAATGGCTAAACAAGAGATATATGCTTTCACTTTTATGACCCAATTAGTTATAATTTTCTTGTGAATAAAGCAAATTGACTGATAAACACTAACCTGCATTGGCAATATGCAACAGTGGCCTGGCACAACAGGCTTCCACTGAGGTAACATCAAATATGTGAAATTGGCAATTGCAACAACAAGATGTCTCGGCCTCTTAGGGTTCTCAAAGCAGAAGTTGCAGCGCTCTTGCTGAGTTAAAATACGTTTTTCAAAACGGGTGTTTCCCATTGACTTGGGAACATCGTCACCTTTACCCCGTTTCTTTCTCTTAGGTCCCTCGTCATAATCGTATTCGTCATCTGCCTGACCTGATACGCTATACTTTCTGTTTTGCGTTATTAATCGAGCTACATGCATGTCAGCATCTTCCTCTTTCATCTTTTCACGTGTTTTTATGCCGTGCATGATATACCTACAAAGCACAAAAACACAGTATAAACGATCATGACATATAGATCTGTATATGGAACTCAACAAGAGAAAGCCACACATAAATCAATACAAAATTCAAACCAATATGGTTCGTGTGTGTGTGTGTGTATATATATATATATGGTTGAGTTCAAATGTGAACTCAATTTTGGTTGTGAACGTGAGGAGCACTAAAATCACACCACGTGTCAATATTCACTCTGAATATCGTGCATTATTCAGAGTGAATAAAGGTGCCTAAGTTTTATTCACTCTGAATAATGCATAATATTCAGAGTGAATATTACGTGGCGCGATTTTAGTGGTCCTCACATTCACAATGAAAAATGAGTTTTCATTTGAACTTTCCTCTCTCTCTCTCTCTCTCTCTCTCTCTCTCTCTCTCTCTCTCTGTAAATATATATATATATATATATATTAATCCAGTGAAAAACCCTGCAAATATAAGCCAGTTGCTCTGAGTAAAGTTACCTGCTTGTAGTTCCATCACCCTGTGGATTGGTTGTAACGGAACCGGCTTTGCTTTTCCCTTCATGCACTTCTGCCTCTTTCTGAAATACAAAGCAATTGAGAATTATTACCAAAATATTTTTATCATTTAATTGTGGCACTACAGCATTTTTCAAACGAATCTTTTTGTGTTCATGTTCGTTTGTTTAGAAATTTTCTTTGTTCCTGTTCGTTTATGTTCGTTCATTAAGAGCCAAACGAACTTTAATGAACGTAAAGAAACATTAAGAACGAACCCAAATGAACAAAAAACAACCACCGGTATTCATCATTTCGTTCGTAAAAAATACCATAAATGAATGAACGTAAATGAACGAATGAGACCATTTTTCATGTTCGTTCATTTAACTAAACGAACAAAAAAAGATGTTCATGTTCATTCATTTACTATATAAGCTACCATTAACGAACTTCCCGCCAAACGGTTCCAAAACGGTTAGCTGAATATTCGGTTCATCTACAACGCTAGTTATAATGTCACTATCTCATATGGGGCAGATTAAAAGACAACAATGCCCCATGCTTTCTCAGCCTTACAAGTACATTTTCTAAGCCTCTTGTGCCATCAATAACATGCATCCATACATATTATAAAAATGTTCACCCATTTACATGCATACATAAAAAAGCATATATTTAGCGAGGTCAAAGAAAATACGGCTAAGGGGAGAAGTGATACGCAAACGGAACTCTGTTCCTTACCAAAAGTTTCTCAGCTTCTTCATGCTTTCCTTTCATACGAAGCTGCATAACTTTCGCAGCCAACTGGTTTGCACTTAGTGCAGGCTTAACGTGTCCTTCGTCTTCACGAGATGGTTTTTCAGATTCAGGGACAACTTTCCGGTCAAGATCTGCATATGAATCATCATCATCATCTTTCTGAGATTTGAATTCTTTCAAGAAATTTCCATCGTTGCTGAACTTTTGTAAGCTGGATAATGCTGAAGAAATGACACCAGCATCCTTATCCGACATCCTTTGATTTTTCCGCTTTCCCCATGATAAAGAATCATCAGGTCTAGGCACTCTCATTTTATTTTTCCCATGCTGGCTAGGCGTGCCCTTCTGGCTATCCCTTTCAGCGTCCTGATATTAACAAAATACATCATGAAAACAAGAAAATATATGAACTTTCCATTTTGCTTCACTAAACAAAGAACAATAATAAACTAACACAACAAGTTGATCGAATCTGTGAAGATTTGATGTAAAGTTTTAGTGAAAATAAAACTGCAGGCCATTAATTAATGACATATATGGCACATAACAAGTTAATTAATAGTCTACTAATCTGAACTCTACCAGATTCTTTTGAAAGATTTCAGGGCTGTTTGGCAGTTGCTGAATGGTTTGGTGCTGGATGCTTAAGTGGTCAAAATGATTAAGAGGCTATCATGATATGGTGCAAAATGAAATATGGTGGTTTGGTAAACGTTGAGTATGAAATCAGGACTCTGAATGATTAAGAGACATCCAGATACTTAATCATTCAGAGGGTTTTGGAACCAATAAGAGGCAGTCCATTTTTTTGCCAAACAGGATTCAACTCTTAACGATTCAGAGGTTGCCTCTTAATGGAACTGTTAAGAGGTAAACAAACACCACCGAAAACGTAACATGGACATTTCATGTTCTTTACACTACTTGTCCTGAACAGAAACAAAATTGATGGAAATCGGCTATCTATTAACTGAAGACAATACTTGTGGCTTGTTTTGTTGACTTTTAAGCCTAAAGACCCTTGTGCCAAGATTAGTGGCTTGAACAGGTATTTTTCTTTTAGTAAGTCATGAGCTTCCATCGAGAATAATGATGTATAAAAATCAAAATGCAATATAGTGAGGCAAATGAAATTGAAGATTGGTTAATTCTTACATTTTGATCACCTGGTGCGGTGTCTTGCTCCCTGGTCTGCAGTCTTATTCTATTCTTTATGGCATGAAGGTGAGCATGAGATGGTGCAGCAGAAGCTGATGCCACAGAAACTGCTAGTTTACCCAAAGAGCCCCACCGCTCTCCAACTACCTGTAAAGTGTCAACCAGTCAATATCTCCACATGATAATGATGATAACGATAATGATGATATAGACGACCAAGTAAGGTCAGTAATGCCTCTTTAATATGACGGATCATTAACGCAAAATGCACCTCGTCAAGCTTTTTGCCTTCACGGGCTGCTTGCTCTTGAGCACGCTTTAAAGCTTTAAGTCTCCAGCTTGCACCTCCATCGCCTACTACAGAATTTGATAGCAGACTACTACCTGCAGAACTTGCTCCATCTGCTTCTTCTTCTGGGTAACCACCTCCATCATTTTTGAAGTAGGGATTCAGTTCTCTGGGGTTCACCTTTTTAATCTGAAAAAAGAAAGATTCTTATATAGTGAACAAAACAATGCAAAAAATACATTTACTCTGAACATCCCAAAACAAAAGCTACGAAAGCACTAGAAAGATGAAAAGATAACATCAATAAGCACATTTACATTCTGATCCACATGATAAGTTAATTTCATGTTCTGTTCTCTTATAGAATTGATAACCTAGCAGAAGTGTCTCCCCATCCATCCATCCATCTATCCTCTTAAGGTTGATTCTTTCACTGCTACAATGGACCCATCTCAGTGAGCACATTAATTCACTCAAAAACTTACACCAAGGAAGAAAGTTTTATACAACGCCAATAATATATCATTCGGGTCTACAAGGATAACAAACCAAGAAAACAAGATTTGGGGACTGTTAGTTGAGCTATACTCTAGGGGGCTGCATCAATGGCGCAAATCCAACAACAATCAAGAGCTTCAACGACCCCTGTCCACCTAAACACAGCAAAGTAGATTACTCTGAGGGATGATGGCCTTAGTATTTTTGTTCCACCTATTTTGGTGGGACAAGAAATGCAATTTTTCTCCCACTCAGTTATTTCCTGTCCCAGTCAAATGACGCCCCAAATGTGGAAGAACAAGTTTTTTTTACCAAATTTTTCCTTCATGTGTCACCGCTATATAGCTGCAAATCCTCCAAACTGATGAAAAATTTGGAGCCATTGCTAATAGCAAAAACTAGCAAAGGAATTTGTTAAGAGCATAATTACTATAGCAACCGACTCCTATCAGGGAATAACAGGCAAATGCTATTGATTACATATTGCTTATTCTACACGTACACACCTAGCCAGCAACTCGAAAAGATCTGCAAGCTTATTCTATCACAAGTAGAGGCATCCAGGTTACGGAATATGTATTCAAGGCTTCAAGCAACACCAAAAGTATTCATTTCCCCTTTCTTTTTGTTCGCTGCAATAGCTATTATTGGCATATTTCCTAATATGTACCTTTATATGGCATCATCATAGAAATCGAACTCCACATATTCAAAATTTATTCCAATTTTTATATACCACAATAGACAAAGATGATAATGTCAATCAATCACCAATAATTCCTATATTCCAAAAGTTAAAGCATAAACAATCCTTTAGAAATGAAACATGATAATCAAAAGTGAAAGTTGGAAGATTGCCTTGATGTCCAACCTAAGAGGTTGATCTACTTTTATATTTACTTTATTTTGTATATTTGAAGAATAAAATCAAGTCTTTTGAACCTATAAAAGATATACCAAAGAGAAAGATAAAAATCAAGATTGAAATCCAATAGCTTTGATAATATATAAGTATACCTCCTTGGCAGGAGTTTCTTCTAGCATATCAGAAGTTGAAGCAGATTTCTGATCCACATTATCTTTAGGTCGAAGCATCCACTCCAATCCCATTTCTTTCCTTACAATGTTCTCCTTTTCCATGGAATGAGAACCACCGCAATTTCCTGCAATATAAAGCAAGGTGATTATTCCTTGAAGTTCAACCAGCCACATAAGAAACTCACATACTTACCATTCATGTCTCCATCAGAGTCCTTGTTTAATTTTCCTTTACCCTTCTTATGACCTTTCTGAACTACTTTATCTTCCATGGCAGAATCATCATCGCTAGAATACTCTTTTCTCCTCGCTGACTTCTTTGACCTGCCTTCCGACTCGTCATCCAATCTATGATTGTGCTTCTTCTTCCCTTCTTTACTTTTCCGATGTTTCCTCCTATCCTTATCACCGCTGCTTTCACTCGTATCTGAGTAAGAAGACGAATCTTCTTCCGAGGAATACCATTTCTTTTTAGACCTTTTCTTGATTCTCTGAGATCCATCGTCACTTGAACCACCATGACGGGACTTCTTTTTCTTCTTATAACTTTTCCTCGAGTCTGAATCATTTTCCTTCTCATCAGGTGTCTAAAAGAAAATCAGGATTCTCTTTTTAATACAAATGCAAGAAGTCACATTGTTGTGCATGCAATTTACGAAAATACATGAACTACGGGCAACTAAGATCTAACGAATGAAACTTACCTTATCAATCTGATCGCGAGGTATGAACTTCAACCCTGAAAGCATCTTTACCTTTCCTTCTTCACAGGTTTGAAGAATTTCTTGAATTGCAGAAGTGGGGTATCATCCTGAAGAATCATAATAGAAACCCATCAAGCAAAATATCACATGAGTAAGAGAATGAACACAAGCACAATAAAATCCTAGTTTTAACATTATTTTATATCCCATCACTCTTCAAGGTGGAGAATACATATCCATGATGGGGGTATAGGATATGCTTGGGCTTCAAAAATTATCACGTGGGTATAGGAGCATGGACACAAACACAATATAATCCTATTTTTAACATAACTTTATATTCCAACAGTCCTACTCAAGTTGGAGGATACATAGCAATAGTTTCCAACTTGACAATGAAAATATAAACAGAATAATTTGTCAAGACCAGATGACTTCTCTTGCTCACAACCCTCCTTTTCCCCTAATAAATTTCTTTGCACGGTCTCACAAACTTAGAGAACTGGTCCACCTAAAATATCACTTTAAGATTGTCATTGTGGAAAACACTATTGGCATCCAATTATATAAAATACTATACAAGGTCACAGAAAAGCCTAAACAAGTAGAACAGTCAACAAGTGATATACCAAATAAAGCAACAACGTTCTAGCAGCAGCAAAGAAGAGTGGTATGTGTTATCTAATCGGCTTACTCAGTAAGTCATAAACAAACACTAACATATGGCAACAGGGAGGAGAGCAACGACTTCAAGAACAAGGAAGATCAAGTTTTGAGAGAAGGGCATGGGTGCAAAAGGGGCAACTGAACATGGAAAAAGTATAGTTCTAGTATTTGAAGGTCCTCAAACTGAATTGGCTTTATTCGTTGAACATGCACAAATACATGGTAACCTGCCTAAGGGGCAGTTGGTTCGTTTTCCATTAAGTCCTATATAGATAAAATCGTCTACAATGATAAATCTGTCTTCTTTTTGATAAGTTGTTGTTCGGTTGTTATGTTGAATAAATGGTCTGACAAGTGAAAAATACTATTTTACCCATTGTCTTGCATTTTCGAAAAACAGCCACCTATGATCATCACAGCAAAATGTTAACATGAAAGGCAAAACCAAAGAACCAGCAAGTCATTTTATCAACACAGGAGAGGAGGAGGAACAGCGATAGATCAAAATCAAACCCAAAAGTAACAACTTAGTAAGAGTTTATGATACAAACCCAAATCAAAAACTGAACTTGAACCCTAAATCATAAACTCCCATCAAACCCAAAATCAAGAGCAAAAGAAACAATGGAGATTAAAGATGAAGAACAAGCAAGAAAGATGAAGAACCGTAAATCAGAAACGTTGGTCCGATAGCCACTGTAATCAAGCAAGAAATATGAAGAATAGATGAGGAAGGGTTCACGAATACGATGCAAATTTCAGGACAGAAAATCGAGGTCTCGATTTTAGGAGACACCCAAAAACCTAGTAAAAAATCAAGGGGCAGATTTCAGGAACAAAAAGAGAGGAAAGCACGCTGGAGAAGATGAATCGGTAGTCCGCCACATTAGAGAAGATAGAGTTTGGAGGTAGCGTCTTTCATATCTCAAGGGTAGGAGATGTCTTTTGATGAGCTGAGTGCATAGGACTCCCTTCTATAAAGAAGCCCTTTTCTGACACATTAAGCCACTTCTGAACATGTATGTATAGCTTACCGAATAAGTTATACATGCCATACAGCAAATGTGGAAATAAAATGACTGCGTGGATAAAGGCTTCCCTCTTTAACTGAGCAATTAAGTCCTGATTTTTTCAATTAAGCTAGTGACAAACAACATTGTTGAGGTGAGGGAATAAGCTCAGAGCTTTATTAAGCCGCTTAAGCCACTACCAAACAGGCCCTAAGTCATTACCAAACAGCCCCTAATACAGTAATCCAGCCATCTCCAATCATTATTTGATAGCAGTTAAACAAATAAACCAGTAAACACATGAGGGGGTGTTCACTTCTTTTTCCTATGAACCATCATGTATGGATTTAAGGGTAGCTCCTATAAATTAACATAAATTCTTGTTTGTTATTCATGTTGAATACATAACTAAAACACATGAGATGAGATGATCACAACCCGATTACTTAATAACTAATTATAATTAAAACACATGAGTATAAACATTATTGGGTAGGGTGGTTCTAAGTTTGATTAATTAATTTAACAATTTCAATAAACATAATTCCAATAATGAACACACCAAATGAAGATAAGAATCAATAGGAGGAGTTGAAGGAACACAAACAAGTATCTAACAAGCTGGAAATCTAAACATAATTACTAGGAGGAGGAGGAGGAGGAGGAGGTGAGGATATGAACCCTAAAAATAATCGAACCCTTAATAAAAATCGACTTACCGAGAGAGAGAGAGAGAGAGAGAGAGAGAGAGAGCGAGGGTTTCTTCTTCCTCCTTGAATCGCACACAGCCTCCTCCTACAGAGAGAGGATCTGTTTCTTTAATGAATGAAAGAGGAGAGAGGAGACCAACAACCGAAAATCGCACCCACAACGACTACTAGTTTTGAGTAGGAGCCTCGACTATCAAGACCATCCTTAATGGTTTTGAATACTAAAATATATAATTATAAGGGTTAATTTCATATATGCCCTTATTAAACTTCAAAATATCATATTTACCCAACCTAAACTACAAATATCATATATGCCCTTCCTAACATATCAAAATATCATATTTACCCAAATAGCAATTTTTAATCATTTTTAAATCAAATTTAATTATAAAAAGTAGTTAAATGACTATTATATCCTTTTTATGTCTAATACACAAATATCACATATGCCCTTACTAAGCTATAAAAATATCATATTTATCCAAATAACTATTTTTGTTCATTTTTAATTGGAAAAATTACATTAAAATGGAATCAACGTTACTCTAATCGTTATTTTAGGAAACCACTTTCAAAGCATTCATTTCAGGGTCTAAGGTGGTGTTTGTTTAGCCATGAATGGTTCCATTCGGAGCTCATCTCTTAATCGGTAAGAGATAGATAGTGTTTGGTAAAAAAAATTATACCCTCTTACTGGTTACAATTGCCCGTGAGCAATTGTGAGCCTAAGATGATTCTCAACCATTCATGTAAGGTTCTTCCACTTTTGCCCTTCCCTTCCAACACGCACAATGTCTCATCGTCCCTCCCAATCTCTCCATCTACACATCGACGGCCGTCTTTCCCCATGGTGGTCGTCTCCCTCCATCTCCGATCGTTTCTATCCATCTGACACAAGCATCTTCTCCGGTCTCTGGTCCTTATTTCTCCATATCATTCACTTTTCTACAGGGGGTTTGTTAGAGAAGTCTAAATCGACTTTCCTTCCAAATCCATTTCTGCTTAGGAATCGACCTTCCATATCAATTTGAAGCCTTCCAAATCGACATGTCGACATTCCAAATCTGAAATCCCTTTCTACATTGAAATCGATGGGGTGTAATCGACATTCCTTATAGGTTTTAAAACCTACCCAAATCAATGGTTTTCCAATTGATTTTTTTCCAAATCTATATTTTTAAACCTTCCAAATCTGTTTCTATTTCAAAGTGTTAAGCAAAAGACATTGATTGGGAAAAATCAATGGGTTTCCAAATCAATTGGTTAAACAAATCAATTTTTATTTTTTTGTTGTCAAATTTAACATCAGTTGCCATTTCTCAATTTTGCTTTTATGATTTTTTCACAGTCCGGTAGTCATCGAATACAATTATTGCTTATGGTTTCTTGATTTACATAGTGAGGGTCAAAACCATGGATTTATAGTTTAATAAGGGCATATGTGATATTTGTGGATTAGATATAAAAAGGGTATAATAGTCATTTAAATACTTTTTATAATTAAATTTGATTAAAAAATGACTAAAAATTGCTATTTGGGTAAATATGATATTTTGATATGTTAGGAAGAACATATATGATATTTGTAGTTTAGTTATAAAAAGGGTATAATAGTCATTTAAATACTTTTTATAATTAAATTTGATTTAAAAATGATTAAAAATTGCTATTTGGGTAAATATGATATTTTGATATGTTAGGAAGGGCATATATGATATTTGTAGTTTAGGTTGGGTAAATATGATATTTTGAAGTTTAATAAGGGTATATATGAAATTAACCCTAATTATAACAATTATTTTTAAATTGAACTATTAATACTATTAAATTTTTTAAATAATAATATATTAAAATAAAAAAAAACTTAGATTAAGACGAAAAAAGATTACGTTAAAATTAAAAATATTTTTTTTTCTAAAAAGAAAACCTATTTACTCAAGAGGATCTCATCCGTATTTTTGGCGTAGCTCCTCCTTCGCTCGTAACACCGTCGTCAAAGCCTCTCCCGTAAGATGTTCGTGCGGTTCAATATAGAAGGCAAGGTCTGTACTCTTTTGTCTCGCTTCCCGCACCTCCGCATTCCCCCGCATTGTATCGAGATACGAATGGTTCGGCGTGTTATACGTGGTTAATTGTTCCAACAACGCCGCCACGCTATTGTGTGACCAAGCTGTCATAGAGGAAGACCCCGCACGTCTCGCCGTGTTTCTACCCATCGGACGTGGCCGCTCGGTGGTATCTTCTTCGGTTTCATGGTCATTGTAGACATTGATGTAAGTGCGTACATCGGATGACGCGGGAGAGGCGGTTTCAGACGTTTTCGACCATGAATCGCGTCAATTCTCCGTGATCACGTCCACCGTAACCGAATATGAGTGGCTGAGATTGCTCATCACGTTCTATTAAATTGATATGTTTCTCACATGAACCTTTCTCTATATTTATATGTATTTACATTTGAACTTATTTATAATTATATGTATTTACATTTGAACGTAGACTTAGGTTTAGGTGAGACCACCTAGTTGTTTCCGTGAAACCGGTGAGACCAGCACTTTTTACATGAAACTTCACAACAAAACATTGTGAAGGTTAAAGAAGAGAACATTTGTCATAAAAATATTGTAAATGTTATGTTCACGGTGTTTTTGAGGTAAAGGTTCGATTTTTTTACCTTCACAGCAAGAATGTTGGGAAGGTTCAAATTATTTATTTGTTATCTTCATAGTTTTTTGAGTTGTGAAAGTTTCGTTTTTTTAATCTTTCTTGGATTTTTTTCTTTGATAGTGTTTTTTAATATGTTTTTACGATGAATGTTTGAATTTTTTAACCTTCACAGTGTTTTGTTGTGAAGTTTCATGTAAAAAGTGTTGGTCTCACCGGTCTCACAAAAACAACTTGGTTTCACCGAAAATTAACTCTTGAACTTATGTTTCTATTTATATAATTATATATATTATATAAAAATATACTATATATAGATAAATCATATGTATTTATATAATTATAATTTAACTAGTAATAGGATTAGTATTAGTAATTACTAATTACTAATTAGTAATTTAGTAAGTTTAAGTTGGCTTAAAATATAAAATATTCAGAAAAATTCAAAAGAAAATCAAATGTGGACTAAAAAGTTCAAATCTGAAAACTAGGTTTTTTTTTAAAACCGGTTTTTATTATAACCGAACCTGTTCAAGATAAGCTTATTTCCCTAACTGAAAACTGGTTGAAAACCAAACTGATTTTTTGTAAAACCAATTATAAAAAAAAACAGTTTTGAAAAAACCGGAACGATTTTCTAACCGATGATATGCACCTCTAGATACAGCTAAATCGGGGCCAAACCGGACTGGGAATGGGACCAGGACTAGTGGACCGGCGCCTTTTGCGGTATTAGAATCGGTTACGTTTAAGCCTAATTTTTAATAATTCGTTACGTTTTATTAAATTATAGTACAAGTTTTTAATCTACTTAAGTGCATTACTTAAAATTATATTTAATACTGAATTTTTAATTGCAACCATTAAAATATGTATAGCTTTTTGGTGTAAAAAGTTTTATAGTGCAATGTAACTGATAGTTGGACTTGGATTGGCCCTAGGAATTTTTTATCGGAACTGATCGATCCGATTTTGAGGGGAATGATTAGGACGAGGAGAATTTGGCCCAAAATAGGACTAATTTTTGGCAGCCTCTTATGTAACACCCCAAAAATTGGAGTTAACAAAAACCTTCAAAGGAAAGGTTGGTACAATAACAACACCAAAGCGTGAGCTTAATCCAACAAATTAACAATGAGAGCTGTACAATTACATAAACGTAATTTCACGAAGGGTTATCATCCTAAAGTCGGTTACTGGTCCATAGGTCTGGTCCCCATAGCATCCCCTGATGCTCATCTCGCACACTTATGTCTGCTAGCCACTAGCACCTGAGATACACATCGACACCACACAAGTGTTAGGCCAAAAGAGCCTAGCAAGTTGTACCAACAAGCACGATACATATAAAATCATGTTAAGACATATGATGTATACATAAGTGTATATAAACAAACATAATCAAAGTATACTTTTACAGATTATCTTTTATCTTCGGAAACAGTGGGAGCGACCCACCTCCACCAACCAATATCCCATCACTCGTTACTTCCAAACACCTCGATGCCATATCTACCATGACACCATCAGAGGCCCGCGCACCTCGAAGCCACCCGAGAGCCGACGACATAGGGGCATACCTATTTCAATACCTCCCAAGACTGTTTGGTGTGGAAATATTGCGTTGGATCGTCCATTGTTATTTATATAGCCGTATATCCGCCGCCAGTCCTATCACTCTTTACTTCCAAACACCTCGATGTCATATCTATCATGACACCATCAACAGAGGCCCGCGCACCTCGGAGCAACCCGAGAGATGGCGACATAGGGGCATACCTATTTCAGTACCTCCCAAGACTGTTTGGTGTGGAAACATGGCGCGGAATATACTTAATTACACATACATGTTCCGTATTTTCACCCGGTCTAAGAGAACATACTATACTGTATACCTCGATGCCATATCTATCATGACACCATCAGAGGCATAACTGTTCTGTCTAAAAAGACCGATATTACCATATCTACCTTTCTCAGGTATTATCGAGGGTCTCAAGCCCTTCATTATTTTTATGTCAAACCAACATTATTGGGGATCCGATTCTCTCATATTATTCCATGACATACCACATAGTATCCAAATTAAATATCATCGAAGGTCTCATGACCTTTCTTGTTTTTATAACAAGACAACATTATTAGGGATTCAATCCCCCACATCATTCCATGGCATACATAATATCACATGTATATCCCATATATCATTTATCATATAATTACATGGATTTATTTCACACATCATGAGCATATAACAGTTTACTCAATGCATCTATATAACCATCATAAACGCATACAAGCATAATTGATCTCAACCTAACATTTTAGGTATTTCATCCATATCACAATTACTTGCAGTAATCACGTGTAGCATGTTAAATCAACAAGATGATGTGTACTCAGTTTTAACAAAAGGTTTAGAACTCACCTTGAGGCTCGTAAAGCCAAAAGCCCCAAATTTCACAAAAAAAAACTCTGGCTTTAAAAGCTTGAGTGATCACCTATGGTGATAAGAGATTAAAGTCTAGATTAGTACAAAATCTACATCTCATAAGCTTAGATCTATACTTAAAACTATAAATGGAACTCACCTCCTCAAGATCTTGGGTGAAAACCCTACGATGAAGAACCTTCAACAATGGTGGAGAGGAAACTAGTAGATCTAGCCTCCAACACTTCCCAAAACATGAAATCCACCTAAAACAACACTAGATCTGAGACAAGTATGGAAGAAAAGGTTTGGAGATGAAAAACCACCCGAATCGAAGCTTAAAACTCGAAGGGGATGAAGAGATTACTTACACCAACGATTTTGAACTCCCAAATACTTGAAATCCATTGATGTAGTCTTGAAGGGCTCGAAATATCAAGAAGATAGCAATTTGAATCACAAAAAACGGAGTTGTTTTAGAGAGAGATATGAAGAAATGAAGAAAAGGGCTTGAAATCGCGTCTTTTAAGTCAGATCAGAAGCATCGACGGGTTATCGGTGGGTAATACCCGCATGTAACCCGCCCATACTCAGAAATCAGCCCGAAACACTTACGATTCACTGTTTGGCCATAACTTCTTCGTTATAGCTCCGATTTTGCTCCGGAAAGAACCGTTGGACTCGTATTTCAATTTCCCATCCAACAAGACCATAAAATCCATGATTTAACCTAAAGTCCTATTTTTCATATTTTCCTTAAAAGATCCACAATGGCCCGAAGTTGTGTTAACCAAAAATTACGGGTGTTACATCTTAATAATACGAAACAAAGAGATATGCCATCAATAAAGCATTTTACATGATACTACTTTCAAAAAGAACTAACCAACATATATACATGTATGATAATACGAACAAAACAAATATGCCATCAATGGAGCATCATACATACAATATACATGATACCAGAACCTTGAATGTTACAAACATGTAATAAAACATTGACTATCTAAGTAGTTAAGTATATTACATCAACCAAAAGGAAACCTTCAATGTCAATTAGTTAAAACCTTGTACATTTTCAGTTAGTTAAAAATATACATGATACCGAAAGAAAGGCATTGTGTTTCATCATCCCAAGCAATACAATCAACAAATTGTAAGAATAAAAGCTAACATGATTGTGGAACCTTAAATGTTAGAAGGGTATTGTCTCTCACAACTTAAAATCAACCAGGAAACTACAAACACATAAAAGAAAATCTATAATGAAATCTTGAAACCACATAAACATACCCATTTTTGTTCAAAGCATACCCCTTCCCCACAAACACACCCCTTTTTGTTTTATCTGACTAAAAAACTAGGCGAAACATGTGCTTGTTCAACAACCAACCAGAAACAAGATTCTTGCAAATATCCGAAACATACAACACATCATTCAAAGTGAGATCCTTTCATGAAGTCATCTTGAGCACGATTATTCTGCTTCCCTTTTATCTCAATAGTGGTAGAATTTCCCATGAACAACTTTTCTCCATCTTCAGCAGTCTTGAACTATGAAGCATCTCTTTTTCTGAGCAAATATGTCTTGTCACACATGTGTCAATCCACCACTCCCTTGGGTTTGAGCCCATAAGGTTCACCTTTGAGATCATAGCCGCAAATCAAGAGCAGACACATATCAAGTTATATCATCTATAATACCTTGTTTAGCCTTCTCTCGCCTTGGCAACCTACAATTTGTAGCTTTGTGCCCTAGTTTGTCATAATTGTAACAATTCCCTTGGAATTTCCTTTTGAAAACTCCACCTTTGGGTCCCAAGTTAAACCATCTATCATTCATTGAGTCTTTCCCCCTTGTAAACTTACCTTTGTTGATTCTTGATGCTTGATTATGTTCCACAACATTGGCTTTTATAGAGTTAGAGCCATAACCTTGTGCAATTTTATTGTCATCCTCAATCCGAAGTCTTATAATGAGATCTTCAATGCCCATCTCCTTCCTCTTGTGCTTGAGATAGTTCTTGAAATCTACCCAAGCCGGGGGGATTTTTCAATTATTGTAGCGACTTCGAACGTTGCACTTACAATCATCCCCTCGGTATGGATATCATTTAACATGACTTGGAGTTCTTGAACTTGATTTATAACAGTTCTTGAGTCGGTTATTTTGAACTCTAAAAATCGGTCAACCATAAATTTATTGGATCCCTCGTCCTCGGTTTTGTAATTCTTTTCTAGAGATTGCCATAATTATTTTGATGTGTTAGATGCACTATAAACATTATATAGTGCGTCTAACAGACCATTTAGAACATAGTTCCTACAAAATAAATCAGAACATTTCCACACTTCTGTTGGGTTTTTGTGGAACCATCGTATCAAACTGACACGAGTCAACTATGAATCTTAAACCTAACTGGAATGAGAAACACGAGACAAACTTTAATGATCAAACTGATCCCAAAGTTTAAACCATCAAACCTAACTGGTTTGATTAAGCGGAAGCGATTATGTGATAAAAACCCGAATATCACAGATCTTATGTTTATCTAACTTACACATAATAATAGGGTTAGAAAAATTACCTCGGAAGCTTGAGATAGATCCACCCGTGATGAGACCAAACGAATTCCTTCTAGCCGGATAAAACCCCGAACTCACGAACCAATTGTTACGCGAAGAACTGATCGAAAAACCGAACTGGTTTTTGGGCTTGAGGAAGCCGTCGATCAAGAGAGACAAGGGAGAGAAAATTTGGGAGAATTTTAGGTTTCTTTTGGATTGAAAAACGAATCGAATGAATGAATTATGGTTAACCCTAATTATCTATTTATATGGAAGGGTTAAGTTCCGGTGAGACCAAACCTTTTTGGTGAGACCGGTGAGACCAATATATTTTACTTGAAACTTCACATCAAAACATTTGTGAAGGTAAAAAAAATTGAACATTCATCGTTAAAACATACTAAAAAACACTATTGAAAAAAAAATTCCAAAAAAAGGTTAAAAATGAAACCTTCACAGCTGTTTTTTTTGTGAAGGTTCACATTATATATATGTAACCTTCACAGAACTTGAGCTGTGAATGTTTCGTTTTTTAGCTTGTTTTCGATATTTTTTTGCATCGAAAGTGATTTTAGGTCTGCGTATTCGAGTTTTATGGACATTCACGGTGTTTTTTTGTGAAGTTTCAAACGTTAGGTATTGGTCTCACGCGGTCTCACGGTAACAGCTTGGTCTCACCTGATCCTAAGTCTATATGGAAAACCTTCCATATATTAGATAATTACCATAAATCATTATATTTATCTATATGAAAATTATTTAATAAAAACCTTTTCTTTTCCACCAAGAAAAGAATTTTCCAATTAATTTATATATATAATAATTTCCAATTAATTTCTTAGATAAATATTTAAACCAATTAATTAAATCTGTTATATATTTATTTAACAAATAAATATATAATCCTTATTAATTAATTCTAGAAACCTTTAACTTTAGATTTTCTTACAGAAAATACTCAACCAATTAATAATTAACTATTATAAATCCAACCTCTCCAAACTGGGGTTATTTTACTTATTCGAATTACAGGTCCTCACAGGTGTGACCCTCAAGTGTCTTATAACGTTGGATGTGCGATCACTGGTTTGTCAACTTCTGCACATAATTTCTAACAACTTCCACACAACTAACCACATGAATATCAGTTTATCCTCCGGGCACTTGATGTGCATCCTTGCATAAGTAATGTTCAAGTTTAGGGTGGCCAAATAAAAGAACATTTTTTGTTGCGAGCGTTTAAAATGCAACCTCGCAAACTTTTCCGGTTTCTCAAAATAATGCATGGGCATAATTCTAAAACCTTCGAAAGAAAGTCAAGGAGCATTGCTTGACACAATAGGAACAATAGTCACCATAGTGCTTGTGGTCATAACGGCACTAACAATTGGGTTTCCGTTGTGGTCCATGTCTGAAAGGTATAAAACAAATATCAAAGATCAAAGATTGTTCTTTACAATAATTTAAAAACGCATTAAAGAACAATCTTATGTTTATGTCTAGTAATAAAGACAACCAACCATTTTTTTTCAAATAACACAATAGAAAGTCCAAACTGATTCTGGAAAAACTAGTAGAAAGATTCTGTAAATTAGAAGCAGAAAGAAATAGCCAAGAGACTACAACAAAAACAGAAATTGTAAATCTTGCTCTGTTTGTAAAAACACAGGAAACAGGAACAATAAATAGAAGCAGAAACAAAATTCTGGTTTGTTTTTGTTTGACAATTAACTATAGAATATGTAAAGAAAATATGTTTTAAGATTGTAAACCAAAATAACAGAATTATAGACAAAAATTGAGATAGAAAATAGATTTGGTCGAGGCGTGTGTTTGACACAGTCCCTTAATGTTAGGATTATGTGCGAGACAGTAACAGGGTTACCGTATCCAATGTTATAGGACACTAGTAGGTCACACTGCTGCACGCCAAAATGAGAACGTTTGGATTACATGAGAAATAATTAGTTGATTATTAATTATTTAATGAGAGAGTTAATATATAAATAGTTAGTTAAACTATTTATTTGTAATTAATTAATTAGATAAATTAATTAGTTATTTATGGGAATTATATTGGAGATAATTACCAAAAGAATTTTATGTGGAATAAAATTCTAGCCTTATCTATATAAATATAAGGTCAAGGATTTGTTAATTCAATCATTCATTCAATCCTACAAACCCAGAAAAATCTCTCTCTCTCTCTCCCCTAAAACCGGCGCCGAATCCAAGAGAAGGAGGTTCGCATTCGTTTTTCGGGTAATCCTCGGTGGTGGTCTAGCAACCTTCTCACGTGGTGTCAGTAGCAGTGTAACCCCTGCCAGCTTTCCGGAAGTTTACTAGCAAAAGGTAAAATTGCTAAACCTTCTTTGATTGTGTCTGTTTGTGTTTGGGATTGGATCCTCGATTGGGAATCTGGGTTTTTGTTTATTCCGCTGTGCATGATTGGTAGCCCTAATTCCCATCAGTGGTATCAGAGCCACTTCCTAAACCTAACAGATCAGGTTTAAACTGCTTGTTGGTTATTTAGGTTTTGTAAAAATCGTTACTTTTCGCGTTAAAAATCTGATTTTTAGTAAACCTAGCAAAACAACGATCGGCGGTGGAACGGCGGCAGTTAGCCGGCCGGACCTCCAGGCCGATCACCGTGAATCAAACCACCATAACCACCGCCGGCCGCACCACCCGATTGGTGGCTGCGGCACCGGCTGTTTCGGTGACCGCCGGCCACACCACCCGCTTGGTGGCGTCAGTCAGCGTCGATCGGAAACAGAAACCACCACCGCACCACCGATTGTGGTGGCGGTGGTGTCGATTAGAAATCACAGCCGCCGTACGGCGGCGCCGGTTCGATCGAAGGATGGCCACCGCACCACCGTATGTGGTGGTGGTGGCGTCGATGGTTTTTCACGATCACGGCGATGGTGGTAGCACTAGGCTGCTGCCGTCGATTGATGGTCCGGCGGTGGCGATCGACCGAGCAGCGACGAATGGCGGTGGCAGCGGTAATAGCTGCTGCCGTCGGCCCCTAAATCCGCCGCACCACCAGTCGCGGTGGTGGCGGCAATCGATTGTTGTTCTCGTCCGAGGTGCGACCATGGCGGCGGTGGTGGGGCGATCCACTGCTGTCGCCGGTGGTGATGATGGTTGTTTGATACGGTAAGCACCGACGGGCGGCGGTGGTGGCTCACGAGCCGCTGCTGTCGCCAGAGAAGATCGATACGACGGACGGCGGTGGTGGTGGCTTTTTAGCTGCTGCTGCCGCCGGTGTTCGATGGTGGTACGGGCGGCGACGATGGCGGTCGCGTCATTGTCGTCGCCGGCGATGGAGAAAACCCCGATCGGCAGCCACGTTTTGGCAGGTCGGTGGTAGTTCGAGGTCGTAGTTCGTTTCGATTGTTTATCGTTAACAAGTCTCAGTTGGGATATGTTTCCGGATAGACTTAGAGAAAAGAATCGTTTTTAATCAGATTAGGTTAAAACGATTCAGGATTAAATTTAATTAATTTGTTTTAAATTAATTATTGGTTTTATAATTATCAAATTAAAATTCAGTTGTATTTTAATTTATTTAATTATATCAAGTCATGGCTAAACCCTTTCTAGACCCGTGGTTGTGTTTTATTTATTTCGTTTAGACTAGTTGGGAGGCCTGCGTGCCATTTACAACCCTTTTGTAATTTTAATTATTTTATTAGACTAGTTGGGAGGCCTGCATGCCATTTAAGCCCATTTGTAATAATTATTTTAATTACATCGAGACGGAGACAAGACGACGGCCATGGATCTCGAAGCCAGTGGGAGTGCCAGAAGTTGAAGACTTTTGTCATTTAGGGATGAGACCGTTGTTTTGTGTTGGCTCACAAAACAACATTAGTTTAAGGGTTTAGGCTATGACTATGTTTTTATATTTAAAATTGTGTGGTTGTTTAATTTACGTAATTGCTATTAAATATAAATTGCCTTTTGAACAAATTGTTTAAAAAGGATAAAAGGATACAAATACAGTTAGTTTTGGATCCAAATTTTTCAAGGTTTTTGAAAAAAAAGGAAATTGGCAATTTTGACCCTTGTTCAAATCATAGATTAGCAAGTGCAACCCACTTTAGGGGCACCTCTGGTGTAAGGTACATAGGGCGTTGTAAGTGCACACACTATGAACGTCCGTGTTCAAACCGAAACTGGAGGGAGATAAAACTCTGCGAATTATCTCCGGGTGGTACCGGCCAGAGTTTGTCCAGGTCCCAGGTGGTGCAATCTATTTTGGTAATTATTTATTCACTGGGTGGTACCAGGCCAAAATGCACTAGAGGGACTAAATATGCACGAACTATTTATATATCCGATGTCCCGACGATCTAGAAGTCGTATTTTTCCAGATTGGAATACGATTGGTATAGTTTTACCTACCATAGATCGCATGAGTCGGTTTGACATGATCACATGCTTCCCGACACATGTGAAATATGGATTCTAGTCTAATAAATTTATTTTAAGGGTAATAATTTATTAGAATTATATAATTATAAACTAAATTGGAATTTATATTCTTCTGTAGATGTCTCCAATTAGCATTCCGTTTTATTCACCTGAGGAATCACTTCGCCTTATTACGGGCAAGTGGAAGCTTACGGGCCAGAACTTTCCAGTTTGGAAGTTACACTTACAGAATGTTTTGAGTGCCCAGGGTAAGCTTTATGTGATCAATAAGCCCATGTCACGACCTAAAAGCAATGCCCCAGAAGAGGAATTTGCTGAATATTTCAGATTCATGGCAGATGAATCGGATGTAATGTCCATTCTAGTTTTCTCTATGTCACCCGAGTTCACGGGAGACTTAAGAGTGAAATTCTGTCACGAGGTTGTGAGAAATGTAGAGAACCAGTTAGGTTTCTACAAGCACACGGGCAAGCTTTTGATCATGCAAAAGATTTCTCTCCTGAAGCTACAAAAGGGTCAGTCAGTTAAAAACCATCTTATTGAAATGAGAAGGCTTTTTAAATGTTTATCACGTCTGGGGTACAAGATGACTCAGGAGGAGTTAGTGTACCTCATGTGGTTCTCCCTCACAAAGGAAGTTCAGGACACAGCTAGTGCCTACATGAAGGAACCAAAGAACGACGTGGATAAAGTTCATGAAGATATCCTGGCCAGTCTAGAGCCAGCACCCGAACCTGCGAATCTCATGGACACTGATATAATTGATGAGCTGGGAGATCTGAGTTGCCCAGAGTGCGGCAGCGAGGATATTTGCGAGCACTCGATGAATATCGACCAGATAGAGATCGGTTTACCCGATGCTCCAGGTATCTTTATGATAGATTGCTTAATCACTTCTTATGAATCATGGGTAATTGATACAGGCAGTGGTAACCACATTTGTAATCATTTACAGGGATTCACTAGAAGAAAGACTCTGAGGAAGGACCGTTCGAACCTACGAGTTGGCGAAGGCACTCCGTTGATTGCTGAAGCCGTGGGATCTTATAGTCTTAGTTTACCCTCGGGTCTAGTTTTGGAACTGGATAATTGTTATTATATTCCAAATATGATTAAGAATGTTTTGTCTTTTGATTTATTAGTGGACCAAGGTTTTTATTATAAATATACTTATAAAATGATTTCAGTCTTTAAAGATAACATTTTCTATTTTAAAGCTACACCCGTAGATGGTCTATACACTGTAAATCTAAAAGACAACAATAGTGAAATCTATCATATAAGTAAGCGATCCAAAGATATTGAGGATCAGACTTACCTCTGGCATTGTCGTTTGGGCCATATAAACAAGAAACGCGTTGAACTACTCCTAAAAGGAGGTTTTTTTGGCAATTTCGACTATAAACCTTTTGATAATTGCGAATCTTGTTTATCTGGTAAAATGACAAAGCAACCTTTCAGCAATGAAAATGAAAGGGCTACTGACTTGCTTGAAATAATTCACACAGATGTATGTGGACCTTTCAGTCATGTAGCAAGAGGAGGATACCGGTACTTCATTACCTTTACTGACGACTTCAGTAGGTATGGTTATGTCTACTTGATGAGACATAAATCTGAAACCTTTGAGAAATTCAAGGAGTATCAGAATGAAGTACAGAATCTACTTGACAAGAGGATCAAGTTCTTACGGTCAGATCGTGGTGGCGAATATCTCAGTGATGAGTTTGACAGTCATCTGATGGAGTGTGGGATTGTATCCCAACTTACACCTCCGTATACACCTCAGATGAACGGTGTATCAGAAATGAGAAATCGTACTTTGCTTGACACGGTACGAACGATGATGTGTCATTCTTCGCTGCCAATATCATTCTGGGGACATGCGCTCGAAACAGCAGCACACATACTGAACAGAGCGCCAACAAAGTCGGTAGAAAAGACTCCATACGAGTTGTGGAAGGGTAAGAAACCCAACATATCTTTTCTGAAAATTTGGGGTTGTGAGGTTTACGTCAAACGACCTACCTCAGAAAAACTCAAGCCCAAATCCGACAAGTGTTTCTTCGTTGGATATCCCAAAACCACCGTGGGGTATTACTTCTACAACCCTGAAGAGAACAAAGTTTTTGTTGCTCGAAATGGAAAATTTCTGGAAGAAAAGTTTCTCAGCCTAGAGAATACCAGAAAGGATGCAGATCTACAGGTAGTAGACGAAGAAAGCACTACACCAGTTGTTGTGCCAAAAATTCAACATAACAATGTTGAACCTCAATCAGAGCCGATTGAGGAAGTGCAAACACAGGACCTTCGCAGATCCAGTAGGGTAAGACAAGAACCAGACAGGTATCTTGGGTTCCTAGTCTCTCAAGACAGCGGGGACTTAAATGAACCAACATCCTATGGAGAAGCTGTGTCAGGCGGTGAGTCTGAACAATGGCAGGAAGCCATGAAGGCCGAGATGCAATCCATGTACGACAACCAAGTTTGGGAGTTGACTGATTTGCCACAACACTGTAAGGCTGTTGGACGCAAATGGGTTTTCAAGAAGAAAACCGACATGGATGGGAACGTACACACCTTCAAAGCCAGACTGGTTGCAAAAGGATTCACGCAAACTCATGGCATTGACTATGATGAGACCTTTTCACCAGTGGCTATGTTAAAATCAATTAGGATTCTTATGGCCATCTCAGCGTACTTTAACTACGAGATTTGGCAAATGGACGTCAAGACAGCCTTTCTGAATGGAAAGTTAACAGAAGACGTCTATATGGAACAACCAGAGGGGTTTGAAGATCCTAAGAATCCTAATAAGGTGTGTAAGCTGCTAAAATCCATTTATGGATTGAAGCAAGCATCTCGAAGCTGGAAATTACACTTTGATGAGCGAATCAAAGAGTTTGGTTTTACCAAAAGTGAGTTCGAGCCGTGTGTCTACACTAAGTTCAGTGGGAGCATAGTAACCTTCTTGGTCTTATACGTAGACGACATTCTACTCATAGGAAACGATGTACCAACTTTACAGAGTGTTAAGAGTTGGTTAAGCAAATGTTTCCAGATGAAAGACCTTGGAGAAGCCGCTTATATACTCGGTATAAAGATCTACAGAAATAGATCTAAGCGGCTTATCGGGCTTAGCCAAAGTACGTATATCGATAAAATCTTGAAGAAATTCAGGATGGATGAATCCAAGAAAGGATTTATCCCGATGCAACATGGCATAGTGTTAAGTAAAACACAATGTCCTGTTTCTAGTCAAGATCAGGACAAGATGAAATCGGTCCCATATGCTTCTGCAATTGGATCGATTATGTATGTCATGCTGTGTACTAGGCCCGATGTTGCTTACTCAGTAAGTGTTACGAGCAGATACCAACAGAATCCGGGTGAACCCCATTGGGTGGCTGTCAAGAACATTCTTAAATATCTGAGAAGAACGAAAGAAATGTTCTTGGTCTTTGGAGGTACTGAGGATGAAATTAGTGTCATCGGATACTCTGACGCTAGTTTCCAGACCGACAGAGATGACTTCAGGTCACAGTCAGGGTACGTCTTTACCCTAAACGGAGGTGCGATCTCATGGAAGAGCTCGAAGCAGGACACGATTGCAGACTCAACTACAGAAGCAGAGTACATTGCAGCATCTGATGCGGCAAAGGAAGCCGTCTGGCTAAGGAATTTTCTATCGGATCTCAGAGTGGTTGCCAGTGTCTCAAGACCGATCGATATATTCTGTGATAACTCAGGAGCCGTGGCGCAAGCAAAGGAACCTAGAGAGCATCACAAGTCAAGACATGTGCTCAGAAAGTATCACCTCATCCGAGAGATCATTGGAAGAGGAGATGTGAGAATATGCAAGATTCCAACAGAAGACAATGTCGCAGATCCGCTGACAAAGCCACTAGCAAGGTAAAGCATGAGGCACATGCGAATTCCATTGGGATGCAGTACCTGGAAGCCAGTAGCTAGTACTTAGTTTATTAATTATTACTATAGTCTAATTTAGAAACAATGTAATCATGTAAAGTTTTTATTTCACAGTGTGTTGGAAATAAATGGAGGTTTTATTTTCATGATTGTTCTAAATTAACTATTTTTTGCATATTTAACGTATCCATGATTCTACAAAGTCTTGTATGAAATCTAAATTTCCGTAGCCACTTGTTGAAATGGGAATTTCAATAGGGAGTTTAACGCTATTATAAATACTTGATGATTTATTCAAAGTAGACAATAAAAGCACAAGTGATGTGACCAAGTATTTATAGATACTCATCAGAGTGTTTGGGTATTGGAAGTGACCAGTAATCAAGTCTGCTTCATGGAGCCTCAGTCATAAGCATAGACTTGATAGGTTGTCCTTAGACCTGAGATACTTGGTTTGGGAACACGAGGACTACTGTACTCTTAGCACGTACTAACGCTGCACCGTAACTGGGTGGCCATACGGGACGTGACTAGATGCAGCGGAAGCCGTGGATCCAAATGCAAGTAGTCAAGAAGGGATTTGCACCTCTTTCAAAAGAGAGATATTTCCGGTCCCCTTGACGATTAAGATTGGCAGAAAACGCGTGGCCACGCTCGGATAGAATAACAGGGGTTATTTAGTAATATCCGTTACTGCAGGCAATCAAAATCAGAGTCAAGAAATACTTGATCTTAAGAAATGAATCCTCCACTCCATGTCTTAAGTCACTTTAGAAATATCGCGTGCAAAAGGAATGAACCTGTGTACAAATTCAAAGCGTGAATTGTATCTCTGGATATAAGAGATCTTATAACCTGGTTAACCTAAGTGTCTGGCTAGGGACCTCCTTAGGCTAATGGTAACAGTACAGTTACTAGTCTAGCACAAGTGGGAGTCTGTTAGGATTATGTGCGAGACAGTAACAGGGTTACCGTATCCAATGTTATAGGACACTAGTAGGTCACACTGCTGCACGCCAAAATGAGAACGTTTGGATTACATGAGAAATAATTAGTTGATTATTAATTATTTAATGAGAGAGTTAATATATAAATAGTTAGTTAAACTATTTATTTGTAATTAATTAATTAGTTATTTATGGGAATTATATTGGAGATAATTACCAAAAGAATTTTATGTGGAATAAAATTCTAGCCTTATCTATATAAATATAAGGTCAAGAGTTTGTTAATTCAATCATTCATTCAATCCTACAAACCCAGAAAAATCTCTCTCTCTCTCTCCCCCTAAAACCGGCGCCGAATCCAAGAGAAGGAGGTTCGCATTCGTTTTTCGGGTAATCCTCGGTGGTGGTCTAGCAACCTTCTCACGTGGTGTCAGTAGCAGTGTAACCCCTGCCAGCTTTCCGGAAGTTTACTAGCAAAAGGTAAAATTGCTAAACCTTCTTTGATTGTGTCTGTTTGTGTTTGGGATTGGATCCTCGATTGGGAATCTGGGTTTTTGTTTATTCCGCTGTGCATGATTGGTAGCCCTAATTCCCAACACTTAAAACATATTCACCCTATGGTGTTTGTTTACTAGGGTACAATGGCCGGAGCAGTGGTATTGTTTGACCGAGATAGTTGCTTGAGAGGAGTACAAGAGCAACACATGAATCAATATCAATCATATTTGTGTTGTGTGTGTGTTCTGTATCTGTAAATCAACTATGGACCCTTTTCTATAATAATCTTTAAGTTGTGGGAGTTATCAAGTTTATTAATCACAGGAAAGTGAAAAAGAACATACTTGCAACTAAAATTCTAGATTTTGTAACTGAAAAAATTTGAAATTTATTCAAAAATGAACCTGAACTTTTCGGTCGACCTCGGGGCTACACTCGTGTCCGTAGGACAACCCCCGTGCATAAGTTCAATGGTGCACGTGAGGGAGAGTTTCCTTCAATGCAACTTAACCTCTACATTTGCAAAGTCATATATAAAATTGATTATTTTCCTTGTTCCCACCAAATGGGGACAACTCATTTTTTCCAACAAAACTCACTTCAATGGGCTTAATTTGAAATTCAATTTCTCATTCATACGAACTCCATTTTGAACGAATTTTAGCTCGTTGCAAAGCCTTTATGAAGGTTAACGAACGAGATCCACTATATAATTCGTAAAAAATAAAACATTAACTAAATTAATTTTTATGTTCAAAATGGCTTTAAACAATTATTTTAACTCATTTTTCCACAGTTACTTCTTCAAAACCAACATCATGGTAAAAATCCACTTAATTTCATCTTAAAAAACAAAATGTTTGATAGTTGTTAACCAAAACACTTACCCTGAATATGTATCAAACAAGACGATTCACTTATAAAGATTAATTGTCTTGACGTGACTACACATAGAATATTCAAACATAACATATGCCAGTATTCACCAATAACAACAATGATGTTTACAATTTGAAATACGTTGATCTGGTAAGTGTATCAAATTGCATACCGAGAACCTTATTCGCCTAGCCCGACAGATTGAGGAGAAACGCGACCGAGCCATGCAGAAGCAAACTCGCACTGCAAGGCTTCTCTCTCGTGTCGTGAAGACCACTTGACCACCTAGCTCGCGACGCAAGCTCCTTGTTGGTCATAAATGGTAGCCTTCAAGTGATAAGGAATTGTAGAAGGGGGGGTTGAATACAATTGAAGAAGGAAGAAGAGTAGGTCTAGAAATTAGAAACAGAAAACTAGGGTTAATATGGTTCGGTTCAGTTTTTGTATTCGGTTTGGTTTGGTTTTTACATTCGGTTCGGTTAGGTTTATATGGTTCGGTTCCTAATGGTAAAACCAAACCGAAATTTTCGGTTTTTGAAAAATTCAGAACCAAAACCAATGATTTTTGTTCGGTTTGGTTTTTTCAGTTTCGTTTCGGTTTTGGTTTTTCCTGCTCACCCCTAGTTAATATGACACTTTGTTTAATAAAAGGTCCAAAAAAACAAGTAAAATGCCAAAAAGATGTCCTAAAAATCTATTGTAACACTTTTATAGATGATGTTTTATGGTTTGCTCCTATAAACTTTAGTCTTGTAAAGCATAAAGTTTTTTTTATTAAGCTTATACATATAGGCGTCCTATAAAACCAATATAGTACTAAATATATCAAGGAATTCTAATTAATTACGTAGTTTTATACTTTTGTACAAAATAAAAAACTTAGAGTTAATTTCGTAGTTTTATACTTTTGTAATTTTTTGAATTTTTTGAATTAATTACGTAGTCCTACTACGCAGGTAATTTTTTGAATTTTGATTTTTTTAATACTAAAATATTAAAGTAATTTATGAATTTAGTCCCTAAAATCTGTCAAATGTTACGAATTTGGTCCCTGAGTCACACCACCACCTTCCTCCGCCTGGTTATCTTCTCCTGTGAACTCCGATCATCTTCTCCGATGATGGTGGTTACGACGAAGGTGGTGCGGCAGTGCTGGTGGTGGTGCGACGGCAGGCGGCAAAGGGAGGTGGTGGTGTGACTTAGGGACCAAATCTGTAAGATTTAACAAACCTCAAGAACCAAATCTGTAACATTTAACATGATGGTCTGCTAAAAAAGTTGGTGACCTGTTGTCAAAAGCGACGTTACATTAAATGATAAATTTTGAAAATTCGGTAAATTAAAAGGTTGTTTTCAGAGTTTGATACATATAATAGTAAAATTTGACAAGTTTGATAATTTTGGGGAACTAAACCCTATATAGTTTTATATTAACTAATATATATTAAAAAAATTTAATCAATATATAACATTATAATCGTCAAATCAAAACCTTTAAAATAAACTCAAATGTTATAAGTTTAAAGTCTTACTATCGAATGAATCATTTTTAATTTTTTTGAATAATTGATCTTGAATTTTATATATCTAACATGTATTTTAAAAACATATAAAACAATAAAATTAACATCTTGTATTCTTGTGGTGATACTTAAAAGCTAAATATGAAATAAAATTATTCTTTAAGTTTTCGACTTTATATTTAAAATACTTTATATTGTAAATAATAAGGACGATAATTATAGTTATTAAAGCTAAATATCATTTTCAAATATTCCGGAAATTAGAGGGACCAAAGTTGTAGTTATTCTTATTTTTGTGAATGAACAAGTAACAGCTGTATCAAACTAAAGAAGAGGAAACCTGGAGCAGAGGCCCCACACGCTTACGCTTCATATAACCTCTTTCCAAAATTTGGTCAACATCATTTCTTGATTTATGCAATTTTGTTTTAAGTCTCAATTTATTTCTCATGCAAAAATTTATTTCACAACTGATATTCTATATATTGTCTAATTAATTTTCTAATTAAAACTTTAATGGTAAAATATTTAAATTAGTTTCTTATAAAATAAACATTAAAATTTTTTTACAAATCACATTTAATTTTATTCTATATCTCATTATTGTTATCATCAAATGGAAATTAAAAAATTCGACTATATTTTTCCCAAAAATAAAAGATATATTACCATACTTTTTTAGAAAACGTAACATAAGTCTATTTGTTAAGATATCTTTCTATTTGTAGACAATAGATTTTGAGTGCTACTATCTATACCCCCTTTCTACCTTTTCGATCTCTCTCCACTCGCATAAATTAATATCGCTCTACTTTGGATTCCATATGTACATTTACATACAACTATCCATACCTTGTTATAGGGATATGGATAGTAAACTCCTAGATTTGTGTAGTATCTATTTGCCTGCAAACTACATAAGATGGTGCTAAATAAAAGCATAGTTCTATATTTAATATGATAAGAAACTAAAATAAGTTAGAATGAACAAGGCTAGACAAAACTCACATTTGTGAGGCAAAAATATAATTTTTTGGTGTCTAGAAATTCATAAATAACATGTGTATGCATTTTAGGAACCAAGTGATTCACTATAAATGTTGGATGATCATAATCAATATATGTGAAGACAACTTGTAGATATGGACAAGCGATCTCAAAATATGTTGTGTGATTTTTTGGATATGAATATAGGAAGAATTTCATGTATTAAGTTTTAATTTTGTTTTTTACGATCTAATATATATAATTTTAAATATATTGATTTTTAGTGTTGAAGAATTAAATGCTATTTACAGATAAATATTTTTCGCTCTTTTTACTTACTCTTTCAAATGAATCCAAATCCTATTCTACATGCTATATTTGTGTTTAATGCCTTGCATAATGTAGACCATCATTCAAACCAATACAACCGATCCCTGCCACACTCAACTTTGTCCAAGCAACTAGCCAGCAACTCCCACCCCTAAACTTCAAACACAAGTACCAAAATATACAATTAGTTATGTTATGTTAGGTCTACTCTTATCAAATTTGTAAACAAAATGTTACATTAACATAAAATATCTTTATCTAGAATCTTTAGATTAATAATAATTAAGCTCTCATTTTCAAATCAATATAGGATAAAAAAGCTTATACTTATTGTAATCTAAAAAGTCTTTGAAAATGATAGAAAATATAATATACCTTGAGGTGGTACACAACCTAACCTATTCCCATTCGTGTTTATGAGGGTTGACTTCATAATATTTGTTTTAATTTAATGAAAAACATACATTTTCTGAATTTTAGATTTAGACCAATATTCTTTTAAATGTGAACACTTTTTTTATTAATAAATTGTTATTTCTTAAAATTACATTAATAAGTATATTAAGTGAATAAATATTTCTAGTAACATTCCAGCATTATTATTACATTACGTATATAGTATCAAAATCAAATGTATATTTTTTTTACAACAACAAATAAAAAAACGAACCTATCACTTAGCTGTATCCCACTCCACTCCCTTCGTTACGTCATATAACACAAAGATACCAACTAAAATCATGGATTCCGTCACAGACGTTTGCATTTATTGGTAAGCGAAATCGGAACGTTGATCTTCTTTGGATCAAAAGCAACATCACACTCGATCTCGTCGTAGAATTTGGGTTTAACAAGTTTACCCAAAACGTACGCTCTTGATCGAACCTTGAAGTTGAGCTTCAATGGCACCGGTGCGGTCGGAGCTCCTTTCGAGCTCTTCAGCCACTGCCCACTTCCGTACAACGGTATCTTGTTTCCGAACACCGACACCGTCACCTGACGCTGGCTCTTCCTTGATTGATAAAACTTCTTTATCTAAAAAATCAAAATCAAATTATATATCAACTTCGATTGCATTTATGAATGTTCGAATGGAAACTCAAATTTCATTACGAAACGTGATGACAGCCAAGAACGTGACACGTGGTATATTTAGTCTGAATAATCATGTCTTATCTAAATTTAACAATATTGAATGAATGTTGTATTATTCAGCCTGAATAATTTACACGTCCTGTTGTCAAGTTTAAAAATTAAGGGAAACAAAGAAAGGGAAGATTTTTAAGATTGAAAACGGAAAAATTACTCCTGCCTTCCTTTTCTTCCCTTAAAACTCAACCACATACTTTTATTAGTATCTTTAGAAATCCTTTCCTTTCCTTCTTTTAAAAATTTTCAGTCTCAATAATACTTGATTATTCAAACTGACTGTGTCACACACTCTGGGTTGTTCTCACATTCACGAAAAGATTTGAGTTCACGACCAAACTTCAGTCTATTTCTCCAATTGTAACAATCAAGAGACTTACGGTGCCGGATCCAAGTGCGATTTGAGAGAACGAAAGATCAAGCGGTGTAGACGTGACGTGGAGGCCGAAAAAAGTGGCGGTGTTACGGAAAGTGAATTTCACGGTGGAGTTCATCGACACCATATCCGTCGCAACTCCGGTGAAATCCGATCCTGCTTGAATCGCAAATCTCTCAAATGTAATACTCTGTAACACCAAATTTCAACAAAAACGTTTGTTAAATCAACTCACAATTCACACACAATTTAATCAAAATTTGATCAAAATTTAATCAAAACTAACTAACCTTCATAGTGAGCTTAGGTTTTTGAGGTTTGCTAGCCCCATACAAAATCAAAGCAAAAATGGAGAACAAAATCACGAAGCAGACCACAAAGGCCAACACATAGCATCGGCGAGGGAGGCCTTTATCATCATCTTCATCTTCGAGAAGCCCTTCCTCTTCGATCGCATTAAATTGCTTATTATTATCCCACGGCTTCGCGAACCTCTTCATTGCGATGTCGTTTGGGGAGACCTTTCGCGATCCATGGGGCGGTTTGAGGGAGCCGGAGAATCGGGTGGAGGAGGACTCACGGGAGTGGCGGCCGACGGAGGAGTGGGAGTGGGGAGGAGACCCGGTGGGGCTGAGGAGGGCAGGGGTGGAGTTTAAGGAGGTCATGGCGGCGTTGACGTTCTTCTCGCCGTCGTCGTGAGATGGACTCTGGACGTAGTAGACCGGCCGCCGGGGAGGGGAGCGTGTCGGAGAAGAGGCCGTGAGGCTGGTGGCATCGGAATCGGTCTTGGCGTGGTGCATATTTTACTTCCGGTGATGGTGTTTGAAATGGTTTTTGGTGAAGTTAAGGTTATGTATTATATGAAGAAGGTTCTGGGTTTAGACAGCCCCAATACAGTTGGCAAAATACTAACACCCCCGCGTTCCATTCTTTGTTTTATTTGTAGGACTAAGTTACATTTTTAGTCCTTGTGGTTTACAAAAAGTTGTGGGTTTTGTCTTTTTAGTTTGTTGTAGGATAATATGTCTTTATAGTTTATTGTTATAAAAAGAGTTATGATTAATGAGAATTATAGATTTCGTTTTTTTATTCTTTGGTGTTTTTCTATTTTTTTGGTGTTCTATTTCATTTTTCCTTTAACACGTTATTAGCATGATGCTTGTGATACTTCATCATTTGTCATCTATGACTATTAGGTAACCTAGAGGAAAGTTCAAATTTGAACCACTTTTTCATTGTGAACATGAGAACGAATCTCAACCACTCATCCAGTCAATAAAGACGGCTTTGACCGGTCTCTCCTTTAATAATCTCTACCCTCTCATGAATCGCGTCAATCATCCGTGATCGAGTCCACCGTAACCGAAGATGTGTGGTTGAGATTCGTCCTCGCGTTCACAACCAAAATTGAGTTCACATTTGAACCTGACCCTAGGTACCCAAGTTCTTTTATTTCAATCGTTGTCTATCAAGTACATGAGTTCTCTTATTTTAATTGTCATCTATTAGGTATATGAGTTCTTTTTTTTTTTGAACATCAAATCTACTCTACTTCTAAACTACACCTTTTGTTTACAACGAGACTTGAACCCCTGACCAAAGGCCAAGAGGACACCTAACAAACGCCTTGATACTGCTGGGCTACAAGCCTTTTGGTACGCAAGTTCTTTTATTTCTCATATTCTATTGAACACGTTGATTTAAATTAAATTTATGTTAGATTAAAAATCAATGATTAAATATGTATATATTATTTTGAACAAGAATTAGAAATTGATTTTTTGAAAAATATTAACACCACAATCAATTAACAATTATATGAAGGTACTATTGGTGGGATTTCTTTGGTTGCATTCTGTGTATCAGGTTTGGTTTTTGGCTTATAATCCCTTGGTTCGTTACTTCGTTTCTTGTTTTTCTCCTGTCGTTTGAGACTTTTTGGTACGTGGTCTGTTTGGGTTTTTAAAATAAAATCTTCGATGTTGTTAGAGTGTTCGACGATGAAGTAAATAATATTTTTATTTGAACGATAATTAGAATATTTAATAATTCAATTAAATGATTAATATTTTCTAAATGATATATTATATATATATAAATATTTTTTTTAAATATATTTTAAAATTACAAAAAAATTATGAAAATAATTTAATGGAGAAAATCAACAAACTTAAAAGTCGTGGATTTTGTCATTGTAGTTTTAAATTTGTGGCTTTTGTTTCTGGTTTATAATTTATTGTTGTTTTCGTTCTTATAGATTGCGATTTACTATTATTTTGGTCCTTGTAACTTATAATTCTTTATTGGTTTGGTTTTTTGTACTTAAAATGAAGGTTACAAATAGCGTGAGGCTTGGGCGGCAACAAGGCCAAGCTTCAAGTCTTGGAAGCCACGACTAGGTTATGACGTTTCTCAATGCGTAACTTATTAGGACAAATCTTTATTGCATATATAATATTATACATACAAACATATGTTTTTTCTACTATTACTCAATGAATTAATGATAATAAATCATTTAAATTAAGTTATATAATTAAAAGTAACAAATAAGACATTGAGAAACTATCAAATATATTGTTATAAAAATCGTATATTGCACCATGTTGTGCTTCAGACGTAACGTGGCGTGCGATATAAACCTTAAGCCATGATGCACAATGACAGTTGTTGCAACGAGCTCTTTTAAACATTGCTTAAAATGTAGGAATTAGTTTAGAGACGAAAACAATAATAAATTACAAGACATGTGCATGAATATTATGATTTCTAAACTATAAAAGAAAGATAAAAAATAATTATAGACCACACCACCATGAAAATCTTAAATGTACTCTTATTTATAACAAATAGTAAAGTTCATTTGGTCCCTACAGTTTCATCAAAAATCTAAAAAACTTCATATACTCTAATAAATACAAAAATAGTCATTATAGTATATCCGGAACATGTTAGTCGTCCTCTTACTTTCTTTTTATATTTGAGAACTAAACAAACAAATGGTGGAGTTTATATTTTATATAATATTTTACTCAGTTTTTCTTCAATTTTGAAGCAAGAATAAATCCATATTGTTAACCCAAGGTTCCGTCCCTGCAACCTCCTACCTCAATTTAATGAGTTCGAAGAGGAGGGAAGGTAATTTGGTGGTGGCTTTCATTATTGCAAAGAATTTTAACCTCCCCCTCAAATGTAAAAGAAACGGTCAAAGATAAGTGACATTTCTAAAGCTTATTTTTGGTTAAAAAAGAAACATATTTCTTTTATTATTATCCAATTAAGATACATGCTTTAGAATTAGGTTGAAATACCAGGTTTTGTTGAAAATAGAGTTCGAACATAGTTTGAGATCTTCAAATGTGAATAGTAAAAATAGTAAATTACAAAAATTTCCCTTAATTAATGACATCTCGGTTAAGGGAGCCATGAAGCATTGGAGGTAGGATAAAGAACTATTTTCAGAGAGAAATACAGAACATATTAACTTTCTAATAACTATTAAAGCACATGGATGATTTCTAGATGTGGGGGTAAACCATAGGGGCCATAGTTGGAGTTTACTCTAATTTTTAAGTACTTGAAGTTTGAAATTCTTGTTTCAAAATGTAAAATTCCAAATATATTAATTTGAGCAAACATTTTTCAAACTAAAGATTCGCAAAATATCTTTTGAAAATTATTTTGTCTTAAATAATTCAATGTAAATTTATTTCTAAATCTGATTAATTTTATAGCTAGAGCACCATATTCATCTATCTTTCATCAAGACATCATAACTTGAATCAGTATTTAAAATCGATATATAAAAATCTAAATCAAACAAACGTAATCACCATATAAATCATCAACAAACTTAAATCAAGAGACAGAAATAAAAATCCCCTAGAATCCAAACCAAAAAGGGTATATGACACCCTGTGGGTGTCCTTACCGCACCGGTCCTACAGTCATCATGGAGGAGATAAATCATTACATGAATCTCATTTGCTTGAATCTGATATCTCACACATATGGATTACACTCCTATCTTTATCGAAACCAAACTATAAGTAGGGCTCGATTTTTCAATCCGACCACCTGTTCCCCATGGATGTCACAATCCAAAAGTAGAAGTAGATTGTGTCGTGAACTAGAAGCATAACTCCATTTCCCAATGGAGCTTGTTCTTTCTTGTGTGTGTGTGCGTACAATTTCGAAATAGAATTCATAATTTGATTTAAGGGTTTAGAACTTGATCTGTGAGTTTGTTCTTAATGATAAGTCAGAGGATATGAAGATTTCAATGAGGAAGGGTTCATTGATGGTTTGTCTGAAAAGAGTTAATATTTGGGAGTGAAAGTATTCATCTTCTGCCATCCCCTGTTATTGTTGCATCCGTCGTTCTCTACTTACACCCAACTTAAGAATCCACACGAATTCCACCATCTCCAATTCCCCCGGCTATAAAAACAACGTCGGGTTTGCATAAGTAACTGAACTGAAAGCATATGTGGGGGATAGTTCACAAACATCTCCTCTCCGGGTTACAAACAAGATGCATTTTCATGACTTTAGGTTTTTATTTAGGTTTAATTTTTTTAATGTATGTTTGATTTATGTTTACATTTGTTTTTAATTTAGAACTAATTTTCTTCTAGATGTTCTTAAAGCTTTTATGGAGAAGATAAATAATCATGAACAAAAATATAGTTTAACCATTAAAATGCAAGAAAATGATAAAAACACCATTTAGCTCTCGAGTTTATTAGATTTTTTGGATGATTGTTTAGTCCAGGGACCAAAACTGTGAAAAGTGCATACCCCATGTCTTTTGCGTATAAATATAGTTTGAGAACCAATCCATATAAATCGTATAGCACAAGAATCAAATACATAATATACTCTAACAACAAAATGGGAAAAAGAAATTGTTTGAAATATTCAAATAAACAACTATGGAAACATGTGGTCTTTTAATTTATTATTTTGACTTTTGATACACCAATTTTCTTGTATTCATTATATATTTCTCATTGTCTTTCTTTTTTCTAAAAGACAAGCAATCATAAAAAAAGAACAAGAAAAATATAAAAAAGCTAGATCAATTGATCTACAAAATGCATAACCAAATGAAATCAAGCCATACAAATAGGACCAAAGTCCTAGAACAAACTATAAAACCAAAGATGGGACTAGAACATCAAAACCAACACCGTCAAGACAAACAATTGAATCATAATGAACCACAACGATCCAAAAAGTAAACCACCAACTAAAAATAAGATATTTAGTTTTTGTTGCAGTAAAAAACTAAAAAGAGGTTTATTTATGTTAGATTTGTAAACTAAAACAATTAAAAATGGAAGGTATAATAACCTATAGAGTAAAGTTTACAAGAATCGTTGATAAGCAATTAATATTGGTTCTATATCCATATTTTGAGTTTTATTTCAAGTGTTAAAGCCTTATATTCTGTTAGTATCTTTAACGACTAATCAGTTTTCATCTCCGTCAGTTCCTTTTGTTGTGTTTGATATTTGTATTGTTGATTGAAAGTTTATGAATGCATGATTCTCATTCTTTAATTTTATGTTTGTGTGATGGGTAGTTGACAATGCTCAATTAAGATAATCAAGAAAACGAGTGAAGAAACCGAAATAGACCTTTCACTAATTTACGATGATTAGAGGAGATAAAAAGAGATGCACTAAATACTCTTAAAAAGGTCATTTATGAAAAGTACATATAAGGGTTTTGCTTAATTGAGAAGTTTTAACTTTAAAAGTAAAAAGAAAAGGTTGCATAATTCTAGTTAATTCATGTCATAAGCTCCTAATGGTAACTTTATCTAAAGAGTTTTGCTTTTGTACGATATAAAGTAGTCTATTTCTAAATATTATGAGAACTAGGGTTTTAATAAGTTTCTTAATTTTTAACAACTAAATTATCCGTTACTTTTGCCAAACAAAATCATATAAATTGTTTTTTTTTGTTTTTATCATTCCGTGCTAGCATAGGTGTGATAGGAGAAGAATTTAATCAGGTTTAAGGGTACGTTTGGTACGCAGACAGGACATGCCAGGACAGGATAGAACATGACAAGACAAGACATGACAAGACAGGAGAGGTGTCCAGCGTTTGGTAAGATAGAACATCGTAGGACAGGACAAGCCAGAACATGTTAAAATGACCAGTTTACCTCTGATGAGCTGTTTGCTGTTTTATTAATAAATAATCAATTTAAATGCATAATAACAAAGAATTTAAAACCTTATAATACTGTTTTTATTGATAAAGTCTATAAGTTGTTTTAGATGCCAACTTAATCAAATAAGTTATCAAACTATCACAATATAGAGGGAGGTCGCCGGACGTCGGACGTCGCCGGAGATAGCAGCCGTAGGTCGCCGGACATCGCCGGAGTGGGAGGCGGAGGTCGCCGGACGTCGGACGTCGCCGGAGGTAGCAGCCGCAGGTCACTGAACCTCGTCGGAGAGGGTGGCGGAGGTCGCCGAAGGTAGCAGCCGTAGGTCGTCGGACATCGCCGGAGAGGGAGGCGGAGGTGGCCGGACGTCAGACATCGCCGGAGGTAGCAGCCGCAGGTCGCCAGACATCGTCGGAGAGGGAGGCGGAGTTCGCTGGACGTGAACTTCGCCGGAGGTAGCAGCCGCAGGTCGCCGGACATCGCCGGAGAGGGAGGTAGATCCGAGGTCGTGAAATCGAAGAGGAGATGGAGTTTGGGAGAAAGCGGTTGAAGAAAAAAGAAAGGATATTAGATTAGGTTCTTATTTTAGGGGTATTTTGGTTAATAAGTTCCTTGTTCCACTTAGTTTCATGGGTAGGAGAGTGGACACACTTGTCCCATGTCTTGTGCTAGTGTGTTCTACTTAGTCCAAGGTTGGGGCACGCCAAACGCAGGACAGGGTTGTCCTGTCCTGCCCTGTTCCACCATGTCCAGTGCACCAAACGCACCCTAAATGATTTTGATAATTTTGATAATAATATAAGAGCATCTTAATAAACTTTTTTTAAATAGAAATTTTAAAGTGAAATAAAAAAATTTACATTCATGTTCAACAAATACTCTATTTTTAAAAATTTCAATATTGATTGTAATTTAGAATATTATATTATCTCTTAAAATATTATTTTCTTCTCAGTTATTTTCAAAATTTTATGTTGATGCTCTCATCTATCTATATATTAAAGAAATTTTTGCTGATGTCATGATTATAAAATTGAGCCATTGGATTGGCCAATTAAAAAAGAATCATCAAATGATGATGTCATCAATTATTCTTATTATTTTAATACCATAATTATCTTTATAATTTACATTTTTTATCCTTAGAATTATATGATTAAATTTCTTTTTATCCATTAGTTTCTCATCTTTCACTTTACATGTTCATCATTTTAAGATAATAATATATATTAATTAAAATGTATTAAAATTTTTGATTTTTCTTTTTAATAAATTATACCATTATAATCGTCTCAACAATACCTTCAAAATGAGTTTAATATTGAATATTTTTTTTAATTTAACTACATTATTAAAAGATTATATCTTTTTAATCTAACTATTTTTATAGATTATTTATAAGTAATTAATTTTTTATTTAAAATTATACAAATAAAAACTACATATTTTATTTTTGAATCTCTCCAGTTATAAAAATAGATATAAATTAATTTGTTTGGATTTTATTACAATTCTATTCTTCATATTTTTGAAACTTAAAGATTTCATCTTTTTAATCTAATTATTTTTATATATTATTTATAAGTAATGAAATATTATTTTATTTAAAACTCAATTGCTAATATTCTTGAAATTTAAAGATTCCATCTTTTTAATCTAACTATTTTTGTAGATTATTTATTAATATTTATATTTTATTTTATTTAAAATCCTACAAATCAAAACACTACACATATTTTATTTCTGAATCCCTCCAGTTTTAAAATCATTCACGAAATTCAAATCTTTTGACAAAAGAATAATAAATTTTCAAATTTTAAAATTTTAACAACTATTAGATAACTAAAATATCTACTGTAATAAGCAATTATAATGGCAATTGTCGTATAACATATAATTTACATAAGTATTTGAATGATAATGACATTTGTCATGTAAATGTCTATTTTTATTAAAAATTAAAATAACATATTTCAAATACCCGTATAATATACGGGTCATTAACTAGTTTTGTAATTATTTTTAGGATTTATTTCTATATTTTAAAAAGAAAACTATTTTCTTTTCTACTTTTTCTATTTTAAAGATAGTTTTATAAAAGTTATAAAACAAAATTCTAATTCAAAATCTCTTAAAGAAGCTATTAAGAATGCTCTAAGTCTAACACAAATGCTTTTAATACTTATTTTACTTATTTTTGTGTTACCCTACGTACCGTGATGTGAAACTGTAAACTAATAATTATGTCATCCTCATATGAGGTATCAAATGAACTTTCCATATATAAACACAATGTACAAAATCGAACAACTTATATTGAACTTATTATTAGTTTTTTTTTTAAAGAAAAATTGACCTTATTATTATTACTTTATGTTTTCTTCTACTAACCATTTCACCCATTCAAATTAATAAGGGTGTTGTTAGTTATACCCCCTATATTAAAAGTCAAAAGCTACATAGAAGTTTCAAAATTGTTGATTTCCATCAATACAGTTAACTCATTTATGACAAAGTTACCTAAAATTTTGAAATTATGTCATTTCATAGGCTAGAGGGGGGTGCCATGATCCAAACCCAATTAATAATCTCTGCGTTAATAATTTTTAAAATGCAACAACTTATATAGTGGAATAGTTAATTAAGAATTACATCCTTAATGGTACCGGTAGGAGATCGGTACCACTCCTTTATTGACGGGAACACCATTGAGAATGAATGGTACGTGAAGGGTATGAAGGAGCATCGGCAAGGTGGGGCCGATTGCCTACCCCACCCCACCCCACCCCACCTTTCTCTCTATCTTTCTCTCTCTTATTTTTTTCTTTTATTTTTTTAATTAATTATTTTGAGGGGTATGGAATTGGTACGGTTAAGAATGATATGGTATAATGTTGGTAAGGTGTTGGTAAAGTTGATGTGGCGCTGAGGTGGCAGCAGATATGAGGGGTATAAGGGGTACGGTTAAGGATGACCTATATGTAATATATAATCAATGTCTATTTATTAAAAATATTAGTTCTGATAATTATCAATTAATTACTATATATACATTTATCACGAATGCAGCTACAGTACACACCCGTCCCGACCCGCAACCCAACCCAAACCCACCTTCTCCTCTCTCTCACTTTTTGACCTAAACCCATCATGACCCGCGCGTTAGCTCCAGCCAAAACCATCTCCAAACCCATTTTGAATATTACATATTTGGTGTAACATCCGTGATTTTTGGACAAATGCGAATCCGAATCTGTGTAAAACTTATCTTTTAAGAAAATATGAAAAATAGGACTTTTGATCAAAACCTAGATTTTATGGTTTTGTTGGATGGGAAATTGAAATACGAATCCAACGGTTCTTCCGGAATCAAAATCGGAGCTATAACGAAGAAGTTATGGCCAAAACAGTGAACCACATGGGTTTCAGGAGGGTTTCTGAGTAAGGGCGGGTCAGCCGCGGGTCAATCCGCGGGTCGGACCCGCCGTTACCGCTGGTCAGACCTGAAAATCGCAATTTTAAGCCATCTTCTTCATTTCTTCATATCTTTCTCTCCACAACTCCGATTTTGGTGATTCAAATTGCTATCTTCTCGATTTTTCGAGCTCTTCAAGAATACATCAATGGATTTCAAGTATTTGATGGTTCAAAAACGTTGGTGTAAGTAATCTTATCATCTCTTTCGAGTTTTAAGCTTAGATTTGGGGGTTATTCATCTCCAAACCCTTTTCTTCCATACTTGTCTTAGATTTGGTGTTGTTTTAGGTGGATTTCATGTTATTGAAAGTGTTGGAGGTTAGATCTACTAGTTTAGAGGGTGGATATTTCCCATGGCTTTATCTTCTTCACCATCTCTCCACCATTGTTGAAGGTTCTTCATCTTAGGGTTTTCACCCAAGATCTTGAAGAGGTAAGTTCTATTTATGGGTTTTAAGTGTAGATCTAGTCTTATATGTTGTGGATCTAGAATTAATCCAAGGTATTAACTCCTTATCACTTTAGGTGTTCACTCAAGCTTTAAGCTAGGGTTCTTGGTGAAATTTGGGGCTTTTGGCTTTACGAGCCACAAGGTGAGTTGCTAAAACCGTTTTGTTAAAACTGAGAGCACATCATCTTGCTTGATTTACATATATTGTTGGTCATTGTGAATAAACATGATTTTGGATGAAATGCCTAAATTGTTAGGTTTAAGGATTGTGTAACACCCCGTTTCCATTCAGTTAAGTTTTAACTTTTCTTTCGTTAAGTTAGTAAGGTTTGGTTTCATTTATGTAATTTCAGGTAAGGGGACTTGCTTGTAAATGTAGAAAGTGGAGGGTGTTATGTGTAAGTGTATATATATAGGGATTGGATGATCAAACCCTTCCATTTGATCATTTGTCAATCTTGAGAGAAAGGGAAGGGGTTTTGGTGTTTGGGAAGAAATCGTGTCTACGTGGTGCAATCGTTTGTTGCTTTATCGTTAGAACTAAGTTCTTAACTTCAGGTAATCATCAATTTCCCTTTTGTGTTGTTAAATATCAAGTTTGGATCAAAGTTAGGGTTTTGGTCGTATGTTGTGATAATTGGTGATCTTTGGATCACCAATTGAGTATTTTGTGATAGGTTGGTCCTATTTTCATTGTAGTAGTATGGTAGAGCCTGGAATGACAAAAACGTGGCTTTTTGAATCGGACGAATTGGGGTTCGGATGTGGAAGTTATGCCAAAACAAGAAAATGCGATTTTGGGTTCGTGCTGAAAACTCAGCACCTAGCGATCGCTAGGTGGTGAAGCTAGCGATCGCTAGCCATGAACAAAAAGGGGCTCTCGATCGTGAAATGATCGCGAGCTAGAACAGAAAGTTGGGAAGGATAGCTAGCGATCGCTAGCTATCAGGCTCGCGATCGCTAGCCCCTGTTTTGAGTTGGAAAACTTGTTTTGGCCATAACTTTTGCATCCTAACTCCGATTTTGATTCCGAAAGGACCGTTGGGTTCGTAATTGAATTACCTACCCTCTTAGAAGGTCTAAATCAGCCCTAGACTAAGAGTTACGTTTATGAGTCTTAAGATGATATTTATGTGTGCCATACGATGATGTAATGTATAGGTGTTTAATACTCAGGCGTGTGAGGTGATTGATTGTGTTGTCTGTGAAGCGAACTAAGGTGAGTACATTAACTTGCGTTCGATATTGCTATGCCTTGCGATCATGTGTCTATATGTTGATGTGTAAACTGGCATGTAAGGTTATGATAGTACCTACGGAGGTGTTTCACCCCTAGGGAAGTTGTGATTATGAGGCCTGGTACCAGTGTCAGTATGATGCTTTTGGTGGATACACCTTGAGTAATGTTCATGATACATGTTCAGTTTTCCAGTTATATGATTATGATTATTTACATGCATGCATAGGACCTAGGTTTGTGCTCACTAAGCGTTATGCTTAACCCGTTGTGGTTTATGTGGTTTAGTGGCAGGTACCTCATCCAAGGATAAGGGGAAGGCACCTGCTTGATGCACGGAAGGACTCAGTTCAGGACATGTTTAAGATATCTGAAAATAATGGATGTTGAACTATTATTAAAAATGTTTTGGTTGCAACCCGGATTTAATGTGACTTATTATTTTTTTTAAAATGTTGTTAACTTTGGACCCGTTTGGGAAAAACATATTACTTTTAAATGGTTTAAAGTGCTTCCGCTATGTTGGTTACTATTTCTGTCAAATTATGTTGAAAAATGAAACTGGTTGTGACAATTGGTATCAGAGCGGAGGTTTGAGCGATTCAGGTGTTCACAGGTAGTGAATACTTGAACTCAAACCCGAAGTTCGTATTTTCAAAACAAAGTAACTAACAAAAGAGAAAATTTTGCTTTAAGAACATGAGGTGGAACTGAACTGAGATCCGGAGCATCAAGACGGGAGTGAGCACCCTAGACTCTATTGGGTTGTTAGTAAGCATGCCATGTCAATTTACGTATGAATATCATGATATTGTTATGCTTAGTTGTTAAAATGTAACAGACTTGTAGTTGAATTAATGATGCTTATGATGGGTGATGAAACCCTTATATCACTTTTGTGTATGTTTGAGTAATATTTGCTTAGGTATGCGGATGTATGAATGCTATGACATGATTGTGTAGATGTCAGGGTAAGTATAAATGTATAATGACATAGAGATACTAATGGCATGGTAGTTATAGGTGGTACTACTAAGAGTGCTAGTGGTACCATATGATTATGTGTTTTGTGTATGACCAAGTCTAGAAAGTAACCTTTCTTATGATGAGGAAAAGCTGAACGGGTAGGGTGTAATTATAATGATATAAGGGCCCATATCATTGCAATTACATTGTACTGTTGAGGCTTGACTAAGTTATGGGGATCGTTACGGACTGACCGAAGTCATGGGATTGGGAAGTAGAAGTATGAAAGCGATTGTGGCTTATCAGGAAGGGTAGTGAGAGTTACTCTCTAGTAAGGTCACTTATTTCCACTGTTAGCTAAACAATTATGTACTTGCATCAGTATGGTGACCACAAGAAGAACTGGAACTGGAGAGCGTCCGAATGATGGTGATGAGCATGAAATCCCTGATCTAAGGGGGATTATTGCTGCTGAGGTCGGAGAGGTTTTGCATGACCTGCTTCCGGGCCTTTTTGAGCAGATGAAAAGAGAGTTGACCCAGGTGGTCACTCAACAAGTCAACTCCGCCATGGCTGGTCGGGGGAGTGTAGCAGGAAGCTCGAGTACTGGCCAGAATCGGGCGGTTGGGTTCAAGGATTTTGCTGCTTGCCAGCCGCCTCATTTTAGTGGAGACAAGTGGAGTTCAGGATAGACTTGATTCCGGGGGCGGCGCCCGTAGCGAAAACCCCTTATCGCTTGGCACCTCCGGAAATGCAAGAGCTATCAAACCAGTTAGAGGAGCTGTTAGAGAAAGGCTTTATTCGGCCAAGCAGTTCACCGTGGGGAGCTCCGATCTTGTTTGTCAAGAAGAAGGATGGGACGTTGAGAATGTGCATTGATTATCGTGAGCTCAACAAGCTTACGGTGAAGAACCGATACCCACTGCCGAGGATCGATGATCTTTTCGATCAACTTCAGGGAGCCGCTTGGTTCTCGAAGATAGATCTTCGATCGGGGTACCATCAGTTAAAGGTTAAGGAGGAGGACGTTCACAAAACAGCGTTCAGGACCAGATACGGGCACTATGAGTTCGTGGTTATGCCTTTTGGGTTGACAAACGCACCCGCGGCATTCATGGATCTCATGAATCGAGTGTGTAGACCTTTATTGGATAGGTCAGTTATCGTGTTCATCGACGATATTCTGATCTACTCCAAGACGAAGGAGGATCATGTTGAGCATTTGCGGGAAGTGTTGGAAATTCTACGGAAGGAGCAGCTGTATGCAAAGTTTTCGAAGTGCGACTTCTGGTTGCAAGAGGTCCAGTTTTTGGGACATCTTGTAAACCGAGAAGGGATCAAAGTGGACCCCGCGAAAGTCGAGGCGGTTATGAAGTGGGAAACTCCTAAGTCGCCAACAGAGATACGGAGCTTCCTTGGGTTAGCCGGGTACTACCGCCGGTTCATCCAAGATTTCTCCAAAGTGGCGGTTCCATTGACTAAACTCACCAGGAAGAACGTAAGTTTCGTTTGGGGAGAAGAACAACAATCAGCATTTGAAACTTTGCGGCAAAAGTTGTGTGAGGCGCCAGTATTGACGCTACCTGAAGGGGTGGAGGACATGACGGTCTATTGCGATGCTTCGTATCATGGGCTAGGCTGTGTTCTCATGCAGCGTGGCAAGGTAATTTCCTATGCGTCACGTCAGTTAAAGACGCATGAGATAAATTACCCGACTCATGATTTGGAGTTAGCTGCAGTTGTATTTGCGCTTAAGTTGTGGAGACACTACTTGTACGGTGTGAAGTGCACGATTTACACCGATCATAAGAGTCTCCGTTACTTTCTAGACCAGCCAAATTTGAATATGCGGCAGAGGAGATGGTTGGATGTGGTGAAGGATTATGATTGTGAAATCCTTTATCATCCGGGAAAGGCGAATGTGGTAGCAGATGCATTGAGTAGAAAGACTCATCACGTGTTATTGCGAGTACCGTTGATGAGGCTAACTGTGACGACTTCTCTCTTTGATTTGATTCGGCAGTCTCAAGCCGACGCAATCAAGGAAGAGAACCAAAAGAAGGAACGGATCAAGGGCCAGTTACCGCAGTTGGTAACGGATAGTCGAGGGTTGTTGACCCGTTTTGGGCGGGTCTGGGTACCAGTAACAGGCGAGGCGAGGCAGACCTTGTTAGATGAAGCACACAAGTCTAAGTTCTCGATACATCCAGGTGCCCACAAAGATGTATAGAGATTTGAAGACTGATTATTGGTGGCCAGGAATGAAGCGGGATGTAGCTCGTTACGTGGAGAGGTGCTTAACCTGTTTGAGGGTCAAAGCTGAGCATCAACGACCGCATGGGAAGTTGCAGCCGTTAGATATTCCGGTATGGAAGTGGGAGCACATCACGATGGACCTGATTACCAAATTGCCTCGGACGTCTCGAAGTTACGACGCAATTTGGGTTATCGTGGACCGTTTGACAAAGAGTGCTCACTTTATAGCCATCCGGGAGAGTTCATCTGCTGAAGCATTGGCGGACATCTATGTCAAGGAGATCGTGGCTAGACACGGTGTTCCGGTTACCATCATTTCTGATCGGGATGTTCGGTTTACGTCACGATTTTGGGGAAAGTTTCATGAGGATTTGGGCACGAGGCTGCAGTTCAGTACAGCTTTTCATCCGCAGACAGATGGCCAAAGTGAGAGAACTATTCAGACTCTCGAAGACATGTTACGTGCTTGTGTTTTGGATTTTGGAGGCAGTTGGGACACCTATTTGCCGTTGGCGGAATTCTCTTATAACAATAGTTTTCACGCTAGTATCGGCATGCCCCCGTATGAAATGTTGTACGGGAGAAGGTGTCGAACCCCTATCTGTTGGGGAGAAGTGGGACAACGGGAGCTAGGTAGCACCGAAATAGTACAAAAGACGACCGAGAGCATAGAGATGATACGCGAGCGGCTACGAACCGCCCAGAGTCGTCAGAAAAGCTATGCTGATCGGAGAAGATCAGATTTAGAGTTTCAAGTGGGTGACAAGGTGTTGTTAAAAGTGTCACCTTGGAAGGGGGTGATCCGGTTCCGAAAGAGGGGCAAGTTAGGCCCCAGATTCATTGGACCCTTCAAGGTGATAGCTAGAGTTGGGAAGGTGGCTTATAGACTTGAACTGCCACCAGAATTGAATCAGATTCATGACACGTTCCATGTTTCCCAGTTGAGAAAATGTTTGGCTGACGAGACAGCTCATGTGCCGATTGATGACATTCAAGTTGACGAGCGACTGAACTACATCGAGAGGCCAATAGCTATCTTGGAGCGAAAGACAAAATCTTTACGTAACAAGGAAATCGGTCTGGTGAAGGTTCAATGGGAGCATCGAAAGGGATCAGAGTGGACGTGGGAGCCGGAAGCGGAGATGAGATCCAATTATCCGGAGCTGTTCCAAGACTAAGCGATTTCGGGGACGAAATCTTGGTAAGTGGGGGAGAGTTGTAACACCCCGTTTCCATTCAGTTAAGTTTTAACTTTTCTTTCGTTAAGTTAGTAAGGTTTGGTGTCATTTATGTAATTTCAGGTAAGGGGACTTGCTTGTAAATGTAGAAAGTGGAGGGTGTTATGTGTAAGTGTATATATATAGGGATTGGATGATCAAACCCTTCCATTTGATCATTTGTCAATCTTGAGAGAAAGGGAAGGGGTTTTGGTGTTTGGGAAGAAATCGTGTCTACGTGGTGCAATCGTTTGTTGCTTTATCGTTAGAACTAAGTTCTTAACTTCAGGTAATCATCAATTTCCCTTTTGTGTTGTTAAATATCAAGTTTGGATCAAAGTTAGGGTTTTGGTCGTATGTTGTGATAATTGGTGATCTTTGGATCACCAATTGAGTATTTTGTGATAGGTTGGTCCTATTTTCATTGTAGTAGTATGGTAGAGCCTGGAATGACAAAAACGTGGCTTTTTGAATCGGACGAATTGGGGTTCGGATGTGGAAGTTATGCCAAAAACAAGAAAATGCGATTTTGGGTTCGTGCTGAAAACTCAGCACCTAGCGATCGCTAGGTGGTGAAGCTAGCGATCGCTAGCCATGAACAAAAAGGGGCTCTCGATCGTGAAATGATCGCGAGCTAGAACAGAAAGTTGGGAAGGATAGCTAGCGATCGCTAGCTATCAGGCTCGCGATCGCTAGCCCCTGTTTTGAGTTGGAAAACTTGTTTTGGCCATAACTTTTGCATCCTAACTCCGATTTTGATTCCGAAAGGACCGTTGGGTTCGTAATTGAATTACCTACCCTCTTAGAAGGTCTAAATCAGCCCTAGACTAAGAGTTACGTTTATGAGTCTTAAGATGATATTTATGTGTGCCATACGATGATGTAATGTATAGGTGTTTAATACTCAGGCGTGTGAGGTGATTGATTGTGTTGTCTGTGAAGCGAACTAAGGTGAGTACATTAACTTGCGTTCGATATTGCTATGCCTTGCGATCATGTGTCTATATGTTGATGTGTAAACTGGCATGTAAGGTTATGATAGTACCTACGGAGGTGTTTCACCCCTAGGGAAGTTGTGATTATGAGGCCTGGTACCAGTGTCAGTATGATGCTTTTGGTGGATACACCTTGAGTAATGTTCATGATACATGTTCAGTTTTCCAGTTATATGATTATGATTATTTACATGCATGCATAGGACCTAGGTTTGTGCTCACTAAGCGTTATGCTTAACCCGTTGTGGTTTATGTGGTTTAGTGGCAGGTACCTCATCCAAGGATAAGGGGAAGGCACCTGCTTGATGCACGGAAGGACTCAGTTCAGGACATGTTTAAGATATCTGAAAATAATGGATGTTGAACTATTATTAAAAATGTTTTGGTTGCAACCCGGATTTAATGTGACTTATTATTTTTTTTAAAATGTTGTTAACTTTGGACCCGTTTGGGAAAAACATATTACTTTTAAATGGTTTAAAGTGCTTCCGCTATGTTGGTTACTATTTCTGTCAAATTATGTTGAAAAATGAAACTGGTTGTGACAGATTGCTATGAAATGAATGATTAACGATGCTTGTATGAATGGCTTGACTTGGAATATCGTATACATGAAATAGATTATCGCATGCTACTAATGTATGAGTTGAATCTATGTGATTATATGATGAATGTATTTATGAGAAATACGTGTTATTATGTATGCCATGGAATTATGTAAAGGAATTGAATCCCAAACATGTTGGCTTATATGAAATGAATGAAGGGCTTGAGACCCTCGATCAATACCTATGAAAGGTTAAGATAATGGTATGAGTCTTTTTAGACAGTACACACATGCCTCCGAAGGTGTCATGATAGAAATGGCATTGAGGTTGATTAAATGTAAATAACATGGATGATCCAACGCAATGTGTCCACACCCAATAGTCTTGGGAGGTCCTGAAATAGGGACGCACCTATGTCGCCGGCTCTCGGGTGGCTCCGAGATGCGCGGGCCTCGGAAGGTGTCATAGTTGAAATGGCATCGAGGTATTGGGAAGCAACGAATGTAGGGGCATTGGTTGGTGGAAATGGGTCGCTCCCATTGTTTCCGAAGATAATAATAAACCGGTTTAACATGCTACTTTCGTTGTTAGTATGATATTGTATATTCGCATGCCTTAACATATTTTATATGCATAGTGTCATTTATACAACTCACTAGGCTCCTTTAGCCTAACACTTGTTTGGTGTCGATGTGTCTCTCAGGTACTCGGGACGCCGTCCCCAAGTAGGCTTCGGACTTAGAGTGAGCTTGGGGGAAATGTTAGAGAGACCGGTTCGTGAGACCGCGAGTTTAACCATATAGCGATAACCCTTTTGTAGTCTTCTTCCTGATAGGAACTAGACTAGTTGGTTATTGTACTTCTTCATTTTAATTACAAACCTTGTAATTGTATATTACTTATACCCCTGTTTTTGGGAAGAGCTCACGCTATGGCGTTACCGTACATGTACCACCTTTCGTGAAATGAAAGTTTTTGTTTACCCTAAATTTTGGGGTGTTACAAGTTGGTATCAGAGCTTTAGTTTAAGCGAACTAGGTGTTGACGGTAGAATACCTAGACTTAAACTTAGTGCCCTAATAGACATGTCACCTACCATGGGTAAAGTCTTAGGTGGGGAGAGCGCTAGGGATACGGAATACATGGATCGAGAAATTGCGTCAATAGAGGCAGGGAATCTCGTGTACGGTCTATTCATAAATCACTTAGCTACTGAGTTATGAATGTATCGTCATTTGGGTATTCTTGGTTACTATCGATGTAATGATTGATAAATGTTGGTACGTATAGTAGTCTATTCTTACTCTCTTTCTTGATTTCTTATGACAGGATATTTGATCAAATATTGAAGGACCCTTAGTTACGGTAAGTCTTTATTTAGGGGTCGTGTTATGGTATCAACATGAGAAAGTTTTGAATACTTTGATTTAAGATTAAATCTTAGAGGTGAATCTTCTTGCTTAAGTGTGAAATAAATATTTAGCAATTGTTTACTCTAGACGACTAGATGGAGGTGGATCGGATCGGAAGGACTTAGGTACATTTGACCTAGACGGCCTATTTATTGAAGTGGTACAATTGGATGACTACGTAGCATAACCTAAGTGTATGTTAAAGGGGTTAGTGGTCCGAAATGGTCATGAATTTGGAAGAGTCGGAATGCAAGGAATAGTAACATTCCTAGGTGTCCTAGAATTATTAGTCACACCTTTGATAAATTACACAAATGACAAAATTTGGAGAACACCATGGATTTTGAAGGAACACTAGAATTATGCGGATTTAAGATTTATGTGGCCTAGTGATAACAATTTTAGTAGGCGTGCAATGTGGGAGTCTATCTATAATTTATTCACTTATTACCTTAAATTGCATGAATTTTTATGTAAGCTATGATTTAACATGGGAATATTTGTTATCGGATAAACATGGTAACATAATGAAAGAGGTCACGAGACCTTGGGGATAAATACTTGATTTATGCAATAGGAATCATTGTGATTAAAATGACTAAGTTGTAAGCATAGAGGAAGGTCACGAAAGTATGATGCTAAAGGATGATATGGCTCTATCGAGTAAAATACGGTGTATTCATGTTTGCGAAAGTAATCCTTATATACTATTAGATAGTGGGGATAGTACTTAGAAAAGTATGGGTGGAGTCGAGTCTAAACTCGATCAGAATCAGTATTAGATTATGGAGGATTAAGTTCTGTGAGACTCTCATGAGAGTGTTATTGAGAATCACAAGATGTCGTGGGTTCGAGAAAGATGGGTTCGATAGATGACTTTTATTTCAATGGGAGTGGTTCAGATGAACTAATAGTAGTTGTGTATATTAAATGACCTTGCAAGTTTCGATTATATAGGATGCCCGGATAAAATGGTTGTGTGGATAGGACAAGATCCTTCAAGTGTGCCAAAATGATATTTTTCCAAGGCATTGTGCGTTTTCATAAAGTGTTTTCAAGTTAAACGACCTGTTGTGTTTTATTACAGAGTGCGATATCTAACGGACTTTTGTAAAATGCTTGTATATGAGATTTACGGGGTAACTTGAATAACGGGAACTGTAAACGTGTTTTCACATGACTATTCGCTTAAATGAGATTTATAAAAGTGTGGACCCACTTAGACAACTGTTTTGTTAAGCTGTGTTGAGTCTTGGGGTCAAGATGACTTTGTGAGTTATGTCAACATTAAGGGGCATTTAAATATATGATTTTCGAGATCATCGATTTTGGGTTTTATTGAGTTTGGAGCTTAAGCTCAGTTTTGACTTTGAGAGTCTTGGGGATACGGTCCGATTTGTAAAATAGCTCGATGATGAACTTTTGCTTTTGAAACGGCTCGATTATGAGTTTTGGTTTATGAAATGGCCCGGTAATGATTTTGGTACTAATTTAGTTGTCTCGGGACAAGACTAGTCGAGTGTCGTAGCAAGCACTTGGACTTTTGTGGGTTGAAGTGTCGTACGGTTAGTCGGGTATAAGCTATGTACTCTAGGCGCCCTCCACTCTCGATGAATGCAAGTAACTTCCGTTGTTGTCGAGTCTTTTGTGTAAAATACATGTATGCCTTGTATCTGATTATGTGTTTTTTTTTTTTTTTTATGAACGTTTGCCATGCTTAATTTTGAAACTTTTGAATCCCCTTGATATACCAACTAGTTGAGGATTAATACCCATTTGCGGACTAATTGCATATTATCCTATTAATGTGATGGAATAAACTAATTGATTGCTAGCTCTTATGAACATGATATTGTATAGTGGATTAACACACAGAAAGTGTAGACATATTGGTATTGGTGCTTGATGTGAATCGAAACCAGACTACGTAGGGATTAAGTTTCAGATCTCCCTTACGAGGGTGTTGTTGAGGAGCACCGTGACGCCAACGACTGCAGGGAGAAGGGTGGCCCGATGAGAGGCCTTGTCTCGAAAGAATGCTTGTTAATGACCAGGCGAAGCCCATTGAGACGTGGACCGACCCGCGTAGGAAAGAATTGGTTAGCACACTTAAGTGAGTGCTTAATGAGCATACTGACCCTTACATGAGAGAGCCCTATAGGCTGTTGGAGCGTGTTCTTGGAGATTGTAGCGAACCATCTAAAACAAGGCTTGTTCGGGCGGAGTAAGTGACCATGTTTGGAGGTTCCATTAGGTTCGATAGACGAATTTGTGAAACGACACTTACCTTGGTATGAGTGGTTTAGAAAGGAACAATAATGGTTGTGTGTACTAAGTGACTATCCAAATTGTGATTATAGAGGACGTAGTAGGATGGTGATTACGTGCGTGGACTAATAGCTGAATTGTGTAGCTAAGAATCGAGAAAACGTTATCATTAGTACAAGAGTGGTGATGTTGTGATTTGCTAAGGGCATTGCATGCCGTGTGAGAGGTGCAAGATACCAATATGTTAAATTGCCTTAGAGAGATAAGCCTTTAAGAGTGTAAAGTGATCTTGAAAACGTTGCTTATAATTGATTTGTGAAGAGTAGGAGTGTTATGTTTAGGATAGTGGCACTACATGTCAAACTAAGTGAGAAATTCATCGTATGACAATAAGTGTTAAAGTGGCCAAATGGTGGCTCGTGTTGATTAAATTAAGATGAGTTTAGGCAGGAGTATCGCTTGGGATGTTTTACCTAAATCATCTAAGACGTCAAGTACGATTTCTTTGCAGACGATAGGATGTTTGGAAAAGTTTTGGTAATACGGATTCGAGAATGTAAGGATCTAGTGATGATGAACGATTTGCTAAGTGAATAGGTTTACCTTCTTTATGGTACCCATGGACGAGTAGACGAAATTCGAGTTCCTTAAGGATTAATGACGACGGCTAGACACCATGAGCAAGAATGCTGAGACATTCTTGGTAGTAAAGAAACTCGTAGCCGAGTGATCGACTTTAATAGGAGGCGAATGATGTATAGCACCCTGAACCGAAAACTTTAGTCGACTTGGTTTGTTAAGTTGTGCAAGGAACCAAGGTTGCTTATTCTAGTGACCCTATCTTTATAAAAACGAGTCATGTTTCGAAAGAAAGGCATGTTGTAGTGACTTGTGGTGGTTTGATGAACTACCCTTAAGTTAGAATGTTGTATCGGTGCTGACATTGCGTATTTAATTAAGTCTAGTGTTAGTCTAACCGACTGGTATGGGGAGAGCATAGTCGTCTAGTTTTGGGGAAACGATTGAACGAGGTTATCAGTTGTGGTTCGGGCAAGAGGCGTAATTTCGAGGACGAAATTTTATTTTAGGTGGGGAGGATTGTAACATCCGTGATTTTTGGACAAATGCGAATCCGAATCTGTGTAAAACTTATCTTTTAAGAAAATATGAAAAATAGGACTTTTGATCAAAACCTAGATTTTATGGTTTTGTTGGATGGGAAATTGAAATACGAATCCAACGGTTCTTCCGGAATCAAAATCGGAGCTATAACGAAGAAGTTATGGCCAAAACAGTGAACCACATGGGTTTCAGGAGGGTTTCTGAGTAAGGGCGGGTCAGCCGCGGGTCAATCCGCGGGTCGGACCCGCCGTTACCGCTGGTCAGACCTGAAAATCGCAATTTTAAGCCATCTTCTTCATTTCTTCATATCTTTCTCTCCACAACTCCGATTTTGGTGATTCAAATTGCTATCTTCTCGATTTTTCGAGCTCTTCAAGAATACATCAATGGATTTCAAGTATTTGATGGTTCAAAAACGTTGGTGTAAGTAATCTTATCATCTCTTTCGAGTTTTAAGCTTAGATTTGGGGGTTATTCATCTCCAAACCCTTTTCTTCCATACTTGTCTTAGATTTGGTGTTGTTTTAGGTGGATTTCATGTTATTGAAAGTGTTGGAGGTTAGATCTACTAGTTTAGAGGGTGGATATTTCCCATGGCTTTATCTTCTTCACCATCTCTCCACCATTGTTGAAGGTTCTTCATCTTAGGGTTTTCACCCAAGATCTTGAAGAGGTAAGTTCTATTTATGGGTTTTAAGTGTAGATCTAGTCTTATATGTTGTGGATCTAGAATTAATCCAAGGTATTAACTCCTTATCACTTTAGGTGTTCACTCAAGCTTTAAGCTAGGGTTCTTGGTGAAATTTGGGGCTTTTGGCTTTACGAGCCACAAGGTGAGTTGCTAAAACCGTTTTGTTAAAACTGAGAGCACATCATCTTGCTTGATTTACATATATTGTTGGTCATTGTGAATAAACATGATTTTGGATGAAATGCCTAAATTGTTAGGTTTAAGGATTGCTATGAAATGAATGATTAACGATGCTTGTATGAATGGCTTGACTTGGAATATCGTATACATGAAATAGATTATCGCATGCTACTAATGTATGAGTTGAATCTATGTGATTATATGATGAATGTATTTATGAGAAATACGTGTTATTATGTATGCCATGGAATTATGTAAAGGAATTGAATCCCAAACATGTTGGCTTATATGAAATGAATGAAGGGCTTGAGACCCTCGATCAATACCTATGAAAGGTTAAGATAATGGTATGAGTCTTTTTAGACAGTACACACATGCCTCCGAAGGTGTCATGATAGAAATGGCATTGAGGTTGATTAAATGTAAATAACATGGACGATCCAACGCAATGTGTCCACACCCAATAGTCTTGGGAGGTCCTGAAATAGGGACGCACCTATGTCGCCGGCTCTCGGGTGGCTCCGAGATGCGCGGGCCTCGGAAGGTGTCATAGTTGAAATGGCATCGAGGTATTGGGAAGCAACGAATGTAGGGGCATTGGTTGGTGGAAATGGGTCGCTCCCATTGTTTCCGAAGATAATAATAAACCGGTTTAACATGCTACTTTCGTTGTTAGTATGATATTGTATATTCGCATGCCTTAACATATTTTATATGCATAGTGTCATTTATACAACTCACTAGGCTCCTTTAGCCTAACACTTGTTTGGTGTCGATGTGTCTCTCAGGTACTCGGGACGCCGTCCCCAAGTAGGCTTCGGACTTAGAGTGAGCTTGGGGGAAATGTTAGAGAGACCGGTTCGTGAGACCGCGAGTTTAACCATATAGCGATAACCCTTTTGTAGTCTTCTTCCTGATAGGAACTAGACTAGTTGGTTATTGTACTTCTTCATTTTAATTACAAACCTTGTAATTGTATATTACTTATACCCCTGTTTTTGGGAAGAGCTCACGCTATGGCGTTACCGTACATGTACCACCTTTCGTGAAATGAAAGTTTTTGTTTACCCTAAATTTTGGGGTGTTACATTTGGCCCCTGAAGTTTTTAATATTCCATTTTACGTTTTAGTCATATATGGTGTATCGGCTAAAATATGTTAAAAAAAAATACGTTTTAATTTTAACAAATTACGACATTATATTCGTATCGTTGATACGATCGAAATGAGCCTAATATTGAATATTTTTTGATGTAGTTAACCTTACATATTAGACCCCTAAACTTAGAACTCACTATCAATTTTACATTTTTGGCCCTGAATTTATAATGTTTACTCACTTTATACCTTTTACTTTTCAATATTTCATTTTAGGTTTTAGTCATATATCGTGTATTGTTTAAAATACGTTAAAAAATATGTTTTAATTTTAAGAAATCACGCCATTATATTCGTATCATCGAAACGATCGAAATGAGCCTAATATTGGATATTTTATGATGTAGTTATTTTATTGTATAATATATATGTTCTAACCGACCGAAATCCTATACCCATTTTCAAATTTATATATTAGCTCCATAAACTTAGAACTTATAAGGTTTATTCACTTTACATCTTTTACTTTTAAATATTTCATTTTACGTTTAATCATATATCGTGTATTGGTAAAAAAAACGTTAAGAAAATACGTTTTAATTTTAACAAATTACATCATTATATTCGTATCATCGATACGATCTAAATGAGCCTAATATGAAATATTTTTTCATGTGGCTAATTTATTATATACCATAAATACGCTCCAATCGACTCAAATCCTATATCCATTTTCAAATTCACATATTAGCCCCCTAAACTTATAATATTTATTCACTTTATACCTTTACTTTTCTCTATTTCATTTTATGTTTTACTCATATATCGTATATTGGTTGGAACATGTTAAAAAAATACGTTTTAATTTTAACAAATTACGTCATCATAATCATATCGTCAATACGATCTAAAACATGTTAAGAAAATACGTTTTAATGTTAACAAACTACGCCATTATAATTGTATCGTCGATAACATCGAAATGAGCTTAATATTGAATATTTTTTCATGTATTTATTTTATTATATACTGTGCTCCGACCAACCCGAATGCTATACTCACTTTTAAACTTACATATCAGCCCTATAAACTTATAATATTTATTCACTTTATATCTTTTAGTTTTCTATATTTAATTTTACATTTTAGTCATATATAGTATATTAACTGAAATATGTTAAAGTGTCAGAAGCTACTATTTATAAACCCGGTACGAAACCCGGGCTTATCAACTAGTGTTATACAATATAAGATTTTCGAATAATATTTAAGGGTAAATTAATCTCTTGATAATTATCAATAAATATTACTCTTGCAAATTATCAAAAAAGTATTATTTTTTCAGCACACACCGTTGTGATACCTAGTGCGATATCCAAAACCTTCTAATTGCAAAACACAAACCCCACTATACATTTTGTGAACACCCTTCACATTGCAAAACTAAAGATAATAGCTTTAAATATAATATTTTGGCAAGTCTCACCAACCGTCATACAAGTATGTGAGTGGGGGTGAAACTGAAAGATGTATGTGCTAAAAAAGATATCAGAAAATGATTGTGGTTAAGAAAGTTTTAGTAATTGTATCATTAAGGGATAACTATCAAAAAATTAATTTTCCGTTTTATTAATTAATTATTTGGGTGTGCATGAGCATGTGTTCACGTGCATGTGAAGACATGCACATGCACATGCTAATCTTAGAATCATTAAACATTTTGGTATAATTAGAATTCATTTAAGATCGATGATATTTAAGGTCAAAGATTAAGATAAGTTTGCTAGTGCAAAATTGTTGCATTTTATATGTCGTCCTGAACTTTAAGGCACCATATATGTAACGCCCAAGTTCCATATTTTGTTTTTGGCGTTAGTGTTGGTTAAGTTAGTAAATTAGACGTTTATGCTATGTTCTTGAAACTACAAGGAATGTTTGGTAACTTTTAGAAAATCAGATTTTTAAAGGGGATTATACCCCATTTCTCCTTCCATTTGTGTTTGAAGTTTCTAGAGAAAGATGTGTGCTCTAAACCTTATCTACAAGAGAGTTGAGGGTTTCATAATTGAAGAACGATTTTGTGGAAGAAATCGACAAAGATCCAAGTATTTGTTAGCAAGTTCATCTTAAGGTGTGTGCTCTAAACCTTATTTAGTTGGTTGATTTTGTTGGAAGTGGTGGAAAGTTAGGTGTTTGAATGGATGATTTGGTGTTACATTAACCTAGTGTTTGGTGTGTTTGTGCGAATTCTTGAAGATAATTGTTGAAGAAACAAGTATCTAGTTGGAATCCCTTGAAAGGTATGTGTTATGATATGTTTTAGTGTTTGGATTTTTGGGTTATGGTAAGTGGTTAGGGTTTATGTTGAATTGGGATCAATTGATGTGTTTGGTGTAATGTTTTGGTGCTTTGGATCCATACAATCGTGTTAGGAACTGCTTATAATCAATATTGTGGATCTAAAACACTGAAATAGGAGTTTGTGGTAGGAAACCATCGAGTGTGGGGGAAAAATCTTGTGACCACATAAAGTTTGGAAAAGGTGCAACAATGCCCTATGACAATTCATAGTCGCGAGCGGCATAGGAAGGGTGCGACAATGACAAAATGTCATTGTCTCAATTCATAGTCGTGAGCTGCAGTAACTCACTGTTTTGGTTCCGGTGACTTTTTCGTGTGGCGATGTTTTGGGGTTCTCTCAAGGGGCATTCCGTAAGGGATTGTATAAGATAGTATCTGAGAGAATTTGGTAGAAATTGGGGTAATTTTCCTATGGGTTGGAGCCTAAGGTCTGGGTACATTTATTAGGACCCGCTTATGGGATAATTGTTGATATGTTCAATGTATGTGTGTATGATATGGGTGTTCAAGGTGATTGTTGTGTATTGTCAAGTACCTGATTTGCTTACAACTTAGACAGGTGAGTACATTAACTCACATCTCTATGGATCATGTTTGGTAATTGCTTATAAATGTTTGGTAATCACCTCTATTCTTGTTAAAACATTTCATTTAACCTTCTAGAGCATTTATTTTGAGGTATCATCCATGTTTTGAAGTTTTTACACATTTTGGGTAATTTGGACGATTAATTAGAGGATTCAATGGATTGTTATGAATATGAGTTTGGGGTTACTTTTAGTACATCTATAAGCTTTGATTGTGACCCATATAAAACTTCAAGAGATGGTTGTTGATGGATTTAAAACACTCACCATTTTGGAAGTTACGGACGGATTTGGAACTTAGGTTTAAGCTAACATAGCAAAGTCAGTTTAAGTTTGTTTGTGAAGGCTATGTACATGCCAAAAAATCCGTATTTTGGAGTCTTAAAGATGTTACTTGATATTTATTAAGGTGGTATTTTTTATGAGATTTACAACTTTGGTTTATTTGATTTTATAAATCGTGTAAATACCTATATTTTGGGATTTTGGGCATTTTAAAAAATGTTTTAAAAACTTGTTACTACATCAAAAAGCTTTCCATAAACTTTTTGACATACGCTTTTTATTTGGTCATATAAAACACTTTATTAGGACACTTATTTATTTTAGGTCATCCTTTATGGTACCTGTGGTAGCTATCATACTTGTTGCCACATCAGCTTTACCACTACCCTACTAACTCCATACCTTTCATCCACTATGGTACCCCTCATACCCCTCATTAATTATTTGATTAAAAAAAAGGTAGAGAGAGAGAAGAGATCGGCACCACCACGCCGGTGGACCTTTTTGCCGATGCCACACCGATCACACACTATGGTGTTACCGGCGGTAAGCAAGGGGTACCGGTCTCCTACCGGTACCCATAGCGGATGGCCTTAGACGTCCTATAAATTTAATTTTGTTGTAGTAAGTGATATTGATAAACGCTTTGAAAAAAACTGCTAAGTCATTGTCAATAGGTAGGTTGTATATATGAAATTTATTAAGAATAGTCCGTGGTGTTCTGAAATTTCACATCAGCTTGCGACGATTAGAAAATATGAGGGACCTATTCTGTTAAAAAATAAAAGTAGAGGGATGCTATCCGTCAAAAATTCACTTTAGGGACCCCATCCATCGAAGCTCATGGAGTACATTTCTTTGCATTTTACTTAAAACGTTATTATCATCATATGAAACCAGATATATATGTAGCTGTGCATTGGAAAAATATAAAAAAAAATAAGTCAAAGAGGATGAAAACTGGTTATGAAGATGATAGCTATTAAGAATTATTTTTTATGCAATTTAAATATATTAAAAGGTTTTGGAGACGACGATATTTAAATTAGGGGTTGCTATTTGGACCCCCCTCACTCACATAAATATAGTGGATCCCACCACTGGAACCCATTTATGCACTCACGTCACCTACTCTCATCCCCTTATAAGGGGGTTCAAATAGAATTCACCTTAAATTAACATATATTTATTCATTATTTCAGTTCAACGTAATTTAGTCTATTTTTTCAATTTGGGTTTTATTACAAATATTAAAATCTTAAAAAGTAAAATATTCAAAGTTAGGTATAAAGAAACTAAGTGAAATACATTTGTGACATTGAAAAGAAAAATTCTATAACTGTAGTATGAAAGAGTTAAAATTTTCATGATTATCGATGCTATGATTCATTTCCTTTTTATTTAAAATATTGTTTGAAAAACTAATTGGTTGGTAGAAAACTAGTTGACATTACAAACTAGTTTTCTGTTTTGAAACAAAGAGGAAACTTATATTAATGAACTTTCATAGCCAAACAATGTTAATAGAATGAGAAAGAAAACTCGGTAATACAAAGTAAGAAGTGGGACAAGATGTAAAATGAGATGCCTTGGCCAACGCATGAGCAACTAACAGTGTTGGAGTCATGTCGGTGAAGAAGCATACGACATCTAGAATTTATATCACCAAATACCGTTCCATCTTCTTCGAGAGAATTGACAGTTGAGACAACCAACTTTTTGGACAAAAGGTTGATACCGACAACCCCCAACTGGCCCACAATCGTCTGTCAATTCCGTAATGTGGGGGAAGGGGGTAGGGGTATACATGACTCACTCAGTGGTTGTGGCTATGGGAGCGCCCCAAGTTTCGAACTCAGGACTATTCGATTTTGAACAAACACTACCCCATGTATTACCAATTAAGCTACGTACCATTGGCAACCCAACCAACTTTATGTCCGACTCAAAAATCACTTTTTGGAAGTAGTTTAATATTTTTACTATTTGCTAACGTTTTTAATGACTTATTGACTAAAGTTTGGTTTTCGTCCATATGAGTTTGTCCATTTCAACGGGGTTCTTGTACTTATTTAATCAATTTTTATCCCTTTATGCTTATTTTTAAAAGATTCCCCCTGTAAATAACCGTTAATGTAAATTCAGTTAAATGGGGGAACATTTTAGTTAACATACCATTTGCTCTTAGTTTCTATTAAAAACTAAAGAGACATACTAATATATTGGCACATTTTAGGGGAGGTTTGAAAGTCCTTTTAAAATAAAATTAGAGGAAAGCATGGGGACTAAAAAAAGTAATTATTCCAATTAGAAACCAGATATGCAATTTAGCATGGGGACTACAAAAAGTATTTCACTTTTATTAAAGAAACCAGTTTACATGCGGATACTTTTACTTTAAAGGCTTATATAATAAAAATACTCTATAGCCATTATATAAAATGATAAAACTTACATCATTTAACAACCACATGAAGGCATTTATCGTTTATTAGGATTGCTTAAGCAATCCCAAAGTACACATCCTAAAATAACGTAATAAAAGTATGGACAACATTATACCTTTCATGAAAAAATGAGAGAGGGTAGAGAGAGAGAGAGTTTCCGACGACTTTTGGGGTGGGGAGACAAAGGGATTTTCCGGCGACTATCGGGGTGGGTAGAGTGAGGGATTTTCAGGTGAGAGTTAGGGAAGGTAGTCGTCAGGAGTGCGATAGAGAGAGTTTTGGGGATCGTTTTAGACAATCTAGGTATAATGGTAAGCTACAAGAGAACCTTAACGGTCGTTATTCCCACCGTAAGGAGATCTCTTTTATCTTCCTTAACTTTCCGACCAACTGGGAGGCGTCGGATCTGTGGAGAATGTTCAAAAGGTATGGGACTTGCTCCGACATTTACATGGCAAAGAAAAAACTTAGGAGTGGGCAGAGATTCGGCTTCATTAGGTTTAAACATGGGGAGATATTTGGGACGTTGAAAGAAGTTTATCATCGATTTGGATAGGAAATTCCAAACTCCAAGTGTTCAGAGCAGATTCTAGAAGGAAGAATTTCAATGGTGATACTAAGTTCGGTAAAGTGGATTCGGGAAGCAATCAAGGAATCAGGTCGGAAGAGGGTATGTTGGATGTGAGGGCTGATAAGAAATCGTATGTGGAAGTGGTTCGTGGAACTCAGGAACGGAAGGAGAAACTAGATAAAGAGCATCATAAAGACAACTCTGAAAGGGCAACTCTAGTCAAGAAATCTTTCGGAAGTTGGGAAGGGGATCCGATACATCAGAACTACCTCAACCAGTGTCTTGTAGGAAACATTACGTCGATGGATAACATAACTCCTGTCCTTAAACTATGCGAGGAAGCTTTACAGGGGGCGAAAATCAAGTTTCTTGGAGGGCATCAAATTCTAATTCACATAGAGGACGTAAACACGAGAGGAAACATTTTGGAGAATCGAAATCATGGTATTCATCATTGGGTAAAAGACATCTCGGCGTGGTCTATGGGTTATAGAGCTTCGGAAAGACTTGTCTGGATCAATATTGCGGGAATCCCCCTCCACGGGTGGAAGGAAGAAGTTTTTGAGGCCATTGCGAAGAATTGGGGGAAAGTGATTTGTACCAAAAATTGTAACTTCTTAGATTTGCGACAATCTCGCGGGGGGGGGGGGGGGGGGGAAGTGTTAATCTGTACCCCTCTTATCCTTCCAATTAAGGAACTAGGTCATGTGAAAGTAGGAAATCTGTACTATCGGGTATCGATCTCTGAACTTGAAGAAATCGATACTCTAGTTGAGGAAGACGACGTCCCATCGGTATCAGAACCAGAGGAGGAGGGGTCGGTAGGACGTGATTCGGAAGAAGAGTGGACCGACGATACTTCGGAAAGCGAGGCAGAATTGGGAGGAGAGAATATTGAGGAGACTTCCGTCGGTAAAAAAGGGATTATTACGGCGAAAGGAGAGAAGACGGCGACCGAAGTGAAGCCGGAGAGAAGTCTGATGGAGAAGACCCCCGACAACATCATTCAATGCGGGAGTTTTCCAACCTAGATGGATCCAATCACGTGCAGGGAGAGGCAGAGACGGTCGTTTTTGATAAGAGAGAGGGGGTGGAGACATCTGTAGGAATTAAGGAAGGTTTTTTGGATCAAGAGATTTTGGGTAGTAAAGGTGTTGGGCCAAATAATGAAATTCGGGCCCAGTTCACAAATGGACTTCATAAAGTGGGCTGCTCTGTTGAGCCTGATGTCATCGATGGTGGGCTAGTTGTTAATTCTACCAGTAATAAATTAAATGATGGTAAGGCCGATCCAGTTACAGTCTTAGAAGAAAATAGCTCCAAAATTCCAAAAGAGACTAATTTACTAGTTCAGGAGGAGCAAACGTGTAAATCAACAGAGGGTCTTGGCGAGGGAGAAAGACTAGTGCGGACCTTGCATGAATCGGTGGAAGAAGCTGGAGAAGGCTGGAAACCTGCTGTAACTCATAGGATGTCACGTGTGAAAGGTAAAACCCGTATCTCAGAGAATCAAGCTTTTGGCAGAAGCAAGGTCAGTTTTCATCTGTTGAAAAAATCAGCAAGAAAGAAACCCTCAAAAACGGAGGAAGAGAGACGTGGTAAAGCGGAAAAGTCATTGATGGGTAAAAGAAATTCAAAGATTCCCAGTAGGTTAAAAGTTGGCGGTAGTCAAGGATCGACGACAAACACCCTCGGCAGTAAAGCGAGCACGGAACAGTTAAGAGATTTTGGGGAGCAAGTGGGGGTATCATGGGACAGATGTCCAGCGACCTCACAGGCAGCGGGACAGTGCTCTAATAGGAGGTAAGGTGGTCTCTTTCTCTTAGGGTAAAATCGCTTTTTTAAGATTCAATGAAGGTATTATCGTTAAATTGTAGAGGTTTGGGATCGGCTGAGAAAATTGGTTGGGTCAGGCAACTTATTTCTAAAGAAAAACCAGATTTAGTGGGTCTTCAAGAAACAAAAAGAGACAACCTGGATGCTGACCAAATTAGTAGATTATGGGGGACAGATGATGGGGGTTTGCGGCGGTCCGAGCAGTTGGTAATTCTGGTGGGTTGGTCACGATATGGGACAAAAATAAGTTCCTTTGTAAGCAGATCATACAGGAAGTGGATTTTTTGCTGGTTATAGGATCGTGGCAAGGGATTGACGGTAATTTGGGTTTCGTCAATGTGTATGGACCAAATTCGATTACTCTCAGAAAAGGATTGTGGGAAAGATTACAAAATTTCATCAGCAATGACACTATCAGTTGGTGCGTTTTTGGAGACTTCAACGAAATTAGAAGTCAAAGCGAAAGACTCAATTCGGGGGTTATTCAAAGCGGCATGAATGATTTCAACAACTTCATTAACGAAGCCGGATTAATTGAGATCCCTTTGGTTGGAAGGAAGTTCACAAGGGTAAGTGATGACGGAATTAAATTCAGCAAATTAGATCGATTCCTCATGACGGTCGATTTCGGTAACTTTTGGAACTGATTAAGAGTAAAAGCTTTGGATAGGGGGTTATCCGATCACATCCCAATCCTTTTGGGGGATGAGCAAAAGGATTTTGGGCCTACCCCTTTTAAGTTTTTTGATGCGTGGCTTCATGAAGACGATTTAGAAGCGGTAGTAAGGAGTAGTTGGCTTTGCGAGTTTCAAGGGGCGGAACCAGACAAGATCTTCAAAAATAAGTTAAAAAATGTCAAAGGAGCCATCAAGGAATGGAGCAAACTTAAATTCGGCTGTCTTGACAACCAAATCGAATTCAACAAAAAGGAGTGTAGCAATTTGGAGGCAGCGGCGGAATCTAATGGATGGGAAAATTCGAACAAAGAGAGGTGGTTGGCTTGTCGAAAAATATATCTCGAACTTGAGGAAAAAAGAACCAAAATGAGGAGCCAAAAGGCTAAAATCAAATGGTTGGCGGAAGGTGATGAAAATTCAAAGTTTTTTCAGGCGGTCATCAAAAAATGGGAGAGAAGGAACACAATTAACGGGCTGAATTTGAATGGGTCTTGGTGCGAAGACCCAGAAAAAATTAAGGAGTTTGTCTTTGCTACCTTTAGCAATAAATTCGCTAGAGTTGTGGAGGAGAGACCGAAAATCCAAAGTGTAAAATTCAAGAAGCTATCGAGTGAGGACGCGGATTACCTCGAGAGACCGTTCGATGAAGGCGAGATTTGGAAGGCGATCAAACTTTGTGGAAGTAATAAATCTCCCGGGCCCGACGGTTTTACGTTCGGTTTTGTTAAAAAATTTTGGGGGATCTTAAGAGAAGATCTATTGGCGGCTCTAAATTGGTTTTGGGCAAACGAGAAGATTAGTGTGGGTTGCAATTCTTCGTTCCTCACCCTTATACCCAAAACAAAGTCTCCGTAAGGTTTAGGCGACTTTAGACCCATTAGCCTTATAGGAATTTACTATAAGATGGTGGCGATGGTTCTTGCGGAAAGATTAAAGAAGGTTATTGGTAAGTTAATCAACAAGTCTCAAAGTGCCTTTATAAAGAAGAGGCATATTTTGGATGGAGTGTTAGTTGCCAATTAAGTGGTCGATTATATCCGACAAAAGAAGAGAAATGGTCTAATCTTTAAGGTAGACTTTGAAAAGGCTTATGACTCGGTGGATTGGGAATTTTTGGTAGATAGCTTGGGAAATATGGGTTTCGGAGCTAAATGGAAGAATTGGGTATTAGCGTGCTTGAAATCTTTCAAGATGTCGGTGTTGGTTAACGGATCTCCGACAAAAGAATTTCAAATGGGAAGGGGGTTACGACATGGTGATCCGTTGGCACCTTTCCTTTTCTTGATCGTGATGGAGAACTTGAATATCTTAATGGAAGAAGCCATAGAAAAATATCTCTTTGAAGGGTTGGTAATCGGTCAAAATTCGGTATCCGTCTCGCACCTTCAATATGCGGACGATGCCATTTTTTTTGGGAGATGGAACAAAGGGAATCTAAAGAATCTTCTTAAGATTCTCGAATGTTTCCGCCTTGTTTCGGGACTAAAGATTAACATGCGGAAAAGTAAGCTCTTTGGTGTTGGAATAAACGAATTGGAGGTACGAGAATGGGCGAGTGAGATAGGTTGCGAAGGTGGCGTGCTCCCGTTTATATATTTAGGCCTACCGGTCGGAGCTTCGATGAGCAAAACTAATAGTTGGAAAGTGGTGGTCGATAAAGTTACTTCCAAACTTGGCTCTTGGAAAGCTAAAAGTATCTCTTTTGGTGGTCGTCTAACACTTGTGAAATCGGTTCTAGGTAGCTTGCCATTATACTTTTTTTCGCTTTTTCGAGCCCCGGAAGGAGTGGTTAGAGTGTTAGAGAGTATTCGTAATCATTTTTTCTGGGGGGAGGGGCAGAAAATGGTAAGAGAAATTTGGTGTGGGTTAAGTGGGATAAAGTGGTTTGTCCTATAGATAAGGGCGGGTTAAATGTGGGGGACCTTTTTTCGATGAATTATGCTCTTTTGGGCAAATGGTGGTGGCGTTTTCTCTCCGGAGAAGACGCTTTTTGGGTAAATATCATCAAAAGCATTTATGGGGCTTCGGGGGGTCTATGAGGGAGGGAAAGAGGTGGTAATGGGAGTGCAGCTAGTAGTTCGGTATGGCGCAATATCTTGAGGGTGGGGGAGTGTAGATGTGGAGAGGGACGTCTTTTCTCGGATTCTTTCATCAAAAAGGTGGGGAGGGTGACAATACGTCTTTTTGGAAGGATAAGTGGTTATCCGGTGTCGCGTTGGCGGAGGTGTTCCCTAGGTTGTTCCGTTTAGAAGTGGATCCCGAATCATCGATTTCCAATAGGGGGAGGTGGGTTGATAATAGGTGGACTTAGGTGTGGAATTGGAGAAGAGAGCCTAGGGGGAGAGAGGTCGGGGAATTTCGGGGTTTGGAGGAAAAAATTAGAGAGTGGGAACCGATAAGGGGTAATATAGATAGGTGGGAGTGGAACTTAGATATTGGTAAAGGTTTCTCGGTCAAAAGGTGTCGAGAGGCTTTTGTCGAATGTAGAGGGTCTCAAGAGTTGGGATCGGTTGAGACGTTGTGGAGTAAGATATTACCAAAGAAAGTTAACATTTTTATTTGAAGGGCTAGGATCGGAAGACTTCCCTCTAGAGAGGCTCTTAATGACAAAGGAATAGACTTGAACAACATCTTATGTCCGAGATGTGGGGAGGAAACGGAAAGCCTCGATCACGCGCTTCTTAATTACAGTCCGGTAAAGAATCTGTGGTGTTGTATTGGGAGATGGTGGAATAAAAATGTGGAAGGAATCTGTTCCCTCCACCATTTGTTTCAAGAAGATTCATCGGTACTCAAGGCGTCGAGAGGAAAATCGCGGTGGATTGCGGTCAAGTGGTCGTTTTTATATTTGCTATGGCAAAATAGAAACAATGTGGTCTTCAAGAACTCCAACTCAGATCTTCGGGACTGTTTTTTCGTTTGGCAAAGGCGGATCTTTGAATGGATTTGTAGCAAATCAAGAAGCCATGGTGATTGGTTCGAGTGGGTTGCATCGCACGATGGTACGATTTCTGTTTAATTCCAAATGTTTCATGTTTGTTCGCGCTCTAGATGGTTTATGGATGCTATTTCGACATTGGATCGGCTGTCTGTAACAGCGCTGCTGTAAGTTTTCTGTCGGTTTGTTTTTCGTCTCGCGTTCATACGTCGAGAAGGGTAACTGATTTGAGCTGTTTGGTTTATCCCTCTTAATCCATTCAGCTGGAGTCGGTGTCGTCTTCTTGTTGTATTTTGGTTCGGTCGTTTGCGGTCGTCTTTTGTTTAGTTTTTTGGATGCCGCTGGTTGTTTTCGTCGATGTACTGCTTGGTTTTGTATCTGGCCGTTGACCTGTGTTTTAGTTGTTAATATAATTTTGCTGTTCAAAAAAATAAAATAAAAGTATGGACAACTATAGAAAAAGGTGTGAATATCTAATCAATTGTCTTGCTTCCATGGGCGGAACTATGTGAGGGCAATAGGGGGCCAAGGCCCCACTGTTTTTCATGTAATTAATATGTATTCATTTGTAGGAGAATGAAAGTATTTTTAGTTTTTTCCACGTGAGCCCCTTCTTTACGCATATTGCCTTGGTTTTCTTTGTTGAATAAAGGATGCGGTCAGTCTCTTGTGAAGGATGAGATTTGAGATGGTATATATAATGAGTAAAACTTAGAAATTGAAATAAAATAACGATTTAGTGAAATTTAAGATTTAGACAATAATTTGGTTGTACTAAATAATTAAAAACTATAATGACTTTTTCATCTTAATATTGATTATCACACTTTTTAAATGTAGATTAAGGTAAAAAAAAATTAGTTTGTAACTTTTGTACTGTGTTTTATTAGAAAAGACGTTATTTCTTATGAAGATCGTGAAATGCAACAAGGATAGAAAATGCATCTATATCTAGTTGTTCAGTAACTAGGAACTCATACAAAAAAGTTGAAAAGAAAATTAATGTTAATTATCTTAATATATTCGAACGAGATTCTCGTTTATGTCTTCAAGTTTACACAACAACAAAAGTAAAAGCATCTAAAAGTGTTATAATAGCTTTAAAGATGCCTTTGGCTTCGTAACAAATTTTTAGAAACTTTTGAAACAAAATGTCGTAGTAGCTAGTTTATGACACTTTTGGGTTAGGTTTGGCCCCTTGGGTAAGACACCTTGTGTTCCGCCACTGCTTGCTTCGTTGGTACGGTTCGATGGTTCGCAGGTTTCTTGGCTTGGTGGATCGTTTGGTTCGGTGGTTCAAGTTCGTGGTTTAAGTTGGCTTCAAGTTCTGGTTAGTGGTTCGTGGCTGTTGGTTTCGTTGGTTCATCTTGTTCTTTGGTTCGTGGTTCGATGCCTTGTTCGTTAGGTGGCTCGTTGGTTAGGTGGTTTGTTTCGTTTAGTGGGTTTGTTCTTTTTTTTGGTAAGGTTCGAGAAGTTGTTCGGTTGTTTCGTTGGTTGTGGGTTCGTTGTAGTGTATTGGTGTTGTTGTGTGTTGTTCGAGGTTGCATCTTGCGACCTCGAAAAGCTTATTTTGTGTTTTTTGTTGGTTTTAGTTTTAATAAATTTGTTTGTCGTTCAAAAAAAAAATACAATGCTTAGAGCTTCTCTAAAATGCAAAAGTAAAAGGGTTAATTACATGGGGGTGTATCGAACTTGTCATGTTTTATCATTGTATGTACCCAACTTTAAAACTTACCAATTAATGTACTAAACTTGCTAGATTTGCCATTGTATGTACCCTTTCACCTGCTGAGCCCTTAGCCGGTAATTTTTTTATTAAAGCTGATGTGGACACCAGGTGGACCTCATTTAATGACATGGCAACTATAACAGCCATGTGTGAGATCTATCCATGACCTGATCCAAACCCGACTCAAACCCGATGCTAACTCGATCCAAACCCGTACCCGATCCAAACCCATACCTTATTCTATTCAAAATCAGAAGACGACGTATGATCATCCCTTTCATAGCGCCATTTTCCAATCATAAACCCTTACTCGAACTGAATCAGTTGCAGGCATGTTTGAAGTGAGTTTCAATTTTTTACAAAATTTACAAAATTTCCTCTTTTATTAGTGTTTTAGTTAGCACAAAAACAGAGTATTATTGCAATGTAGGTTTATTTGTTGTTTGTTTATAACTAAAACTCATAGGGTTTGTTTGATTGTAGGATGGTGAAAGGGTATATTTTACAGTGCATGTTGATGGGTTTTATGTACCACCCCCTAATGTATGAGCATGGTAGTACAGTGGACATCCATATTGATAGAATTAGACATGATGAAATGGTGACATTTATTGAGGAAGAAACTACAACTGTTATTTATACCCTTTATTGGTGTATAGCTAATGATAGTGACATGGAGACTCTATTTGATACTGCTGATGCATATGGCCATATACATATATATGTAGATCATAGAAGCAAGGATCGCTAAACTGGTCACGTTCTACGCTCCGGAACGTGCATTCCGGAATCGGGAACAATTGTGTACCAATCGCTGTACGAAACACGTCCCAAATTGGATTTCAATCGAACCCAATCGTTCCTGATTTCGATCTGGACAACATGCGGAACGCGATTTGGAACCCAATATTTCCCGATTTCAATCTCACAGGGACGCGATTTTTTGAAATTGGGTCGCTATTTCTCAAAATTGGAATGGCCGATTCTAAATTGAGACGATGATTTCTCAAAATTGGGTTTTCTATTTAGAAATTGGAATTGTCGATTTCAAAATTGGAATGTTCAATTAGAAACTGCCAATGAAATTGATGCGCTTTCTTAAAATTGAAAATTAGAAATCGCGATTCGCGAATCACCAATTAGAAATCGGCCAGAATCTACTTTAATACTAATTGATTTTCTATATGGAAGTAAATTGGGAACATGAATCGACCCCAAATCTGCTTTAATACCAATCGACTTCTAATTTTCTATATAATGAGCAAACTTTCCATTCAAAAATCAACATTCACCATTTCAAAATTCAGCATTCAGAATTCAAAATATCAAGATGGTCTTTGGCAAAAAAACCATACACAATGTAGAGGCAGAAGTAGAAGATGTTACAATCAACTTGTCTGACAATGAGAATGAAGATACTACTCCAGAACCTGAGGGTGCAAATGCAACACGGAGCAAAGCCAATCAAGCAGCAAAGGATAACGATAAGCCCCTATGGCAAGAAGTTGAAATTGCTGGTGCCACCGGAAGCAAGAATGTAGACGGTTAAAAGGTATGGGTGTGTAAGCACTAAGCACTGCCATTAGCAGTTTACCAACTCATATACCAGAATTCATCATCACTTTTTTGGTGCTCAAGTAGGAAGAAAAGCAGAAATCAAAAGGTGTCAGGCTCTACTCAAGGATAGGGTGAAATACGAAAGCCTGTTAAACAAAGTAAAATTTGCTGAAAAGGTTGGCGTTTCTAAATCTTTGAAGAACTCTGTAATCAATAAAAAACCAGAGTTCTACCTCTAATTCTAAAAAATCACTTGAAGAGTCTTTTGGTGTGATAGAGAGAAACATAGTTGATATGAAGATTATGAAAGGATTGTGTGCTAATGGCATTCCATTCAATGTTCTTCGTAATCCTGACTTTCAAGAGATGTCACGGCAATAAACAGGGCCCCTGCTGGTTACAAGGCTCCTTCATATGATAAAGCTCGAACTGTTTTGCTTGACGAATGCGTAAGAGATGTGGAAAAGGGGCTGACTTCGGTGAAGGATACATGGTACTCACAGGAAGTTTCTATTGTGTCGGATGACTGGTCCAACGTTAAACATCGACCGTTAATCAATGTTATCGCTGTAAACAGCCGTGGTGCCATGTTCATGTATGCGGAGGACTTTTCCGGTGTAGAGAAGACAGGAGTCGCCATTGCAAATTTCTTGCATGGAGCCATTGAAACCGTAGGACCGAGTAATGTCCTTCAAGTCGTGACAGATAATGCAGCAAATTGTAAGGCTGCCGAAAGGGAGGTGGAGAAGGTACATAAACACATTTTTTGGTCTCTTTGTTGTGTTCACACTTTGAACTTGATTTTTAAAGATCTTGCAAGAGAATTTTTTTTGGCTAATGAACACATATAGGAGAGGGAAAGTAATTGTTAAGTATTTTCTTAATCATACCCATGCTTTGGCTATTTTTAGAGATAATTCAAAACTCGAATTGTTAAAAGTAGCCAAAACTAGATTTGCCTCTCACTATATTTTGCTCAAAAGGTTATGGGATTGTAGAGACTCTCTTGCTACAACAATTGTCCTTAACTCATGGAGAGAGTGGGTGAAAAATGGGGATGAAAACACTAGGCAAACTGGAATATTAGTTGCTGATACAATTAAAAGTGAAGAGTTTTGGGATGATGGGGAAAGTATTCTTGCTTTTACAAAACCAATATACTTGATGATTAAGTTTTGTGATGGTGAGGGGGATCAAAGATGGGAGAAATTTATGAGAAAATGGATAATATGTTGGGAGAGATTAAGGATGGCATGGTAAATGATCGTTATGTTGAATATTACTCTTGAGTGGAGAACATTATTCTAGCAATATGGGAGAAGATGACAATCCCTTTGCATTGTTTGGGATTTGCATTATCTCCACGTTTTTATATAAAAACTATCTTGAAGAGATGGCACCGGGTGGAGTTCGTAGAAAAGCGCCAAATCTTGATAAAGAGGTTGTGTTTGGTGTGATGCCATTTGCTACCTTTCACATGAAAAAAGGGTCTTTACTCAATGCCGGCAGCTCACATGGATGCGGTGACGATGGATGCTATTGATTGTTTGTCAAATTACGGTTCAGAAACTCCCGAACTTGCTGAAGTAGCAAAGAAAGTTTTATCACAGCCTATTAGTAATTCTTCAGCCAAGAGAAATTGGAGTACGTACGCTTACATTCATAATGTGAAGAGAAACCGATTGAACTCCAAAAGGGCTGATAAGTTGGTGTTTATACATTCGAATACTCTTCTCCAATAAAGATTCTCCGAAAGCTACACAACCGCGCCACACAAGAAGTGGGATATAAATCCCGAAAACACTTACTTGGAAGGGTCAAGTACAAGACTTGAAGAAATGCAATGGGAAAATCTAGAAGATGTAGATCATGCGGCTGATGATGGGAATGGAAAAAAGCAAAGGATGGAGTAAACTTGGTGAAATTTTGAGTTTTGAGTTTTGATTTGAATTATGATTTATGAAGTTATTTTGTTTTTGATTTTTGAACTTTGAAGTATGAACTTTTGTATTAGTCTTTTAAATTATGAAGTATTAATGACGTATTGGTATTTTGGATTTTATTATTTACTATATTTTTATATTTTAGTAATATATGGTACATCATACCAAGTTACATGGTACAACGTTCCACGCACCGAAATAGCGTTCTGGAGAAGACTACCCCCTCATACCGAATTTTAGAGATTAGCGATCCTCGTTCCCGTTTTCGTTTCACGTACCGGAATGATCCTATTCTTGTGTAACTATGATGTAGATCACTTCTCCTGTGATATGAGCCAATATATTGTTAACAGTCAAGGTAGGAATGATAAAGGTGATGAAGGTAAGGATACCTTTGAGGGTGATGATGGTAAGGACACCTTTGAGGGTGATGAAGATATGGAGACCACTGATGATGCTGAGCACAGTGATGTTAACTCCCTAGATCACTTGTTTGAAGGAGAAGATGAGTTAACAGAAGTAAGGAATGCCAAAGCAAGTGCTAAGAGTGCACCTACCAAAAAGAAGTTACCAAATCTAGGAGTAGGGAGAAAGAGTGAGGAGAATGAGCATGATGATTTGTTACTAGTAGAACATGATGAATTCATGGATGAGTTGTTAAAGGCTTTAAAAAGTGATGAGCATGTTGATAATCAAGGCCATGATTCAAATGATGAAAGTACCAACTTTCCAATCCATGATCCAGCAACATATTGGAAACTTAAGAAGCCAAAGGTATGTTCTTTATTTAATGTACTCAAGTTGTCATCTTTTATCATTGTATGTACTTTTTTATCATTGTATCTTTTATCATTAGTCCTTTAGTTCATAGTTGATTGTTAATCTAATCACTATTGTTAATCCATCATGTGTAACAGGTAGGTGAAAGATATGAATCTCTAAAGCAATTCAAAGAGTGTGTTACATATTATGCACTTGCAAGTGGTTATTCCATTTGGTTTGAAGTGAGTTCAAGCAAAAATATGATAGCTAAGTGTGGTAGAAGACTAGAAAGGATCTCTGATTTGAAGAAAGGAAAAACAACAAAGAAACTTAGATATCCCCTACAGTAGAAAGATGGTCAACAGAATGTTTGCAAGTGGAGATGCTTTGCAAGGTGGATGAAGAAAGAAGCATCCTTTCAGGTTATAACTTTAAATGATGTACACACATGTTGTAGGAGTTTCAAGTATGGTTCCTTGAATAACTATAAGTGGATAGGCAAGGAGTTTGGGAATAAGATTAGAATGAATCCTGACATCAAGTTAATTGAGATAACAGACTTAGTGATGAAGAAGTATAAGTGTATGTTAACACCAAATCAGTGTAGAAGGGCTAAAGTTGTAGGCACGTAATGTATATGAAAAGTCACTTGTTGAACATTAATGATTGCTAAGAGCATATGGTGATGAATTGTTGAGAAGTAACCCTGGATCCACAGTGAAGCTTGGAGTGACTACCAATCCTGATGACAAAGTCTACTTTGACAGATTCTATGTCTGTTTACATGGTTTAAAGGAGGTTGGAAGAAAGGCTGTAGAAGGACATTGCACTTGATGGATGCTTCTTGAAGACTGTTTGTCAGGGGAGTTGCTAACTACAATTGGTAGGGATGGAAACAATCACATCTTCCCTGTTGCTTGGGCAGTTGTGAATGTTGAAAATAAAGATAATTGGAAGTGGTTCATAAGACTACTTGGAGAACATTTGGATATACCTCATGGTGAAGGGCTGACATTAATGAGTGATCAACATACGGTATGTTTACATAGTATTACTCTTAACCGTTTACATAGTTTATTGAATGTATTGTTTACACTTGAATTATTTTAACTAAAGTTCATCATGAAATTATTGTTTTAGGGATTGATAGAGGCTGTTAAAGAAGTTATGCCTTTTGCATAACATAGGCAGTGTGCTAGGCACATATATGAGAACTTTAGAAAAGTGTATAGTGGAGTTGAGTTTAGAAACCTATTCTCGAAAGCATCTAAAGCCTCTTATCTACTGGAGTTTAATAGAGTTATGCAAGAGATGAAGACTGCCAATCCTGGTGCTTATGATTACTTAATGAAGAGAGAACCCAAAACATAGTCAAAAGCCTTTTTTGAGTTTCATAGTGTATGTGAATGTAACACCCCATATCCTATTTAAGATCAGATTAAGTTGCTAGCTTATCCTTTTATTTTGTAGATAATAATTTCCCTTATCAGTTATTTTATTCCTTATTGATAAGGAATCTTTTTAAACTTAAATAGGGGAATTTGAGTTGGATGGGGATAGGGTTTAGTTGGCTATATCAGGTACAAGTAGGGTAGGTTGTCTTTTTCCCATATAGCTAGCTTGTGAGATAAGTTAAGAGAGAGAAAGAGTAGTTGAGAAAGAAAATTTAGAGAAAAAGAGAGAGAGGTCTGTGAGAGAGAGAGAGAGAGAGAGAGAGAGCTGACGGGAAAAGAAGAGCATTCGCCGGAATCAGGGAGCTCGCCGGAAGGGGGGAGGAAAGCTTGGCGTGAGACGGTAGTGGCCGGTCGTGTGCTCGTAAGGTAACCCCTCTCTTCCCGTTTATCGTATTTGTATGGTTAGGGTTAAGTTTTGTTTTCTTTTCCGGCGACTATGGAGGGCGGTGACGTTCACCGGCTGTGGCCGGCGACGTTCTGGCGTGGCGTGTACGCCGCTGTGGTGACCGCCGAGGCAGTGGCTGTTGTTGTTGTAGTCGCGACGGCGTGAGTAGGGTCCGGTCGCCGGCTTTGGCCGGCGAAACGTTGGCCACCGCCGTCGCTATGGTTGCTGTTGGCCACGCCGGCGCCGGAGGCGTCAATCGAGAGCTGCTCGGGGGTTGAGGCGGCGGCAGCCGCCGTTGCTGATGGTGATGGTGGTTGCTGCTGGTGTGTGGCGGCAGATTCCGGTGGCGAGGACGAGTGCCGAATCTGCCGGTCGTCTCAGCCGCCGACGAACGATGGTGGTGACGGTCGTTCGTTGCTGCCATCGTGGTCAGGGTCCGAGCACCGTCCAAGCGGCGGTGGTTCTGAGTTTAACGCCGGCGACAACCGGCGAGAGTGGCCGGCGAAGTCGTACGGTGATGATGATGTTTGAGTTGTTGTTTATTAAGAAATTTTTTTAACACTATATATATAAGCAATGAGGATGACGATGATGCTGTTGTTGCTGTTATTTTTTATAAATTAAAAGATTTTAATATTTAAATATAAATATATTCATGTACGAGTATACTGATGATTGTCAGTTTCTTTTTGTTTCATTTAAATATATATATATATATGTATATAAAATAAGTACGAGATGATGACGTTGATGTGAATGTTTATTTAGTTAATCTTTATAGTATTTAATTGTATATATATATATATATATAATTGTTAATATTCTAACTAAAAACTAAATATATATATATATATATATTTATTTAGGTTTAAGTCGGGTCAGCCTAGGGTTGTTAGACTGGCTAAATGTCGTCGGGGTTAACTTGAGGTTGGATTGTTGGGAATAATAATAATAATCATAATTGTTAAAATTATTCCAGGTTTGCGGTAATTCGTTCGTGTTTGACGTTTCGACAATTATGGTGAGTTACACTATGTGTATATGTGATGTTGTATGTTTCATGTATACGTTATAGTGTGGATAGGAAACCACATGCCCTTGGTGAGTTGTGGGGGCCGGTCCGTGTCCTAACTGACGGACGAAAGGGAATCCACATGCCCTTGGTGAGTTGTGGGGGCCGACCCGTGTCCAAACTGACGGGAGTTTATGACCTCATGAGTGTCGAGATTTGTGTGGATTGATTTTTGTATTATGTGTTGTTTGTGATTGATTGGGAACCTATTTCGGTATGTGAGCATGCAATGTTGTGGTTATATGTAGTGCTAGCTCACTAAGGGTTTTCGCTTACCCCGTTAGTTGTTTCCCTTTTTCCAGGTGCTAGTACAGGCAAGGATAAGGGCAAGGCTCCAACATGACTCCGAGACTCAGATTCCGACGGCGTTGACTTACGACACTATTTAATTATTTATTGGTTAAAATTGGGTTTTAGTTGACTTTTAACTAAATGTTGGATTTGAAATTTTAATTCTTTTGATTTATTTTTAAGTAAACTATTTAAAGGATATTATTTTAATAAATCTTATTTTCGAAAAAGAGGCGTTACAACTTGGTATCAGAGCGTGGTTTAAGAGAATCAGCGCGCATGTTTGCGAGCGTGCGTGTGGTTGGACTTAAACCCGAGATTTTAGGACAAATAATGAGCCAAAAGTCGGAATCATCGGCAGAGCTTCAGGTTGGGGGTGAGCTATGTATATAGTTATTATATTGAATGTTATTTGCATGTTAATATTTGGTTGTCGATAAGTACGACACTTATATGATTTTATGTGGTTAAATGTTATTTAATTATCTGCTCAGTCAAGTCAATGAGGCTGTTAAGGATGGTATCATGACTAGGCTTGTACGGTGGTACGTCGGGAAAGGGTCATCAGGCATGTTCTCGTCTGATTGTTGCCGAGTGATCCCGACCTGGCTACCATATCAAACGGTTATAGTGGCGTGGGCCCAAATAATAGCACCACTATAAACGTTTGTATGGGTATAGAATTGATTAAGTCTTGGGAGTCACATTAACTTGACGATAGCTAGGAAATGGCTGGGATTTGTTTGATTAGTATAATTGTTATTACCACTTGTGTATGGTTGGGAATTGTTTGAGTAGTATAATTGTTATTACCACTCGTGTATGGTTGGGACTTGTTTGAGCAGTATAATTGTTATTACCACTTGAGTAAAGTAAGAGATCTAGTCTATAGAGTTGCATGCGCACTAATGGATGGTAGTTGCAAAAACTTTAGTGATAAGTAGTGAGTGTAGGCGGACACTCTAGTTGTAAATACTAGTATTGCCTTGTGTTAGGCATGGTTCTTAAGTGGCCCTGTTTTGGTGTTCGGAGTAGTGACCTTAGGAAATCGTTCAATTGATAGGAATTAATAAGGTTGTGTAACTAGACTGCTTATTCACACTCGGTGGATTATAAGCATCGGTACTGATTCCTTATTCTTCCATTGTATATATTTGATTCATCAAAGTACGTTTATGTTATTAGATATTTTACATTTGTACGGATTTTTATATATCCTTCCGTAACGTGGTTCGTTTCATTGTATATGTGTTAAATCTGGTTTGTTTATCAGTTCGTTATATGTGTGTACGTATATGAATTTCACTCTTATTCGTTTCTTTAAATACGAGTATGGTCTCTTTTCTTTGAGTCGTAGCATTCGATTCCACGATTTATAATGTGTTCTTGCCTTCATCAAAGTTATTTTCATATTCCGTTCGATTGGTTGATCGTTCGATCGTTTATTTTCCAATGAGTTCTTTTATAAACCGAGATTGGGATATTCTAGACACGACAAATTTTAAGGTGATGAAATATTTTTGAAATTTTTCGTGTTATCTATAAAATTCATAACTAATCGCTCGTTTATCGGATTAACGCATACAATATATTTTTGAGAACCTTGAAATGCCTTCTACGAACTGTCCTCACACAACGAAACTTTGATTTTGATCTAGGTTAGCTAAAACCTTCGTTTTTCTAAACAGCCCTTGTTTTATACGAGGACAACATGCTACTTTTCAAAAATCCGCACAAAATTCATTTTAAATCCGATTTAGTCTGTTCCTGATTCGTTGGAATCCTAAGACGTTGATCTAAAACTCTTGTTTACAAATGTTTTTCTAAAACCTACTTCAAATATGCTAAATTGTTGGATTTGTAAACGTGAAAAATGTTGAAAATCGTACGCCTCGATTTCTAAAAAGTTGTGTTTATAGTTTTCGTTCGGATTTGATTCATGTTGGGATTATGAGGCATCCTAAAGATCCGGAATGGGTTGGTTGCATGGTTTGGGTTCACTATAGGTGGGATTTAGTCTAAAGAGTTGGTTTAGAGTTGGATTGCGCTATAGGTTAGTTAAAGCTGTAGAGCCAGTGTGGAGAGCAGTTGGCTCGTAGAATTACCCAGTCGGTTGACTATGATTCTAGAGCAGTACGGTTGAGTATGCGTTAGTACATGTCGTAGGATATGGTACTAGGTGTATGTGAGGTTGGATTTAGTTTCTGGGGTCAGATAGAAGAAAGGGGAATTGTTAGATGCATAGGTGCGAGCCGTTAGTGAATTTTCGAATGTAGTCCCAGAGGATCTGATTGGCATGCAGCCTAGCAGATAAGTCATCTAGAAGCCACCAAATATACGGATATTCGAGGCAGGGATACGGGAGCGGTACCCGGAGCTTTCTCAGACTGATTTCGGGGACGAAATCTTGGTAAGTGGGGGAGAGTTGTAACACCCCATATCCTTTTTAAGATCAGATTAAGTTGCTAGCTTATCCTTTTATTTTGTAGATAATAATTTCCCTTATCAGTTATTTTATTCCTTATTGATAAGGAATCTTTTTAAAATTAAATAGGGGAATTTGAGTTGGATGGGGATAGGGTTTAGTTGGCTATATCAGGTACAAGTAGGGTAGGTTGTCTTTTTCCCATATAGCTAGCTTGTGAGATAAGTTAAGAGAGAGAAAGAGTAGTTGAGAAAGAAAATTTAGAGAAAAAGAGAGAGAGGTCGTGAGAGAGAGAGAGAGAGAGAGAGCTAATGGGAAAAGAAGAGCATTCGCCGGAATCAGGGAGCTCGTCGGAGATAGTCGCCGGAGGGGGGGGGGAGGAAAGCTTGGCATGAGACGGTAGTGGTCGGTCGTGTGCTCGTAAGGTAACCCCTCTCTTCCCGTTTATCGTATTTGTATGGTTAGGGTTAAGTTTTGTTTTCTTTTCCGGCGACTGTGGAGGGCGGTGACGTTCGCCGGCCGTGGCCGGCGACGTTGTAGCGTGGCGTGTACGCCGCTTTGGTGACCGCCGAGGCGGTGGCTGTTGTTGTTGTAGTCGCGACGGCGTGAGTAGGGTCCGGTCGCCGGCTTTGGCCGGCGAAACGTTGGCCACTGCCGTCGCTATGGTTGCTGTTGGCCACGCCGGCACCAGAGGCGTCGATCGAGAGCTGCTCGGGGGTTGAGGCGGCGGCAGCCGCCGTTGCTGATGGCGACGGTGGTTGCTGCTGGTGTGTGGCGGCAGATTCCGGTGGCGAGGACTAGTGCCGAATCTGCCAGTCGTCTCAGCCGCCGAGGAACGATGGTGGTGACGGTCGTTCGTTGCTGCCATCGTGGTCAGCGTCCGAGCACCGTCCAAGTGGCGGTGGTTCTGAGTTTAACGCCGGCGACAACCGGCGAGAGTTGTTAGACTGGCTAATTGTATATATATATAATTGTTAATATTCTAACTAAAAACTATATATATATATATATATATGTTTGTTTAGGTTTAAGTCGGGTCAGCCTAGGGTTGTTAGACTGGCTAAATGTCGTCGAGGTTAACTTGAGGTTGGATTGTTGGGAATAATAATAATAATCATAATTGTTAAAATTATTCCAGGTTTGCGGTAATTCGTTCGTGTTTGACGTTTCGACAATTAAGGTGAGTTACACTATGTGTATCTGTGATGTTGTATGTTTCATGTATACGTTATAGTGTGGATAGGGAACCACATGCCCTTGGTGAGTTGTGGGGGCCGACCGGTGTTCTAACTGACGGGCGAAAGGGAATCCACACGCCCTTGGTGAGTTGTGGGGGCCTACCCGTGTCCAAACTGACGGGAGTTTATGACCTCATGAGAGTCGAGATTTGTGTGGATTGATTTTTGTATTATGTATTGTTTGTGATTGATTGAGAACCTATTTCGGTATGTGAGCATGCAATGTTGTGGTTATATGTAGTGCTAGCTCACTAAGCGTTTTCGCTTACCCCGTTAGTTGTTTCCCTTTTTCTAGGTGCTAGTACAGGCAAGGATAAGGGCAAGGCTCCAGTATGACTCCGAGACCGAGATTCCGACGGCGTTGACTTGCGACACTATTTAATTATTTAATTATTTATTGGTTAAAATTGGGTTTTAGTTGACTTTTAACTAAATGTTGGATTTGAAATTTTAATTATTTTGATTTATTTTTAAGTAAACTATTTAAAGGATATTATTTTAATAAATCTTATTTTCGGAAAAGAGGCGTTACAGTGAAGCATTTGAAAATGGATTTAGTGAATGCTTTAATGCCATAATTGTTAAAGTAACGTCCAAACCCATTATCTCCATGTTAGAAGCCATTAGGGTGACCTTGATGGAAAGAAGGGAGAGAATGAGGAGAATAAGTGATTCATGGAATCATGACATTTGTCCAGCGATGCTTAAAAGGATTGAATCTGCCATGAGAAGCCAAAGGTATCCAAGTTGCTTATTTATATCACATTTGTTTATTTATGACTTGTTTTATAACTGGTTTAGAAGAGCTAACTACCAAGACACATATGGTCATCATCTTTTACTAGTGCAAGGCATTAATCAATGGCCTCCAAATGAGTTGAACTAGCCACTGCCTCCTAAACTAAGAACAATGCCTGGTAGACTAAAAAAGAAGAGAAATATGGCTATACATAGGGGTGAGCAAAAAAACCGAAACCCGAAAACCTGACCCGACCCGACCCGAAAAATCCCCGAAAAACCCGACCCCAAAAAAACCCGACCCCGAATTCCCCGAAAACCGAATTCCCCGAGGGTTGATCAGGGTCGGGTCGGGTATGAGAATTCGTGCCCCAAAACCCGAACCCGAAACCCGATTTTTAATTTTTTTATACTATTTTTCTTACATTTACAAAATGCCCCTTTAAGTTTCATTTTTTTTAATTCCAACAGCAAATGTTTCTGTCCAAACCCATTTACCCTTATTTTATTAATTTTCCAAATCCCAAAGACCAAAAAAAACAAACGACGCTTTCACTTTCACACTTATCGATCAGCTCTCTCTCTCTCTCGGTCTCTCCCACTTCACCGGACATCGGCTTTCACACCACCATCCACCGACGCTGGCGACGCCTCCGCCACCGACGCCGGCAACCGCCTCCGCCACCGCCGGCTGACGATTTGACGTCCTCCTCCTCTCTCCTGTTCGATTTAGGTACAATTTTGACCTAATTTGTATTTTCTAGTTTTCTACATGAATGTGGCAATGTGCTATGATTCTTGATTTCTACTTGAATACACTATGATTAGTTGATAGATTATTGATATTTTTTACATTAATGTGCTATAATTACTTGATTTCTACTTGAATACATAAATGTGCTATGTATATATATAGCCATATATGGATGTTTATTAATAGTTTGAATACATGAATGTGCTATGGTTACTTGATTTCTACTTGAATAGATGAATATTCATTTATACTTAACTATTTGAGTTTTAAGTTTTGAATAGCTTGATTTAATAGTTTGTACTTTGTAATAAACTTTATGTTTTTAAGAAAATATCTTTAGGAATGGATCAAGGTGACGCTAGTAGTGCACCACCTGAACAAAAGAAGCGCAAATCTTACGAATCAAAATCTAAATATTGGGCGCACTTTGATAAGATTCTAGACGATAATGGTCGTGTCACAAACGCAAAGTGTAAGTATTGCCTAAAAGAGTATGCCGACGATCCGAAAAAACATGGCACGACAACGTTGAGAAAGCATCTTGCTGCATGCCTACAAAACCCACATGCTAAAGAAACCAAACAATCTGTGTTGGCATTTCAAGCTTCGCAATTTAACAACTCCGGGCATGTTTTGGGTACTTGGGTATTCAATCAAGATAAGGTTAGAAAAGCATTAACTAGGATGATCATTGTCGATGAATTGCCTTTTAAGTTTGTAGAAGGTAGGGGTTTAAAGGATTTGTTGAGGACACATGTCCTATGTTCAAGATACCGTCTAGATGGACGGTTAATAGAGATATATTTGCTTTATATTTCGAAGAGCGATGTGACAACCGACAAAATTCGGCTCTTAGATTAGCGGCCCGATAATCACTCATTGGTATAATTCTTAGTGGAATATTAATCCTATATTTATTTAGGAAGAATTAAGGTTGAGAGTGCGAAAATTTCGGAAATAACCTAGAATTCCCGAAGATTTGCCCGAAAAAGCCCGTACCGGCCCAAAGTCACCCGAAAACCTGATAATGCCAAAAATTAAAGTCAACTTATATAAAATATGTTACTTTATTAAAAATGAAAATAAACTGTTCCAAATAATCCAATTCGGCCTTTGAAAAAGTCGGTTTTTGCCGAAAAAGCGCCAAAACCCGGTACTGCGTCGAATTAACAGTGTAGAATTACACTGTTTTATTTAAAATATATATATATATATATATATATATATATGAAAAGAGGTGGGTGGGCCCCCATGGCTGGCCACCACCACCCCTCTCCTCCAATCACCTCTCTCACTCTCTCTTTTTCCATAAACAAAATCATCACACCCTCTTACACCTTTTTCATTTTCAAAATCCATACTCTCTCTCTATCCTTCTCTCTCTCTAAAATTCTCTCTAAAATCCAGCCCTATATTCATCCAAAATCTGAGTTTTATTGAAGATTCAATCAAGGTTTTAAAGCTCTCATAGTTGTTTTATCAAAGGTAAGGTTAGATTACATGTTTTAGCTTCGATTTTTGCTCATTTTGGAGCTTTTTCCTACTCTTTTTGAGGTTTAATCCCTCTTTGATGGGTGAACATCATTCTTGATGTTTGAGGATGAGAATGAACCTTAGAAATGTGTTAGAACATTCAATGAAGGTGAAAATCTATGATTCCTCCTTATGAACACAAGATTTGAAGTAAAAATCATGTTTTTGATGTTTTGATTTCTCATTTGGGGTTGAAAATCGTTTTATTATTTCATGCATGTGCTTTGTTGATATTCAAAGTTTATTTCATCTATTCTTGTGGTATAAGATTGGGGGATTGTAGTTCATATCAAATAAACCCCCAAAATTTCAAAAATTATAAGTGTTCTTGGTGAAAGGGATTGGTTTTGAATCTGGATTGTTGCTGTCCGATTTTTGCATGGTGTTTGGACGACCCAAAAAGGGTCTTTTTGAACTTATTCTTCTCTGAAAATTTTATGGATTAATATTTTATGTGTTAGGGTCCAAACCCCACTGGAATCATCCAAAAATTCCATGTTTTGAGCCCTTAACGATGTCAAAACATTTTAGTATTCATCAGCTTCTGGTCAGAAAGTTATGTCAACTTCATGCATGCATATCTCTATGATAGATTATTCAAAATACATGATTCTTGATTCTAAATTCAAGTTTAGTGAGTTAGCTTTCCAAAGAATCCGAAAACACATGATTTGGGAGAGTTTTGAGTGTTCAACCAATGAAAAAGAATTCGGAGTGCAATCTGTCCAATGATGGCAGATTCACATGCCTGAGTTCATGAGGTCATATCTCATTCAAAAAGCATCCAAATCGTGTGAAACAAGTTTCATTTGTTAGATATTTGAGTTAGCTTTAAAATCCCTTTTGAAATTCAAATTTTGGAGTTGAAATGAATTCTCTATGGCACAAACATCCCTGACTTGTATTTCCAAAAAGGATTTATGCACACTGACTTTGTAAGAACTTTTAAAATATGTTAAATATCTCCAAAAATCATGAAATTTGGTGGGAATGTTGTTAATACCCTCAATATCAGTAGGTAAAATTTTGGTAACTTGTCTCTTTTTGGAACTAAGCTTAAAGATAACATTTTTACAACACAATGAACCTGCCAGAATTTGAATTCTTTCAAAAGATAGGTTTGTGAACTTCAAGACTTCTCATGTGTTTGAATATTAATATAAAGTAACAAAAACCTATTTTGTACCAATTTGAACTTAATAAATTTAAGTAAAGGCATTACAATAGGATATCGGTATTGACTTGATAGAAATGGACCGTTGAATTTAGACTTACGTCAATTACGTAATGTGATAGGGCTTAATTAGACTTGGAATCGGGATTATTCACGCACTACCGATTGTTAAACGCAAAACTACTCAAGGTGAGTATTCACAGCCCCCGTTTTTACCGTTTTTACGAGTTTTGGGGTGAAAAGCATGTTTATAAATGAATGTGAAATTATTGCGAAATGAAATGAAATGAAATGTATTGTGAGCTAAATTTGAAATGTTATGCGGCATGATATATTGAGTAAAAGTCCCATGTTGAATACACTACTATTAACTCGTTTCGAGCCAATGGTTATTGTGGATAGCGCTATTTGGTAGAGTGGACCCACCCTTGTTTACTGACGAGTATAGGGTGCACGTAATCATATGTGGTACTACACATGTGGGGTTTAGTCCCACCGCTGAGGTAGTGCAGCGTCTACACATGTGGGGTTTTAGTCCCACCGTTGAGGTAGTTCGCGAGAACGCTCTACCCATGTGGTTCGCAACCACCTCTGAGGTAGATCGTTGGGGCAAAGGTTTAGGTTTAGTAGTGGCTCGAGAATACATGTTGCATAAATGTTATGTTTAACAGTTGAGGTTGAACATTGGTTTTACGATAAAGATCTTCTGCATTGAAAATGTTTTGTGCATATAAAAACCTGTGAACTCACCAACTCTCGTAGTTGACGCTTGTTTTAACATGCTTTTCAGGAAATCAGAGGGTGAATGAAAAAGCTTAATTTGAGCGTTGTAGACATCAATCAAGACTGCGTTTATTTTGTTATGTTTGTAAATTCCAAACTCTGGTTGGTTGTAATACGTTTTGTAAACTTTAAATATTTTTGAAATGAATGGTCGGTGTTGATTATCTCCTATCGCAATGAAATCTAGACTGTTACACCCAGCGGTTCCGCTTTAGCGGGGTGTTACAAGCGAAAAAATCTCAAAAAGTTTTTCAAGGAAAACACACAACGAATGTCCATAACCACCGACACTTGGACATCCGTTCAAAGGATCAATTATATGTGCATAACCGCACATTTTATTGATGCCGAATGGAAGTTGCATAAAAAGATTATATCTTTCGTGCCAATCCAATCACACAAGGGGGAGTCGATTGCCAAAGCCCTTGAGATTTGTTTGCTTGATTGGGGAGTGAAAAATATTGTCATGATCACGGTAGATAATGCATCAAGTAACGATGTTGCCGTTGGATTGATGAAAAGTAAATTGATGTCTTGGGGGTGTTCGGCTATTAGAGCTAGTTACTTGCACATGCGATGTATTGCACATTTCTTGAATTTGGTTGTGCAATATGGGTTGAAGATGGCACATTCGTCGGCGATGAAGCTTAGGGACACTGTGAGGTGGGTAAGGGGATCTCCGGCTAGGTTGACAAAGTTTAGAGAGATTTGCGATTGGCTTGATATTCAAGAAAAATGTTCTCAATGCCTTGATGTTCCTACTAGATGGAACTCGACCTACATGATGCTTCGGAATGCCATTCCTTACCGAAGTGCTTTTGAAAGTTATCCAGACCGAGATGCCTCATACAAGGCCGACTTGGGTGATTCTTTGCTTGTAGACTCTGATTGGATTTACTTAGAGAGCTTTGTGGTGATACTAAGGTCATTTTATGAGATGACAATAAGAATTTCAGGCTCTCTGTATGTGACTTCTAATACATACTTATCTGAGATCTCTGACTTGAGTTATGCTCTTACGGAAATGATGGGTTCGTCGAATGCAACTGAGAGGGTACATCACTACACCTTATTTAATTTAATCTATTATTTACATTTTTACATTTTGATTTACATAGTCTTATCTTAATTGTTGGTTTTCTTTTTCTATATATAGAATGTCGGTGGAAAAATGAAGGAGAAGTTCGACAAATATTGGGGCGATCCGGAGAAGATGAACATGATGATCTTTTTTTCAAGCATCTTTGATCCGAGAGATAAATTGGAATATATGCCACACCAATTGAAACAACTTTACGGTGAAGATGTAGGAAAAGTGATATTCGACAAGGTGAAGAGTATGCTTGCCTCGTTATTTGAAGACTACGTGGCTCAATATTCTACTTCGGATTCCAAGCCATCTCAAACTCAAAGTCAATCTCAACCTCAAACTCAACCGGAAAAGTGCAACCCTATTGGAAAGGTAAAAAAATCGGATAAAAAGTGAACTAAAAAAGCAAAAGCTTGAGAGTGGGATGACAAAGATCAATCAAAGTGAGCTTGAGTTATACCTTAGTTAGTCGCTCATTAATGATGATGATGATTTTGATATATTACAATGGTGGAAGATGAATAGTGCAAGGTTTCCGAACCTTTCGAGACTTGCTAGAGATGTACTTGCGCTACCCATATCCACGGTTGCATCGGAATCCACATTTAGCACAAGTGGAAGGGTGTTGGATAGTTTTAGGAGTTCTCTAAGTCCTAAAATAGTGGAAGCACTATTGTGTACGCAAGATTGGTTGCGGGGTCCTTTTGAACCGGTCTCGGTGAAGAAAATATCGAAGAACTTGAGAAGTTTGAGGATGGTATGACAACTTTATAATTCATATATAATATTATTATTTGAGTTATTAGTCATTTAAGATTTTATTCTTTAAGTTGTAAACTTGACAACTTGTACTTACACTTTTAAGTTGTAAATTTGTAGAGTTGAAAAACTTGAAGATTGGGACGTCGTCTACTACCAAGTCTACCATGAGTTCAGTGGCTTCAAAAGAGACCGTAGATTTGGATTTGGAAGACGAGTTATGAGTTATTTGGTTTGGTATAATATTAGTAATTGGGTAATTGGTACTTTAGTACTTTGGTAATTTTGGTTTTACCTTTTGATACTTGCCTATAACTATTTGGTAATTTGGTATTTGGTATTTTGGACTTTGGTTTAGTATTAGCATTTTGGACTTGGATATTTTGTCTTTTTGGTATTTAGTTCAACTTTTAGATGTTGATCGTCATGTTCATCTACGTGTTGTTAACCAACTTGGTATCTTAGTTTGTTACTTTTAAATGTTTATTTTTACTTTGAAACTTGAAAGTGTAATAGGGGAAAAAAGTCAAAAATAAATTCGGGTTCCTCGAAAACCCGCCCCGAAATCCCCGAAACCCGAAAACCCCGACCCCTGAAAAGTCGGGTATCGGGGCCTCCATTTTCCCCCCGAAACCCGAAAACCTGAAACCCAAAATCCCCGAAACCCGAAAAACCCGTCCGATGCTCACCCCTAGCTATACATGAACCTGCTCCTCATGTGGGTAGGGTCTCAAAAGTTGGATCAATTATCACATGCCAGAACTGTTTTAGAGAAGGCCATAACAGGAATGGATGCAAGGAACACCCTCTACCTCAACAGGTAAACTGCTTAAATTGATAATTTAAATTTATTTATGTTTTGTAATTGTTTTTATAAGTTTCTTATATATGAACAAATAAAGGAAATAGAATAGATAAAGGAAATGGGATAGATAAGGGAAACGGAATAGAAGTGGATACTGGTGCGAAGACAGATTGGAACCAAACTGTAGGAGGGTTCATGAAAGATGCAAAAAAAGGGTTGAGGCCATCCTAAAAAGAGATCACAGGGTTTGATGGGAGCCAAACTGTTACATCACAACAGTAGGTCACAAGTTCTGGTGGGGTTGGTAAGAAGGTGGTAAGGAAACAAAGAGTCAAAGGACAGATGCCAACAAGAAGACAAACACAACATAGGATTTCAAAGATCAACATGCAGAACAAGGTTGCAGGTCCTAGAAACACACCAGATGATGCCATGCTTATGGATTATGGTGGATATGAAACATAACTTTATTGGTTTTTTTTGGTCTAGTTAAGGTATGGTTTTTTTGGGAATGAAACAGATGGTACATTTGTATCTACTTACCATATTGGTTTTTTTGGGTATGCAATAGATGGTACATTTGTATGTAGTTACCATAGTGGTTTTTTTGGGTTTGCAGGAGATGTAATAAAACATATGGTACATGTTTTATACATGTTTTTAGTGAATGAAATTGAAATAGCCTTTTGGTACATGTTTTATACATGTTTTTAGTCTCTTTTGGAACCTGTTTTGGTACATGTTTTATACATGTTTTTGGTCTTTTTTTGGAACCTGTTTCCGTACCTATTTTGGAATATGTTTTTGTACATGTTCTATACATGTTTTTAGTCTCTTTTTGGAACCTGGTTTGGTACATGTTTTGGAACATGTCTTTAGAACCTGTTTTGGTACAAACAACATGTTTTCTATCACTTGGATTGAAACCTGTTTTGGTACAAACACCATGCTTTCAATCCATTCAATTACCATTCAATTACCATCCCATTATATTAGAGACCAAAGCAACTTCTTTCAATTACCATTCAATCCATTACACAAAAACCATTCTACTTAGAGACCAAATATCATCTTTCATTTCATAAAAAGCAACAATTATAACATTTCATAAAAAGCAACTAAATACCTTATAATTACACCACAACTGCAGCTATTACAACAACTAAACACATTATTACAACAACTAAACATCATCAGCCTATCATAAACCTTGATTTTTGACTTTGTGATGCTCAAATCTTCCATGATTTTTAGTACTTCATTTTGAGTGTCTTCATGTTCACTTAACTGATTCTCATTGCCAATTTTGATCCTTGAAGATGCAATTGATAAACCAAGTCCTTATAATACTGATTTGGAAACTCATCATCTAGAAACTGAAACATGTTGCATCTTTGTGATGAACCCTACAAATCATTATGGCAGATTAGAATTTATGGTAACAAAGAAATTAGGGCAAGTTTGAGAAACAAACAAATTAAAACTTACATAATTAGGGCAACTAAGAAACCTTCTTCCAGGATTTACTTTTGTCCATGATGTTCTAACATTCATCCTATCACCACAATAGCAAAAGAAATTAGAAGCCCTACCTCTTGGAGATGAGTTCGGATTTGATGAGGAAGACGACATCTTCTTTCTTCTATGAATTTGATTTAGGTTTAGGGTTTCAATTTCTCTTCTAGGAACGATTTAGGGTTTAGAATTCATAAATAAGTCGTGAGGGTTCTAATTTAGGTTTAGGGCTCTAATTCAGTTTGGGGTTTTTTGAAGAGTGTAGCCACATCAGCTCTTGAGGTGTTAAAAAAATAAAAAAAGAATGCCACATGGGATTTAACCTGTTACACGTCAGCATATTGAAGGTAACAGGTAAAATGGTAAATACAATGGCAAATCTAGCTAGTTCAGTACATTAATTGGTAAGTTTTAAAGTTGAGTACATACAATGATGAAACGTGACAATTCGATACATTCCCATGTAATTAACCCAAAGTAAAAAGTTTGAAAAACATTACTTACATCACTTAACAAACTTTATATTAGGAAGATTAGACGATAAATATTAAAATAATCAAATACAATATTTAAAATCTTATTTTTAATAACCATTTAATTCTAAACAATTTTGTTGTAAAATAAATAAATATTTATTTATCTTTCATAACTAACCAATTTTCTATAATTATTTAAATTTAGAAAAAATTGTTATATCTCTTATACTTAATCCGTTTTAGGGGCTGTTTACCAACAACAACGGCTAAGCGCTGTTGAGAGGTCTGACTAAAGTAAGCGGCTCTGTCTGAAATAAGTGATATCTGGAAAATTACCGTTTACCAAATGTTCTGGATTTGGTGCTGACCAGGGAAAAATGACCATTATAACTCTATATATAGTGATGTTTTAATATAATGCAACCATTTACGAAATATTATGTATGAATAATTATTGAATGATAAACTGATTACAAATTTCATAATTGAAATATATTTAGACAAGAAAATAAATTAAATTTCAACATATTAATTTGTCTTTAAATCTTAATTTCGGGCATTGGATTTGCGAATCTGATCACGCAAATTAGCTATGTATTCATTATCTTGAAAACACATGATATGGATTATAAAAACAGAAACAAAGAAGAAGCCAATATGTAATGTTGTTCTTATGTGTAAAAAGTTGTTATTAAACAAACCCAACAACAATGCAAATGAAGCTTTTGGTATAAAGCATCAAAGTGAAAGATTAAAAAAACAAAATACAAAAATTCTTGTGTAGTGTAGTCGCCTTATCTCATCTCCCTTTCCAAAAAAAACCCAAAAATCCCAATGATGCCTAGGTGTTGGCAGAGAAATTAGGGACAATAATAAAAGAGAAAATAATTAATTTAGCAAAAAAAAAAAATACCCAATTTACCTCCTAGCCAATCTCTCCCTCCGGTAACCAAATTACCCACTGACCCGCTCCTGGCCGGCAGCCGCTCCACGGCAAGTTTCGGCATAATTCATTTGGACCGCTCCAGGCCCGGCCGCTCGGAGCGGCCCAGTCCATGATATGCGCCCTACATGGCCATGAATCAAACCACAGGGACCAAATTTGTAATTTACTCGTTTATTTAAAAAAAGAATGTCTTGTCCATGAATCGAACCCAAGCCTCTTTTGTAGAGGTTGCACGCCTTACCATTAGGCTGGAAGAGGTTTTGTTATTTTTTTTGCAACAATTAATATATAGAGGGTGACATGGACTGGGCCGCTCCGAGCGGCCGAGCCTGGAGCGGCCCAAATGAATTTTTGCCGGAACTCGCCGTGGAGCGGCTGCCGGCGCCGGAGAGTGGCCGGCCGGGAGCGGGTCGGTGGGTATTTTGGTTACCGGAGGGAGAGATTGGCTAGGAGGTAAATTGGGTATTTTCTTTTGGCTAAATTAATTATTTTCTCTAATAAAACAGGATAAAAATCCCAATCCAGCAGCCGTGGAGAAGGCAAAATAAATAAAAAGGATAAGGATAAAATAGGAAAAAATAGGAGAAGTTACTCTGACCAAAATAAGCATGTGTTTTGTTGTTGACCGAGGAAAAGCTGGAAAGAGGTTCGGTCAGAGCTGCTTATTAGAATAATTGATAAGTAAACAACTTACCTCTTAACGGGAGAAGAGCCTCTTTTTCGGTAAGAGTCAATAAGAGGTAGGTAAACAGCCCCTTAGGAAAATGGTTAAAGTAGAAATCCTCATAATCTTTGTTTTGAAGAATATCTTACTTAGCATTTGAAGTTTCGTATTTTTTACTCCCTCCGTCCCTATTAAATAAAGACCAATATTGTTATTATTTAGATTGTGTTTAAAATAGTTGATAAACTAATTAATAGCTTATAAGTTAGCTTATAAATAACTCGTGTTTGGCAAAAACTAATTTATGGTATGCAAAATGACCAAAAGAGGTACGTATTTTAGGATATTTATAATTAATATTCTTTTTGGAAGACATAGCGGTATCGAATCAACAAATGACTACCATGAACACACGCATACACTGCCACACACCTCCCGGCGGTATCGGGCATCTACGAGCAGCCCACTAAATCGCCGCTGTCCCGACCCAGCTTACGTTGGACCTAGAGACCAACCACAGTCTTTGACTGGTCTAGGAGGGCGGCCCAGTCTATCATTGGACCAACCAAGGACTAGGTATTCCTCATGCCTCAAATTAACTCCCCTTGGGATCTAATAATTGTAAAAAAAGTTATAAAAAACTTTTGAAACCATACTTACTCCAACTAATGTTTCAACAAGCTAGGTTATGAAACACATATTATAGGTTATAAGGTAACTTATTTTTGCCAAACATAGCCTAGTTGTATATAAATGTATATTGTTTTTATTTTTTTATTACTAAAAAGAAAATTCGTTTGAGAATTATCTATCATATTCCATGCAGCAGCAAGCTATAAATATCAATCTAAAACCCCCTTTCCATGAATTAGTTTCACGTCGATTGTAAACCCTAGAACTTTGTGATTTCTTGAATTTTCTCCTTGTATTTGGATCTATAAACCTATCTAATCTTCAACAACACATGGAAGCTATGATCAACTATATAAACGCCCATCAATCTCATCACCCTCTATCCATTCCTCAAGGTGATTAAATCCTTTTCTCTTTGTATATATTAATTGCTGTTATGATTTCAATCTTTATCTTAATCGAACTGAAATAACGCCGTTAATTTTGTGCACCAGGTACGGACGTTAGCTATGGTGGATTCGGAATCATGATTTGGAATCGAGAAAGAAGAGGCCAAGAGAGCAAGAGTTCGTGGAAAATAATAATAATACACATTCTCAGATATCATCCTTTGATAGGTTTATGAAAGTTGAGGTATATATGTTTTATCGTTGAAATTCCATTTAGTTTTCATCATTGAATAATTTGTATCTAATCAAAATTTCTTCAATATTCTGGTTTAAACACAGTGTGTGTTATCAGATCCAAATTGTGCAATCTCTTATTAGGGTGCACTTGAACCATATTTTATTTGATATTAACCATATGTATCCAAATTTTGCAATATTTAACAAATGACAACTTAGGGGGGGTGTTTGGGATTGCGTTTTAAAACAACTTATTGACTTATTTCATGTGAGAAGGAAATAAGTTGTTTTGAGTGTTTGGATGGGAATGCTTATGGCTTCTCCAAGAAGCTGATAAGTCATTTTTAAAAGGCAATCCTTTTAACTTTTCAGAAAGGAGTAGTTTTTCATATAAGCAGAAGTTGTTTTAAACGCAATCCAAAACACCCCCTAGATGGTTCCTCGCCCAAAATGATACCAAGTTTCGTTACAGACCTTGATAACTTGATTCAAGGAGGATGTGGTTGAGGGCACTGCAAATCATATGAAGAAGAAAATTCACCAACATATTGCTTGGTGACTCAATTTTTTGATAATAAAATTGCACTGACCTTCCTTGGTTTTGTGGCTAGTTGCGGCCATACATTTAGGCATTAGTAGTATGGTATCCTTAATGACATTATTATACTTTGACTTGGTGTTTGGTTCGAAAAAGGAAATTGCAGTCTTTATAAGTATTCCGCCAAGTACCTCACTCAGAGCAACTCCTCCATGCTTACTGGTAAGCATCAGTCAACAATGTTATGCCGTGTTGATGGTGGTGGTTATCATGGATCACGGAATGTCATAAAGAAAGAATACTTGGAAAACCCCAAAATTGGGAGTTTAGGAGTGTCCTCGTTACTTTACATACTATATGACATTGTTATTGCTTTTATCTAATTATTGGTTACATATAAATTTGAGTTTGCAGGGTTGAGGGTGCAATTTTTTTTAATACTTTGTTTTGGTAGTTATAGTTGTTCCTGATCAATCTCCCCTTGGGAAAAGCCTTTGATATTGTATTTGTTACAGGTTCAATGGCCCCAGTGAATTTTCTTCATCGAGTAAATCTGACTTGTAATCTTGACTGTTTCCTTCAACTGGTTGTTGAGTTGATTTTAGTATTTTTCTTTGTACATGAAGCAAAACGGAAGTCCATTTTCTTGTTTTCATGATGTATTTGTTGATATCAGGACGCTGAAAGGGATGGTCCAGAAGGGCATGCCTCTCCAACATGCTAAAATGAGAGTGCCAAGACTAAATGATTCTTTATCCTGGGGGAAGCGTAATGGTCAGAGCGTGCCAATTAAGGATGCTGGTGTCTCCGATCTGAAAAACCATCTTGTGAAAGCGGTAGATATATAAAGCCTCAACTGAGTGCAAACCATTTGGCCGCTAAACTTATGCAGCTTCGTACGAAAGGAAAACATGAAGAAGCTGAGAAACTTCTGGTGAGGAACCATTTGGACACATTTTATTTGAACTAATTAAAAAAATTGCATTTCTAGTATTCATTCCCAATTGATTGTTCTTTCAGAAAGGCAGAAGGGTATGAAGGGAAAAGAAAATCTTGTACCATCACAACCACTCTACAGGATGATGGAACAGCAAGCAGGTATTTTGCTTTGGAGTTCCATATACAGATATATATATGCCATGAGCATTTATACTGTTTTTGGTAGTCCTTTGACAAGCTAATGAAATTGTTTGTTTTTGTGGTTTGTAGGTATATCATGCACAACGTAAGAATGTCGAAAAGAAGAAAGAGGAAGATGCCGATATGCATTTGGCTCGATTAATAATGCATAACAGACGGGTGTAGTATATCAGGTCATGCTGATGACGAATATGATGATGACGAGGGACCAAATAAAGGAAACGGGGTAAACATGATGTTTCCAAGTCAATGAGAAATGCTCGTTTGATAAACACATTTTTAACTCAGCAAGAGCGCTGCAACTTCTGCTTTGAGAACCCTAAGCGGCCACGACATCTTGTGTTGCAATTGCCAATTTCACATATTTGATGTTACCTCAGTGGAAGCCTGTTGTACCAGGCCATTGCTGCATATTGCCCATGCCGGTAATCTTGTTATATTCTATATTCCCAAGTCAAGATAACTAATTGGGTCATAAAAATTGAAATCATATATATTGTAGATTAATGTATATCTTTATTTCATTGTAGCATGATTAGCGACAAGAAGCGTTGAAGATAACGTGTGGGATGAAATGCCAACTTCAAGAAATGTCTTGTGATGATGTTTGCTAAGCAAGGGAAAGATGTTGTATTTCTTGAAACAGTGATGGGTTTGGCAAAGCAGAACAGGCATTGTATGGTGGAGTGCATTCCTTTGCCTCCAGGAATTGCAAAACAGGCTCCTCTCTATTTTAAGAAGGTTTGTTTTTCCATTAAGTAACTTTGTTCAACAAAAATCACACACCAAGGAATCCTCTCTGTGGTGTAACTAGAAAGTCATATGATATTGTGGTTATTTGTTTGCAGGCAATAGATGAAGCTGAAGAAGAATGGAGCCAGCACAATGCAAAGAAGTTGATTGATACAAGTGAAAAGGGGCTGCGTAATTCAATACCAAAAGACTTCCCATACTTCCATGTGGAGTTTGGTTTAAGGAAGGGATACGTTCACGTTATCGATGATGAATCCCAGTTCAAGAGCAGTTTTGGTGTTAACGTTGTAAGGGGTATGCTTCGTTTGCCTGCAGAAGACATGCATCGTCGTCAAAAGCATGAGTCTATCGACACTCAAAAAGAAGCTGTCGCGAATTTTTGTCGAATTTGGGAGCCCTTTGACTGGACCAAGCAACTTGATTAGATTTCTTTCTATCTTCTTCTCTAGCTTTTACCCAGGTTTATTGTATGTATATAAGAAACCTTGAGCATCTCTTAATGTTTTTTGTAATTGGGAAGGGGTTTTGCTTGTAAGTTTTTCAAATTTGATTTTTCATCAAGATCAAAAGCACAGCTGCAGATGTTTGGATGTGATCTCTTTGTTGAAAATCTGCTGATGATGTGATTTTGTAATTTTGATCATTGACATAACTATTGCATAGTTAACTTCAGATGTTTGGATGTGGATCTCTCCCTATTAGACCATGGGTACTGTCGGGTAATTTACTCTCTTTGCCCTTATGCCACCTCAATGTCACATTAGTTTTTTTCTTTCCTATCCAATGTACCTTAAAGTGGAGCACCACTACCCTAATCTTTACCCCATTTATTATGATTATTTTAATATATATATATATATGTATATACATATTTGAGAGAGAGAAAGAGAAAGAGGAAGAGAGAGAAAAGAGAGAGGAAGGTTTGTATTTGGGTGTAGGAAACCGAACCAAACACCTGGCCGTTAAATTGACGGGCTAGTACCGGTGTTCTAGCATACCCGATTTACCCTAGCATTTACCCTAGGCCTTAGCTATTGTTAGCAAGCCTTGTATGCTTTATACACCCCTTTTTCATTAGGTGTTTCTTGAACTTGTTGGTAAATATTCAATGTTCTTGTTAGGTTTTCATTGGCAGAAACCAAATCGTTGTTGGTATCTAGAAGAGCGGTGCCCATGGCTTGACCCGACAACTCACATATATGGATTACACCCACACCTCTACCACGGGGATATATCAACGGGGACTTGGCAGCTAAAGTTGCAGTTCCACGAAAGGAAAATATGAAGAAGGTCACATAAAGTAACCGTTTGGCCACATTAATTCTCTTTGAACTATTTGCATTTCTTGGAATTATTCTTAGTTGATTTGTTATTTCAGAAAGGGGCAAAAGGGAAAAGCAAAGTTGGTACCATCACAACCAATCTACAAGATCATGGAACCACGTGCACGTAATTTTGCTCCTGAGCAACTGAAGTGGCTCATATTTGCACGGTTTTCCCCCTAATCAATTACTATAGAATATCGATTTGAATTTTGTATACATCTTTGTGTGGCTTGCTCTCCTCACTTATACTGTTTTGGTGGTCATTTGGCACGCTAATGAAAGTGTTTGTTTTTGAAGGTATATCATGGACAACATAAGAATGTGGGAAAGGAAGAAACAGGAAGATGTTGAGATATGCAGGTGGGTCAATTAATAATGCTAAACGGACAGCGTAGCATATCTGGTCAGGCAAATGATGGGGGACCTAAGAGAAAGAAACGGGGTAAGGTGACAATGTTTCCAAGTCAGCGAGAAATACCCGTTTTGAAAAAACACATTTTAACTCAGCAAGAGTTGCAACTTCTGCTTTGAAAACCCTAACCATCTTGTCATTGCATTGCTAGTTTCACATATTTGATGTTACCTCAGTGGAAGCCTGCGGTACCAGGCCATTGCTGCATATTGCCCATGCCGGTAATTTGTTGTTATAATCAAGTTGAGCTTTTCTAAATTCCCAGGTGAAGAACAAGTAATTGGGTCATAAAAGTTTATTCATATACTTCTAGATCAACTATTCGGTTTACAGAGTTTGAGTTGTAATACATATAATTGTAACATGAGTTAGTGACAAGAAGCGTGTGTGGGATGAAATGCACAACTTCAAGAAGTGTCGATGTTTGCTAAGCAAGAGAGGGAAGTTGTATTCCTTGAAACGATAATGGGGTTAGCAAGGTTGTGCATGGTGGAATGCATTCCCTTGCCTCCAGGAATCGCAAAACATGCTCCTCTCTATTCTAAGAAGGTTCGTGTTACTATTTTTCAATCTAGTAATTTTGTTCAACATAAGATACGAAAAAACTTTTTTCGCTTAACGAGAAAATCATATCATATTGTGGTTTTTTTATTTTTTATTTGCAGGCAATAGATGAAGCTAAAGAAGAATGGAGCCGACACCCTAAGTTAATTGATACGAGTGAAAAGGGGTTGTGTGATTCATCGTTACCAAAATACTTCCCATACTTCTATTTGTGGTTAAAAGAAGGATATATATGTTCATGTTATGGATGATGAATCTCAGTTCAAGACTAGTTTTGATTAGATTTCTCTAGAATCCGACAATCAAGTTTATTGTATCCGTATGTATAAAAAGCATTTCTTAACGATTCTAACTTCATTTCCTATGGGTTTTTATTTGAAAGCATGTGTTGTAAGCATCTTCTTGATATAATCCATAAAGTCATTGATGTAACTCAATCCAATTAAAATATTTTGATATAACTTTTTTTCTGCATATTTAAAGATCTCTTAAACCTTCAACAATTGACAAACGAAATTATGCATTGACAATTGAGGAACAAAATTATACATTGCAAAATCAAGCATGACAAAAAAGTCAATACTACATGAAACCGATAATTGTGTGACAGAAAAAGTAGTTTGCTTTCTTGTTTCCCTTAGCTTAATGGGAATCATCAGTCATTCAGTCAACTACATGATTATTTGGTAGTAATTTCATGATATAGAAATTGGCTTTTTCAATAAGCTTCTAGGAGGAAGCTTTATGCCAAAAACCAAGTTTGGCTTATAACCCATCACTGTCTCGGCTGTGCTACTGCAGGCTTTGGGGAAGTCGGAATTTTTATATCCCACAACTTTGGCAGATCCTGCCCCTTCCAAATAAAAAGAAGGCCCCTTCCATCTTACAAAAGAAACCCTCCCATTCAAATACACTCCCAAGTTATACAACCACGTATTAATCCACACAAACAACTTTATCATACATGACATGTTTATCGTATTCTAAAGAACAAGTACATAAGCCACTAGAAGAACCCGACCCCAAATATATTACACAACACAGAAATTTTCAGCATGATAATGGAAAACAGTACAACAGGTTTAAGGAAGTAAAGCCACTGAAAGATAAACAGGTAAGCATGAATAGAAGAAGCCAAGTGAAGCATCTGATACCGGTTTAGCAATAAGACCGGTCTTTCCATGCATCATCAGTATACTCCCATCCATCCATGCCACCAAATTTGGCAAATCTGCATGTCCAATCGAAGACAATACAAATACTGAAAACAACCTCTAGACGGTTGCAGATCCATGAATTTTGAAATTCAAAATTTATAAATTCTTTGGGTCAAAATTTAGCTGACCCTCAGCTTCATATGCCCGGGTTTGAACCCCGGCCTCCTATAAGGAGACTAGATTGGGAAAAAGGTAAATAGAATACCTTGGGAGGCAGATTCGCCTTGTGACACCATTGTCAACAGAAAGATATCCAACACTTTCTGTTCAGATTTTTGTGAAACCTTTGTTAGGTTTTCAATCATAGTTTGAAGTGGACCTCCATAATAAGGCCTCATCATATCACTTGTGATTTACTCGACAGCCTAAAGAGGACACAGAAGATCATTTAGCTCAATGAAGTCTCCTTCCAAGGCCAACGGATTCACCTGCATGTAGACATCAATAAATATCATAAACTCCATATCATGTAACCCTTCAATATATATATATATATAGGAGACTTCAAATGTGAACTCAATTTGGTTGTGAACCTGAGGACGAATCTCAGCCACTCAATAAAGGCGCCTTTGACCTGGTCCCTCCTTAATAATCTCCACCCTCCCATGAATCGCGTCAATCCTCCGTGATCGTGTCCACCGTAACCGAAGATGGCTGAGATTCGTCCTCACATTCACAACTAAAATTAAGTTCACATTTGAACCTAACCCTATATATAGGGGTAGGTTCAAATGTGAACCACTTTTTCCTTGTGAACGTGAGGACAACCGAGAGCGTGCACGTAGCACACATCTTCGGTTACGGTAGACGTGATCACGGAGGATTGACGCGATTCTGGAGGGTGGAGATTATCAAGGAGGGACCCGTCAAAGCGTCTTATTGACCGGATGAGTGGCTGAGATTTGTCCTCATGTTCACAACCAAAAATGAGTTCACATTTAACTTTCCTCTATAATATGTATGTATATGTATATGTATGGTAAGGTAGCATGTATTTTTTGGCTTTTGAGGTTATTGAGTTTAAATTTTCATTTAAAAGATTAAGTTCTTAATTCAAAAACATTTAATTTAATGACCCATTTGGATACATAAAAGAATTATCCATAGTACCACACTCATCAAGCACATAAAAAAGATCAAGCAAAAAAACATCAATAAATTTTTAAGGGCGTAAATTCTATACATTCTTTCTTCTCATGTAATTCCAAGGCAGTTGCAATTTCATTCCCTCATTCCAAACTTCATTACAATGAAACCCATTGTTTAAATTGACAAAAAAAAAAATTAAAAAAATACCTGCACTGCAACTGGCAGCTCAGAAACTTTACCATTTGAAGTACCAAATCCTCTCAAACAAATATTATCAGCAGAATCAAATGAGCTTACCTTACCCATCCCACTTTCAGTGATGAGCGTATCATCACACTGAATACCAACGTGGCGAACTGTTTTAACATTCTCACCACATGATTTCAGGACATTACTTGGGCTGTTGCTTCGGTGGTGAAATTTGGCAAACACTCGGCACAGGACATAAGAAGCATCCGCCTGATACACACACCAAGACTTATCAACAAAAATGCATATAATAACACATTTGTAGATGAAAAAACAACAGGGAATATGAAACAGCAATGAACATAAAGGAAATTTTGATGGGTACATCAAACCAGGATTTTCACATATAGAAAAATAAAAAAACTTCAATGTGTGATTCCTCTCAACTTCTTTATAGTAAAACTCACTGAATATAATATTAGAACGCTCCCTCTTTTTTCTTTCACATGTCTTGTCAAATAAATAGCAGAACTCTCATTACTGCAACTAGTATCAGGAGAAAGAATTCTAATTTTATGAATGTATTAAATATCTAATCTTCCCCTCCACCCTCTCTTTGGTTACTTGATCTCCCTTTGAGCATGCTTGTGTAGATAAATCTCTCATTATTTAATCATTGTTATTCTATCTTTGGAAAACATGTAATGTGTATACACATAATTTAAATTAGCTCTGTTATATCATTACAACCTTTTTATCACCAAATTTATTGAGCATTCTTAAAATATAGATAATCATTCATCTCATTTTCTCCCTCAACTAAAAATTCCTCACTATATGAACCATTTGTAGTCTTAATTACTAAATGATCTTCAGGTTATCTAATCCACCTAAGAATTTTGGTTATTTTTGAATCTTTGACTGAGGATTCCATGAATTCTCTATTTAAATATCCAATGTTTCTTTACCAATTATGTTCATGCAAACAGTCCTATATACAGCCATCACAGCTTTTGAAGTATATATATTTCATGTAGTCATCACAGCCTCGCATATAGTCAGATCTCTGCTTTGTGTCAGCACGAAGGTGAGGAGGTTGTGGTGGTCACTTGGGGGTGGCATAATGATGGTTAGGCCTGTAAACGAACCGAACGAACACGAACGGAGCTTGTTCATGTTCGTTTGTTTAAGTTTAAACGAACACGAACGCTTAACAGAACGAAAAATCGTGTTCGTGTTCGTTCGTTTAGCACATGAGGATGTTCGTGTTCGTTCATTAAACTCTTAAACGAACGGTTCACGAACGTAAACGAACACAAACAAACATAAACGAAGGAAATGTTGCTAGTGATTTTTAGTGAACGTGAGAGGAGAGTTGCAGTCGTCGAGTCAAGAGACAGAGGCTGTGAACGTGAGAAGAAGAGGCTATGAACGTGAGAGGAGAGAGTTGAGTTGTAGACTCTAAAGTTGGAAAATGGGGGTAGCAGCTAGGGTTGTAGTCGAGAAGAGGCTGTGTGGTATTTATTTTAACTTTACTTATAACATAGTTAAATAATTAAATTACTTATTAAAAAATATATATAGTTTATAAATAATTATATATACTAATATAAATAAACGAACATAAACGAACAGTTCACGAACGTAAACGAACGAACGCTTCACGAACGTAAACGAACGAACGCTTCACGAACATAAACAAACGAACATAATCGAACGTTCACGAACATAATTGAACGAACGACGACGTTGTTCGTGTTCGTTCGTTTATTTAAACGAACGTAAAATCTTGTTCATGTTCGTTCATTTATTAAACGAACGAACATAAACGAATTTCCCGCCGAACAAATTCACGAACGGTTCATGAACGTTCGGTTCGTTTACAGGCCTAATGATGGTTGTACTTGTAGTAGTGAGATTGTAGAAGGAATGAAGGTAATTTATTTTGAAGAAACTAAATCTAACATACCAGAAAATAGAAGCACAATGCTGAACATATTTTCTGTTTTTAGATTTTTACTGTTTTTGAAGCAACGCATATTCCAAACACGATCTGACTTCAATGCCAAACAAAAAATAAAACCTCATTTAGATTACAAAATGATTGCAAAAGAGAAAAAATAGAAACGATAAGTTCTTTTTAAAGATTTTTACGGTTTGCTAACCATATTATTCCAAACACTATCCAGGTTCACCACCAAACAGATTATTTTTCCTACATAATTGAACTAACAACACTTGATGAAAGGCAAGGTCCCATGAAATACTGGTCAAAGTAACACAACTGGTTAACTATTTAATTCATTGAAATAGCCACAGAGATGCATCAATTTTCACTTTTTCGTCTGGTGGAAGGAATTTTTTCCAAAGCCAGGTTTAAATTTAGCATTAAAAAACAACTGGTTAGAGATAAACTTTCAACACCTCATAATTATACAATCCCAGGTTACCAGAAGGTGGTTAGCTTAATGATTCACAATAAACGTAGTAGTACATTCTGTTTATCATTCCATACATAATGGTACACCAGTACACCAGTACATGAATTAGATGACACATTTTTGGGCAACAAGTAAGAACAAAGAGAAGAATTTGCAACTAGACATAAGGGGGGAGGGTTAGCTGGCAAATAACGCATAGGTAGCGTTTGGTAGGCAGACGGGACAGAACTAACTGTCTGTTCTGCGTTTGGTACGACTTGAATTGGACAGGACTAAACTGTTAAATTGACTGAATTACCCCTAAACATAATGTTTAGTAAAATTAAATGGTTAAATTTTTACAAAAATTATACTTGTGAACAGTAAAAAATCCAAGCAATTGACGTTTAAATTTTTTTACAAAGAATTAAAAAAAAATAAAAGATTAAACAATAATATTAAATTATGTGACCTTATCTTAAAACCCTAACCCTAAGGAGAAAAAGGCCTAATTTATATCTTTTTCTCATCAGCAGCCGCACGCCCTTCTTCCTCCTTCCGTTTTTTTGAGCTCTTCCACCATCACCACCCATCTTCTAGCTCTTGAGTTTTACGACCACCATCTCTCAGTTCTTCTACCACCATCCATCCCCTAGTCATATATCTTCAAATGCAAGACGAAGCAACAAAAGTTATCAACATAGATCTCCTAGTCTTCAATGCAGACCTCTTTGCTGAACGATTAGGTTCGATTTGAGAGGGGAAAGTAGATCGATTTGGAGGAATTCGACAAAAGAGTTCATGATTGGAGAGTTTTAGGTTTTCAGATATTGAATTTTGGAATTTGGGTGAGTTTTAGATTTAAAAATTAAAATGTGGAAGAGTTTTAGATTCAGATTTGGGAGAGTTTTGTTTAAAATTTTGCATTGTTTGGAGGGTAACAAAGTCATTTTAAGTTTTGTCCAAGGTTTTTCCCCCTCTTTTGGTGGAACAAAAAAAAAATCTGATTTTGTCCCATGAAAATGAGATTTAGTCCCACCTTGTTCCATCCCATTTTTGTCCCATGGCATGCCAAATATGGGACTAAACTTTTTTGTCGCGTCCCATGTAGTCTATGCACCAAACGCAGCCTACAGGGTCGGAGGGTCCAACGATGGATGGAGGGATGTGTATGTTTCTTTAGTTATTATAAATTTCATTATACCTATTTCTTTTGTTGCTTATCATTTTTCTACTGTTGACTATTTACTAACCTTCGTTTCTTTCTTTATTTCTTCCTCCCTTCTCTGCCGCTTCTTTTGCACTTTCTTCTTGTTCATACTTTTGCAGAAGCCAGTGGCCTCCACGAAACAACCGCTTCATCTTTAGGGGTAGAGGACAGGTTTGCATTCATCGCACGATACTAAGCACGGGTATTATTATACTATTATTCGAATTTCCAAGACCTTCATCTTGAAAAAAGATAATGGCTAACCAAAGTTTTCAGTCTTTGTGGTTGTCTTGATTTAATGGCTTCGGTTATACGCCTTCTCTATCCAATAGCAAACTTAACAGTCAAAATTAATTTGAATTCTTAATTTGTCTAGACATGTTTGTTCATTTCTGATTTCTCTGGCCTGTCAAGAGTACTATTAGCTAATGTTTTAGAAACCCAATTAAGCTAATCTAATTATCCAAGTCACTTCCCTAAACCAACCAAAATTGGCCTAAAACAAACTAAATAGACTTAGATTTGACCTAAATTGTGCTAAACAGAACAAAACTCAAAAAAAGCAACCTGAATTCAGCTAAAGCAACTAACCAACCTAAATGGAACAAATGAACACATCTGAAGACTATAAACGTAGCAAAGCGAAGTCCTTCAATTGACCTATATTGACTTGAATTAATGTAAATGGACTAAAAGAAAAGCTAGATCTCGAAACAAACTGAAGTTTATGAAGCCATAAATCATTTAAATGAGCACTATTTAGTTTCTGAAACCAATGTTAGGCATCAAAATCCAAGATCACTCTCAATCCATCCCATTTCTAAAATAACACATGCCAAAAGCGATGAATTTGATCACTATTTCAAATTCAATTCCTCAACTCAAAAACAACATACAATTCGCAATTCATACAAGAGTTAAGTTCCGGTGAGACCAAGCCTTTTTTGTGAGACCGGTGAGACCAACATATTTTACTTGAAACTTCACATCAAAACATTTGTGAAGGAAAAAAAATTGAACATTCATCGTTAAAACATACTAAAAAACACTATCGAAATTTTTTTTCAAAAAAAGGTTAAAAAACGAAACCTTCACAGAACTTGAGCTTGGAAGGTTTCGTTTTTAGCTTGTTTTGGATATTTTTTTGCATCGAAAGTGATTTTTAGGTCTGCGTACTCGAGTTTTATGTACATTCACAGTGTTTTTTTTGAAGTTTCATACGTTAGGTATTGGTCTCACGCGGTCTAGGGTAACAGTTTGGTCTCACCTGATCTAAGTCTTCATACAAACATCAACAAAACTAATACTTACATAAAACAGATTCAAAGTATAATAATAAAAAAGGGGAGTGTGTAAGTGTAAAAGTATTACCATTTTTTGATCAACCAAGGCATATTCATACATGATCCATTTGGTCCTGACAGCAGTCTTGATGGAATCCCCCAAATAAAACACAAAAGTCTTCCGCGTCCCCAGCACAACTCCCTGTACACCCGCACCCACTACATCCTTCACGGAACCACTCCGTTTCCAAAACCCTCCACCGGCCCGCCTCTTCTCCCCTCTTCCTCTCTTAACCCTAGGCATGGCCGCGAAACAGTACCAATGCTTTCGCTTCCCTTCACGGCCGAACAGAAAGCAGGCGGCCTCCGGCAGATCGAAGGGTTCGAAACGATAGAGATCGATCTCGGCGATTAAGTTGGGGCCGAGATGATCGCCATTGTTTTTGAGGGTGAGGTAGTGGCAGACGAGCTCTTGTTCGGAAGGAAAGAATTGGCAGCCAGGTGGAAGAGGCGAGAAGGCAGGATTAGGGTTCATGGGATCGTCCATTTTTGGGAGAGATTTGATTTGGCAGCTCGTGGTACCATCGACGATGGGTTGTTTTTATATGAAAGATGAAATCAGCGTGTTCATTACGCCACTTGTATACTCAACAGTGGCAGCCCTCTTCTCTCTTGTAGTACTATTGTACTTCTTTCTCCCAAGCTAGAATAAAAAATTAAAAATTTTCTAATCAAATTATGATTATCATATTACTATAACTTTCACATTATTGGAAAAAGTTTAAGGCTATGTTTGGTAAACTAGCGGATAAGCTAGCTGATGACTGATAAGATAGCTGGTGAACAAATCATGTTTTGTAAAAACTAGCTTACGAGTATGTAAAATGACAAAAAAGAACGTCATTAATAAATAATCACTTATAAGTATTTTATAATATAATTAAAACAATTTTTTAATAATATAATTAAAATAAATTTCTAATAATATAATATGTTAAAAAAATAATATAAAGTTGATTATTATTATTATTATTATTATATATACACAAAATAAATTTTGAATTTATTAAAACAAACTTTAGAAAAAATCTACATTAACTTATAATATAAATTACTATTAAATATAATAATAATAAAAAAAATAAAAATAAAAATAAAAACATAATTGATCAACTTAACATATCTTAAATAATTATTAATTTTAAAAAATTATAATTAAAAATTAGATATAAATATTTTTTATTAAAATATTTAACATGTTTCACTTATATTACATTTTAAAAATTATTGTATTTTTATTTGATAGTTAAACATATTAAATAATATATAATAATAATTAATAATATTTAAAAATAAATAATATATAAGGTATATATTAATTTAATTAATAATTAATTTAAATTATTAAAAACTAATAATTATTAATTAATAATTAATATATAATTTTAATTGTAATATTTAATTATTAATAAGGGGTGTAATTGGAAAAAGTCACAAAAAGCTTCTCATAAGCTACTCAAAGTAGCTTATCAAAAAGCTAACTTATAAGCTACTTTTGGTCTTACCAAACATGTAGACAGAAAATAAGCTAGCTTATAAGTCAGCTTATAAGCTAACTTTTTTTTACCAAACAATGCCTAAATGTGAAGTTGTTTTTCATTTTTATTGTCAAGAGCAATAAAATTACATCACCCGATAACTTTAATTGGAAACTAAGCTTTATTCGATATGAATATCATGTAGAGTGAATAAAACTTTTTATTTAGCCATAATAAAACAGGAATATTTATACTGAATATTGTTACGTGACGCGATAATATTGGTCCATACATTCATAATGAAAGATGAATACATATTTGAACATGATAGTATAATATTTTGCTTATTTATTAAAAAAAACTCATTTTCTACATTTTTGTTTTTAAAGCTTCCGTATTGATTTTCATAATTGATAATCATTTTTAAAGTTATTTTTATATTTAATGAAATACTTCTTATTTTTTATACTTTTTCTGATTTTAGAAATAATTTTGCGAAAATTGTTAATCTAAAATTTTAGTCCAAAATCTCAGTATCTTTTTGGATATGCTTTAATACATGTGTGTATATAATTAAAAAAATACATGTTCATTTAAAGGCCAAAAAAAATCTGAAGAAAAAACAAAGAAATACATATGATATTTGGAATTATATATATACCATCTAGATGACCGGTTATTCTTCTCATTTCTTTTGCAATTCTCCTCTTAACCTAAGCCTTAAAATATGTGTACCATAGATATAGCGAAAGGGTTTAAAAGAACACTATGCTTTTTTGAAAATGAGAGAACATTTTTTTTATCATAGTCAATCACATGTGATACTAAATCAAAGGCTTGTGATATCTAATTGGGTTGTAGGCCAAGTTAGCTACACATCAGCATCTCCCCACGTGCATCACACGTGTTAAAGGTGTTCTTGCGTTTTCATAAAATGAATTTATTTTTGTTTGGCGTCCACCTTCATACTATGTGTAATAATTCATAATTTTGTAACTTTTCGCAACCTAGTTCATGTCTTCCGTCTTCTTGTTGGTTCACTTTTGATTTATCTTAAATTTTGATTATACAAGTTCCAAATGAATCATCGGACTTTCGTTATTTTTGTAGTCCGCTAGAAATTTTGAGATTTGAAAATCTTAAAAGTTGTTTGATTATTGTTGAATAAGAATAATCAAAAGACCATATAGTTTAATATGTAATGAAATAGTTGACTAAGCCATATTCCTAATCATAAAGACCGATCGCAAACATTATTGACTCAAATAAATACCCACTAGTTGACAAAATTAAACAATAGATTGATTATTTGATTAATTCGTATTGAAAACTTGGATTTATCATTACCTTTGTTTGAGAGGATCATGTCCTCAAGGTTTATATTATTGTATTACACATGTTGAACTCAATTATTTGGATTGATGATAACATACTACAACAATCGATCAAACAATTAAAACATTTATGATTGTAATTTATGTGTTTTATCTTAAATTTATAAAAATGGTCTGGTATGTATAGGATTCAATGCTTCATTATCTAAAATTAAGGAGGATCTGATCTTGGGTGTATTGACAGAAAGTGTTAAAGTCATCCTTAATGGCGTCGGTATGGGGTACCGGTACCGCCTCTACCGACGGTGAACACCGTCGTGGACGGTCGGTACCGGACCGGTAGTGGTGGAGACCGGTAGCCGTATGCCGATTGAATTTGCGTGTTTAACCCCCCCCCCCCCCAACGGTCTATTTTTAACGGCTATTTTTTTTTAATTTTTTTTACTTTTTTTTTTTTTTTACTAACTATAAATACAAACATTTTAACCCATTTTTTTTACCTCTACACCTTCTTCTACACTCTCTTCTACACTTCTACACTCTCTACACTCTATTCATCTTTTTACTCTTCCATGGATAAACACGGGTCCGGTTCCGGGTCAAGGCGTGGTAAGTCGGTATCAAATGTTTCGGTACCGACTACCCAAACGTCTCCAACACCTCCATCGGTTGGCTACCGACCCCAAATGATGAGGCCGATGGGTTTTGAGGGATGGGGATACCCGCAAGATTGGGCTTATGCTCATTTGCTTGCGCAACATACATGGCCTACGGTACCCCAATCTTCCGGTGAGCAACACGTCAACCCATCGCCGCCGGGAGTGTGGGATATACGAGACGATGACATCCATCTCGACGACGACGATATAGACGACAATGTACCCGAAACCCAACCGATGCCGTCACCGCCGCCGCCGCCGCAAGAACCTTCACAAACCAAACGTAAATACAAACGCAAGGGTAAGGATCCGGCTACGGACACGAGTGAGAATCCAAGCACGGGTAAAGCGTCGTGTAAACCGTGGTCGTTGGACGAGGAGATAGCTTTGGCAAGAGCATGGGTCACAATTTCGGAGGACTCAACCATAGGTAACTATCGAAATAAAGGTATATAAAAAACCTAATAATGTTGTTTTAAATTTTTTTTCTAATGTGGTTTTAATTTTTTCGTTTTGGATAGTAGATAACTTTTGGGGGGCGATTAAAGCGGACTTTGACAAACGCATGCATTACGACTTCAACGTCCGCTCCGGAGACGCCATTCCGACCAAGGCGAAAATGCTGTTATCTACCGTCGTCAAGTTCGCATGTATTTATAATAATCCATCGAACTATAGACGAAGTGGCGAAACCGACATTGACATTCTTAATCGAGCTAAGGACCGATTCCACTCCGAGTACCACAAGGCTTTCACGCACGAACACGCTTGGAGACAAGTCAAAGACAGTCCGAAGTTCGATGCGGTTAAGATGCAAGACCTAAAAAACATCCGTGCACCCACATACAAACGGTCAAAGACGTCCGAAACCCCAACCGACTCCCCCAACCGACCTCCCCTCCCCAACCGAGCGGCCACGACCGATGGGTCGAAACGCCGCGAGACGTGCGGGGTCTTCCACTACGGCCGCGTCAAGTGAGAGCGTGTCGAACATCGCGACCTCTTTAGAGGCCATCGCGACCAACGTGGGTTCGATTATGGGATCGATTAACAACCGGCAACGAACTGTAGACTTAAAAACGTTCATGGAACCGCACGACCATCTCACGGGTATACAATTGCAAATCATGTTGGAAAAGAAGGAAATCATAGCCGAAAGATATGGGTGGCAAAAATATTGGTGACCGAAATTTTATTTTTATTGTAATTTTATTTTTATTGTAATTTTATTTTAATTTTATTTTAATGTATTTTAAATTTGAATTTGAATTTTAGTTATTTTAATTTTAATGTATTTTAAATTTGAATTTGAATTTGAATTTTAGTTATTTTAATTTTGATTATTTTGATATATTTTAGAAATAAAAAAAATAAAATGAGGGGTATGAGTGGTATGGTTAAGGATGAAAGGTATGGAATTGGTAGGGTAGTGGTAAAGCTGATGTGACAGCTGATGTGGCAGCATAAATGGGTGGTATGGGTGGTATGGCTAAGGATGGCCTAAGTTCCAAGAGAAAACTATAACATTTGAATTTTCAAGAATTTTATTATTAGGAGTGTAATATGTTATTTGGTGAAACATTAGATAACTTTACAAGTTTAGGTGTATTTTATTATTTAAGCAATGTATGTGGTCAAATAATACTAAAATAAAGATGATATGATGTTTGAAGATAAGATCCCCAAATTTGCCACTGATTGTTTCAAAGTGGGTCGTTAAAGAGGAGGAAGGAGAGAAAAAACTATTTCACTTGCAAGAAACTAAAAAGGAAGTTGTTTGAAGTTTGGATCAAAGCATCCTTTTTGAGCTCGACTAAGGTAATGATTTCCCTCTTTAAGGTTTCTTTTTCTTGGTCAACTCTTGCATATGTAGTTTTGGGAGCTTATTTTTAAGGTTACATAGGTTGTGTTGTATTTATTTTGAATATAGACAAACTTAGAAACCATATTTCTTTCATCAAATTGGTACGAGTGTACAACCATGTTTTGGGGTTGTTGGCCTTGTATTGTATTGTTGTCCAGATTTGTAAAATTCGTAATAAATTACTCGTAAACATATTTGAGATGTGTAATACCTTCCTGGAACTGTTGAGATGTCATCCCAATTTATTGTTTTAAGGAAGAACTAATTTGTAACGTAGGTTGGTCAAAAATCGGCTTTAACATAGCAGCTCTGCTTTTATGACGGGATTAGGTAACCGGCCTTTAGTTATTCATATAAATTGATCTTATATCTGTTAAGGGTGATTTTTCATGGGTTAGAAGCATAAGAGGGTTGTCTAAATATTTATTTGGAGTGCTTATGTTGATTTAGTAATTACACATTGTGTATATTGATTACAAAAAAATTATGCAAGTCCGTTGAAAACTAGATATCTTTTCTAGCAAAATGTGGCTTTTAGTTATTTTGATGAGCTATGTATATATCAAAATGTCCTTATTTGGGTCTTCCAATGTTTACTCATGAATCTTGTAACAAATTTATGATTATTTGTTATAATTTCCTTACTTGGTGCATTTGTTTCCTTAAACCATTGGATATTTGCTTATTCTATAAATCAAATGAGTTTTGATGCTATGAAGAGGCATTTCAATGGAAGGGGTTTGTTACTTTTTATAATCAATTTAATTTACGATTTGCTGAAAGGAAAAAATGTAACTTGTTGAATTTAGATTTACTTATGAAAGTAAAATGTAACTTGATGAATTTACCATTTACTTAAGAAAGTAAAAAAGAAAGTTGTTGAGCTTATATTGATCTTCATTACCCAACCCTTGGATTTTAGTGATTAATGAAGTGTACAACACTTTGCATATTTTTAAGGTGGAGAATTGCTTTTTATAGGATTATTTGAAAGGACTCAATTTGTTCAACACTATAATTTAGTGAGAAAATTATTTATATGGCCATTCAATAAATACTGATTCATCTCCTAACCATTCTCCTACACCGATTTGCAAAATAACCCAAAGGGTCGCCATAGAAACCGTAGCCCCGGACGACCCCCACTTTTCCGGCCAAAGTAACACTTCCGTCGCCCCACAAGGAGTAGCTCGGGGCGACGGTTATGTATTTACTCAAAGGGGTTGTTTACTATTATATATACATATTATATATACATATTGTTGTTCAAGATATTAAAGAAGCAAACACCAAAGCATCGCCCAGGGCTACTCTTTTGATATTGCATGTAATTTAAGAAGGAGACTTTGAATATTAAAAAGGTCAACACCAAACCGTCGCCCGGGGCTACTCCTTGAGGGGCGACGGAAGTGTAACTTTGGCCGGAAAAAGTGGGAGTCGCCGGGGCTACGGTTTCTATGGCGACCCTTTGGGTTATTTTGCAAATCGGTGTGGGAGAATGGTTAGGAGGTGAATAGGTATTTTCTAAATGGCTATATAAATTATTGTCTCTAATTTAGTTTGACGAGTATGATATTTTCAAAAAAATAAAATAAAAATAAACGTATGGTATTTTTGGATAGAAATTACTAGTGCTAAAATTCCTTATCTCATCCATGTCCACTAATCATATCAATTCACATCATCGGAAAATATGGAACAAGAAAAATTAACTTAAAATATATAAAAATATGATTTGTCTTTATTTAATTGATTGGATAGCATGATAGGGATAAGATAGAAGAATTTGGTACAATAGATTTCTATCTAGCTTTAACACACTACCCGCATCTACAATTTTTAGGTTTTTCACTAAATTTTTTAGAGTTTATTATACGTTTTATTGTCACTTCAACAATCTACAAATCTTTATATACTTTCGGTATGTGAAAAACCCCATTCAAGTTTTTTCAAAATTTTCAGGATCTCACCATGTTAACTTTATATCATTTATATTTTTATTTATAAAATAAATAAATTAAAATTAATACAAATATATATTTATTTATATCGGAAAAATATTATTGCATTAATTATGTATTTATTATACATAAGTTTTTAATCTGTATGGAATTTTAAATATGAAATAAAACTGATTAAATACGAGACATTTTATAAAATTAAAATCGATTAAATATGAAACTTTTGAAAAAACAGGTTGTGCAATTACGAGCTATGACACCAAACCTCTCCAAAAACCTCACATGAAAAATCTCTATATTATATGAAAACACTCGAAAGAAAGTTTTTGTTTTTTGAAAAAACCTCCAAAAAAAACCTTCCAAAAAACACATTAAGTTAGTAATGCTCTTTGTGTCCACTCTTGCATTTGATTCCCCTAATAAGCCAACAACCCTACCCATCCAACCTAATTTCTTAATATGGTGGAGATAAAACATGGTTAGGGTCAATGTAATCCAAAGGGCAGATTAAACTAAATAACTAATAGTTTAATCTATTATATATTAATTGATTGATGATATCACATGGAAACTTAAATAATCAATAATTTAAACATTAATGTAGCAATTAACTTTTTAAGAGTGCTAGAGTATGTGGTTGAATTTGATGCAACGCACAAAACCTTATCAATCGTTAACATAAACTTCGCTGTCGTTTAATAAAACTATTTTAAAAAGCCTTTCATTTGTTTCTTTTCAATGGAAAGTAAGTCGTTTACTAATTCTTATCGGATAAATGTAGATTTGGGTAAAAGGGTTGACTTGGGTAAGTGCTGTCTCGGGTAAGAGTGTTGACTCGGGTAAGGTGTTTGACTGGTTTGTATTCCCTTTTTTTTTTTTTTTTTTTTTTTAGGGTAATGTTTGATTCGGTAATTCGGTGATTTATCCAGTAGTTTTTGGTAAAATGCTTCACCAACAAAACAAAAACAGTTTATTTTTAACACCTTTTTTTTGTAGTTGGCATGTTAACAGAAAGAGAGAGACAAAAGAAGGGGCAAACAAGAATAAACAAAATTGACTTCGGTAGACAACGTTTTGGGTTCTGAAATCAATCAGATCTCAATCAGATGTCCGTTAAAATTTCGGTCATATTCTCGTATCAGTTAGATTTCAATCAGCAATACTGACTTCGATCATCACCAAATAAACCCATGGCAATTCAAAATTCCAACAAGCAACTAATTATCACATAATATTCTTGATTTCTTACATTTCTTTTGAAAGACAACAAATAATTTTATACCAACCACAATTATCCAAATACATCTACCACCACCACAAGTCCACAACACAAAGGAGCCCAAAGACCACAAAACTCTGAATTGGGCTTAAGACTACTAACCAGTCCATTACAACTGAAAAAGCACATACGTTTTAGTGAACAAGGTGCTCGACATGATCTTTATCGATTGATGGTTTGATGTTTCTTCTAAATTAAACTTTGATTGTATTAAATTTTTTTGATAAGAAATACCTTATATAAATCAATTTGTAGCAATTTCCCCATGTGCTATTGTGGATTCCTTTATCCAATTTATACAGCATAAGGATAACGACAGATATACTTTATAATTGTCCTTAGCATTTTGTGAAGCAGGTTGATGAAAACAAGAAACTAACCAAAAGTTTCTTGTCGGAAACTCCTCCATGACTTCGCCGGCGGTCAACCTTATATCGGAATCCTACATCAAACCACCGACGACGGTCTACCCGCCGATGCAACCAACCATCCACCTCACACCCTTTGAGCTCCCTTTCCTCAATTTCAACTACATCCAAAAGGGTCTCCTTTTCGCAAAACCACCACCATCGGAAAATCAAGATTTCTCCATAACCGCTTACTTGGATGACCTCCGTCGATCTCTTTCCGCCACCCTCGCTCACTTCTACCCTCTCGCAGCCCGTTTAGCCACCCGAAAACAACAAAACCCACCTTCGTATGTCATCTACTTAGACCCCAAAGAAAGCTCCGGCGTCAAGTTCGTTTACGCAACCGTGGATGTAAATATCTCCGACATCCTTGCCTCTACGGACGTACCCTTAGTTGTCCGTTCCTTCTTTGACCTTAAAGATGCAATTAACCACGATGGTCATACGTTACCGTTGTTATCCATTCAGGTGACTGAGCTTAACGACGGGATCTTCATTGGTGTCTCTCTAAACCACCTTATTGCCGACGGAACATCTTTCTGGCATTTCATGGCTGCTTGGAGTGAAACGTTCGGATCCAAAGAGCGAAAACGTTTCTTTAAACGACAAACCCTAATCGAAGGATACGATCCGATTATAAATCTCCCATTCACCCACCATGATCAATTCATCCAACGATTCGAACATCCGCCGTATAAAGAGAGGTTCTTTCATTTCTCTTCGGCCACCGTCGCGAGACTCAAAGCAAAAGCAAACGCCGAATGTAATAATACTCGTAAGATCTCGAGTTTACAGGCGGTGGCGGCTCTCTTGTGGAGGTGCGTAACGCGAGTCCGACGCCAATCCGGCGAGAGCGAGACCGTTTGTAAACTGGCTGTTAACAACCGGCATCGGTTGAATCCGCCTCTATCCGATGATTATTTTGGTAGCCCGATTCAAGTAGTGATTGGGACGACAACGGTGGAGGAGCTGATGGCTCACGGTCTCGGGTGGGCGGCCCTCCGGTTGCAAGAAGCGGTGGCGAACCACGACAATACCGCGTTAAGAAGTTGGTGGATTCTTGGCTTAAGAACCCAATTCCGTATAGATTGAGTGGGTTGTTCCATCCGAACACTGTAACCTTTGTGAGTTCGCCAAGGTTTGACATGTACGGGTGTGAGTTTGGGTTGGGGAAAGCATTAGCGGTCAGAAGCAGTGGTGCAAATAAGGACGATGGGAAAATGACGATGTATCCGGGCCGGGATGGTGGAGGAAGTATGGATGTTGAAGTTTGTCTTTTGCCGAAATATATGATGGATCTTGAAGATGATGACGAGCTCATAAACGTTCTCGGTGAGCAACATTAATTAACTGTGTTTTATTTGGTAAGCGCTTAGATAAAAGTTTTTCTCTCTTTTGACATGTAGAAAAGATTTTTGGTCCATGCTATGTTTTTTTTGCAAGGTGATATTTTGGATACATACAATGGTTGTTCCATAAGATAAATGAAAATAGGTAAAGAATTATGGAATAAAAGTTTGGTAACTAATTTACTTGCTGGATTATGTTTTCCGGTCTTTTCCTCTTTATAAGATACAACCATAAGAATTGTTTGTATTCAATATTATTTAAGTATGAATCCATATCATCCATTTACAACTTCATGTGTGTGTCTAAAAAGCCATATATATTTGAGTTCTTTTTTAAAGAATAGTTAATGGCCACGTGAATGCACCTTTCATATGAAATATAAATATAAAAATGCCATTTGATTAACGTGGATCTCAAGACTATATTGGGTTTGTTTGAGCGATCGAGGTGTGTCTAAACATTTGTTGTAATTTGAATAATTTTCGCCTTGAATTAGTGAGTGAGGATTCTATTGATCATTTTATTTAGGTAAAATACAAGCGGGATAAATACAACAACAATGACTACATAAAGGACCTATTACAGGGAAGGGATCTTAAGGCATTTTTCCCTAAAAATAAGCTAGCTTACAAGTCACATTGCATGTTTGGATGACCATATATAAGTTAGCTTATAAGCTAGCTTTTTGAAACGCTACTCTCACTAGCGTTTTGGTGACTTATAAGAGCATCCACAATGGTGGAACCTTCAAGAACCTCACCATATTTTTTCATGTCACATCATTGCCATCTCAATGAATGAAGAACCTCCTTAAAACTCTACAATGGAGATTCTTACAAAAACCTCACTTCATTTTTCTTATTTATAAGGGAAAAGTCCAAAAAAAACCCAACGAACTATTCCATTTTGAATGGTTAAGTCCCTAAATAATTTTTTTGAACAAAAAAAACCATTAAACTTTCTCATTTTGATTGATTAAGTCACTAAACTATTTTTTGAATGAAAAAACCATTAAACTTTTTTATTTTGAATGATTAAGTCCCTAAACATTTTTTCCAACAAAATAAATCATTGAATTTTAAAAAATTTTCTACTTATATTTGTTTAACCTAAGCTAGCATAGTTATATTTTATCTTTAAAACCTTCATAGTCGGTTACATTTAATTTTTTAATTTTTTTTAAAAGGGGGTAAGTAAAATTTTGAAAGTTTAATGGGTTATTTATAGAAAAGAAATTGTTCGAGGACTTAATCATTCAAAACGAAAAAGTTTAATGATTTTTTCATTCAAAAGAATAGTTTAGTGACTTAATCAGTCAAAATGAGAAAGTTTAATGGTTTTTCTATTCAAAAAAATTGTTTAGGGACTTAATCATTCAAAATGGAATAGTTTATTGGGTTTTTTTTGAACTTTTCCCTATTTATAATATAATTCCTATTTATGTAAATTATTATATAACCAAAAAGGAAAATATTACAAGAACATGGGTTCTTGTTCAAGCACCCGGGTTCCAATAAGAACCTGTGACTGGACAAGAACCTCCGTGCCACAGTGAAGGTTCTTGTAAAAACCTCAATAAGAACCTCGTGAAAAACCTCCATTGTGGATGCTCTAAGACTTATTATTTTTTTATTCCAAATATACCCTACTAAGTTTTACACTATCAATTTTTAAACATGTCTTTTTTGTCATTATACAGTCAAAAGCTATCTTATTAGCTAGCTTTTACCAAACACAACTTATTCATCAGCTACCTTATCAGTCATCAACTACCTTTCAGCTAGTTTGTCAAACATACCCTTAATCGTTAATCCTATAATTAAGCAAGTTTATATGTCATTGCCATAAATCCCCTAGCAATGTGGAGAGACTTGGAGGTTGGACCCAAAAAATTTGACAGAGTAGACTAGCCAAGCTTTTTGTGAAGATATCCACTATTTGGAGTTTCGAGGAAACAAAGTGAGTTGTTTTTTTTGGATGAGAGATTTACGAACAAAATGATGATTAATGTCGATATGTTTTATGTGTTTGTGAGCCACTAGATTTTGAAATAGGAAGAGGGCGCTTTTGTTATCGGCAAAAGTTAGGGGTTAATCAGGAGGGTGCATTCAATTGTCAAAGTAAGTGCATACCCAAACGAGTTAATCTGCGGTATTGGCTAACACATAATTTTCCTCTTCTTTAAGAAAGACGATCAAACAATTCTCATCATGGTCTTTGCGGATCAGATCATCCCCTATAATATACAAAGAAAAACCCCCGATGTTTGAGATCTCCCTTTGAATAAGCAATATCTTGTTCACGACTAAAAGGAGCAACGACGTGTTGCTTCTTGGCACTCTAGAATACAAGGTTTCTATGAAGAAAATTGAGTAATCGTAGTAGGTCAACCAACGACTTTCAGTACAACGAGCCCAATCAACATCATAATAGCCTAAAAGCAACATAACTGAAGAATTAAAAGTGTGCATAAACGAGAGACAGTGCTAACCGTGATTTACAACAAAAGCAACATAACTATAGGAAAAATAGTTCTTTCGGCATAGTGCAAGATCCATTTTGAGTGCTTGAAAATAGGAGCTAAGAGAATTTTCCTAACAAGAGATTTACAACAAAAGAGATTCCAAGTTAAGTAACAGTCAAGTATTGAAGGGCACCGACAAATTAGCGATAACGAGTAGGGTCTTCACTCTTCACACAAAGATCCCTTGGATTCTAGGGTTTATCGAGTAGCTAACTGTGTGGAGATTGGTTTTTAATCAAGAAGTTCAACAAAATGATTGAGTGAGAATGTCACATGTGTCTTTGGCTTGACTCAGGAAGAGACCATTAGAGGTATAGGTAACTTGAAACCCGAGGAAGTAGTTAGGACAACCAAGATCTTTCATAGCGATATCCTGTTGAGGCAAGTGATAATTTGGTATAAGAGCTATCGAGTTCCCTATAAGAATGATATTCTCGACGTACACAAGCAGATATAGCTAGAGAATTGTTCACAAAAAAAATGAATAGAAAGGTATTATGCACTACACCGACAACAAGGCTTAAAAAATCACCCAAACATGGAAAGTGGCTTGTTTGAGTCCATACAAGGCTTTTTGGAGTTGACACTCATGATCATAAAACTTTAGATCAATATAATCCCATGGTTTCTCGATGATAGCTGTTGACAAAAGCATTTTACGTCCAAATGACGTAAAGGCCAATCCCGAGTGATGTGGACAACGATTCTTTGACAATTTGACTAAAATGTGAAAACAATCGGAACCTAAAAGTTGTGCAACTCTTTGAGAAACGAGATGAGCTTCCAGACATATTGAATGTGAGACTGTAATGGTCCACATAAGAAAAAGAATGATTCCATCAGTTTGTTTGACGTCGTTACATCACTTACAATGATAGATGTTTTCTATTGCTTAACGAACTTACTAGACCTTATGGTCCTAACCCATGGTTTTTAAAATAAATGTTTTCAGGGCATTTTTTAGTAGGTGGTTAAAGCAAGGGCAAGGGTAAGATGTCCTTTTGAGCAATGTAAGTAGATTGTCTAGGGTTTGCAAGAAGGAAATTTATATTCGATATATACAGCTTGGATGATCGATGTTTTTCAGTGTTAGTTGGTAGAGAACCTAAATAACGCTTAAAAACCCTAGGTTATTAATATCATCTTCCTATTTGATATATCAGAGATTCATATACTGAAGAACCGGTTGATCTTCCTCCATTCAAAACATTCTACCAACAATATGCAAAATAGCAAGATGAGAAATCCAACAACAAACATCTCAACAAATTACAAAGAAGAAAAACAAACTACCCTTGAACGAGAGATTGTCCGACCTAGTCTTGAAAGCATCATAGTTTAAAAGGAGACGATGATTGAATTCCTAAGCAATTAACAAATATAATGCAATTTTGGGGAAGAACAATTCGGAGTACCAGAACATGATGATATTATGCAAAGGTGGCTTCAAAAGATGTAGAGGTTGTTTGAACATGATCGTATTATGTAGAGGTTGGTTGGGTGAGGCGAGGGAGAGATTAGGGAACAGGGTGAAGAGGAGGGGAGAGAAATCAGGGGAGTAGGAACGTGGTTTGAAAACCAATTTCAAGAAAACCGTGATGGTAGCTTTGAGAGTTGTACTTAATGCATAAAGGTAGTAAAGTTGAAATTTCTGAAGTGCTGAAAAGTAACCGTTTTTAAAACTTATTTTTTAATACATATAATTGATAATTGAACCTAAAACTAAACACACAATTCACATATCATTAATATACATCCTTAACTTCATTGATTTTAGAATCAATTGCCATTTTATTACAATTGATTTTAAAATTTTAATACAAAATAGTTTTAAAAATGAAAAAAATAATGATTTTAGAATCAATTGTAATAAAATGGCAATACATATTTATTTATTGTCTCTCTATCAAGAAAATAGTGGACATGCAATAACTATTAGCAACATTTTTGTAATTCTACAAACTCCATCATACACATTTGGACACGGTACTTGACAGCCAATTTTGTTATCCCAACCTTGATGTAAATTTTCATTATATAATTTACTTAACTTTTATTTATATCATAATAATATTAAGAGATAATGTTAAAAGAAATATAAAGAAAAAGGACAAAAGTAAATTCTTTTTAGAGTAAATTATAGATTTGGTCCCTATGGTTTGGGTTAAATTATGATGGAGGTCCCTGAACTCTAATTTTCATGCCTACGGTCCCTGTGGTTTGTATTTCGTTACGATCGTGGTCCCTGCCACTAACTTCTGTTAAAAGCAGATGTTAAAAAAGGGGTAAAAGACGAAAATACCCTTATTATAAACAAACCCTTTCCCTTCCCTTCTTCCCAACCCCAAACCCTAAGAAAATGCAACAGACCGCCGACCACAAGTTATTGTTGCTGGAAGAAAGTTATTGCTGCAGCAGTGGTAATGGAGTTGATAAAAGATGAAGTATGATTACTGCTGCTAACCACAAGTTATTGTTGCTTGAAGACCTAGAAGCAGTAATGGTTACTGTTGCTAAGGAGTTATTGCTGCTATCTGTTATTGCTGCTAGTCAGTTTTATCAGTTTCAGTTAATGGTTCTTGTTTTAGTGTTGCTTCTAAGGAAACAATTCTTTTGATGCGATAAGGCAAAGATTCCGAATATCTTGGAATTAGTTTAGAAGATTTGTTTTCCTTATGTTTATCTTGAATCTGTATATATAGATGATAGATGCTTTTGGTTTAGATTACGAGTGATTACTGTTTTTGTTGAGAGATAAAATAGAGCCTTAAGAAATTTCCTAGCATTAGAGAAGTATTGCTCGTCTGTGAGATTTCTGTTCTTGCAGATTGGGGCTTTGGTTGTAATTTTTAACAAGTTGTGATTAATTCAATTGATTTTAAATTCATTGTTTGCTTTTACAATTAAAGTGTTATTCCACAACTTCTTTAATTTGTTTCTGAGTTGTTTTAAATTATTGTTACGAATTCGATCCTGACAAGTGGTATCAGAGCCATAAACTCATAATCTGAAATCAAAACAATGGATTCTCAAGAAGGAGTGTTTGCAAACAAGGTTCCCATGCTCAAGCCTAACGAGTTTGACATGTGGAAAATCAGAACAGGCAGCATATACTGCTCGCTGATTACTCTATGTGGGATGTCATTGAGAATGGCCCTGCAGAGAGGAAGGCTGTTGAAGATGGTGTTGTTCCTCCACCAAGAACTGATGCTGAACGAAAAGCCAGACAAACAGAGATGAAGGCTCTAAGTACTTTGCTTTTTGCAATTCCTAATGAATATCAACATCAATTCATAAATTGTGAGAATGCAAAGGTACTCTGGCAAGCTTTGGAAAAGAGATTTGCAGGTTCCAAAAGCACCAAAAGAAATCAAAAGGCAATTCTCAGGCAACAATATGAGAATTTTGTGTCTTCAAAGAATGAGACAATGACTCAAACTTTTGATAGATACAATAAACTCATAGGAGAATTGGCCACAGTTGGTGTGCAGATAGATAATGATGACATCAACAGGAAGTTTCTTAGATCCCTTGGAGATGAATGGACTATGTATACTATTTCTTTGAGATAGAGTGACAACCTGGAGGATAAAGAACTTAATGATCTTTACAATGATCTCAGGGTCTTTGAAGCTGAGGTAGAAGCCAAAAAGAAACCAATTGGGTACTCTCGTAATACTGTTCTTTTATCCAATGAATCTATTCAATTCAATGATTCTAGTTCTGGATTTGTGAATACTGCTGCTAAACCTAATTCTGGAGTGGAACAAATTCTGGAAGCTTTTCTTGCCAGTCATGTAAAGTCTTCATTAATCAATGAAGATCTTGAGCAGATCAGTGCAGATGACTTGGAGGAGATAGACATAAAGTGGCAGATGGCTATGCTAACTATGAGAATCAAGTGGTTCATAAAAAGAACTGGAAGAAATAACTTTCGGATGAAGAGGGAGGATGGTGCAGGATTTGACAAGACAAAGGTGAGATGCTACAAGTGCAATGATCTTGGACTCTTTGCAAGAGAATGCAAAGGGACTGGACATCAACACAACAATCAATCCAAGTTCAACAAGAGTTCCAGTGCAAATACTTCTCAAGCATTAGTGTCTCAAGAAGGATTTGGATTTGACTAGAGTGATCAAGCTGAGGAGGCCACTCAAAATCAAGCACTGATGGCAGAGATCTCAGAAACATCATCATCAGATATTCCAGCAGAGGTAAGTTCTAAACTTTGCTCTAAAACTTGTATTGATACTGTTAAGAAATACAGGGATCATAATCAGAACATGTGTGATAGTATCAAGAAGTTAGAACAGTTTAGAAGAGAGTCCAATGAGGTGATAGCAAGTTTGGGGATCAGATTAAAGCTTACCAAGCTAATGAACTCCAATTTGAATATGACCAAAATTATTGGAATTGGGAGAGGAAAGAGTATGAACTTAAGTTGTCCAAATGTAGATCTGAATTGGAAAAGGTCAGAACTAAATTAGAGGAGTCCAAAGCTGATCTTGAGAAGTTCTCCAAAGCCTCTAAGGCAATGGATGAAATTCTGAAGGCTCAGATAAATGATGACCTTAAAAGAGGAATAGGTTACAATAACACTCCACCACCATATAACAACAACTACATACCTCCAAAGTCTAATCTTGTAGATAGACTTGATACTGAAGACCTAAAACCTGGAGTGACAGAAGTAGATCCAGTGGAAGGTGTATTTGAGGACTTAGGAGAAGAAGGGAGACTAGGAAGAAAGAGAAAAATAAGGTTGTCCCTGAAGAAAACCACATTCTCACAAATGAGAAAGGTGGAAGACCTTTTGTGAGAAGCAACAGTGTAGAAAAGGAAAAAGGAAAGAACAAAAGAGAGACACATAGACAGACCAATGAGAGTGATCCCAGTTCTTCTAAACATCTCAATACAAAAGAGGAAATCAGAGAAATTGGAACAACCAGTGGGCTAAAAATCATGGTATTGATCTTAGCAAAATCAATAGACCAAAACCATGTTTCATCTGTAGTAAGCTTAATCACTTGGCTAGAAACTGTTACTTTAATCCAATCAATCAGATGAATACTTTTCAAAACTCAATTTCAACTTGGATTGGAAGGAAAAGGCAACAGTCACAAGCAAAGAGATTTGAGCCTATCAACAAAAGAGTTGTTCCAAATCACAACAGGCACTCTCAACCAAAATGCCAGGTTCAAAAGAAAAAGGTTGAGACTAAATCTGTTAGAATGGTTACAAAATGGGTACCAAAAGCTGTGGTACATGATACTGATGCTTCTGAGAGCAGTAGTAATGACTGTGGAAGTGTTAAGTCAAATACTGCTGCTAGAAATGGTAGCAATAGTAGTCCAAACACTCCTCAAGTTACTATTTGCTGCAAGTTCTGAAAAGAGAAAACCCTATATTGTAACAAAATACTCAAGTCATGATATACCAAGCAAAGACTATCTATTGAAACTAAACAGATTGACTGAAGTTAAGTATGTTAATGATAAAGGTGAACCCAAGACCATTTTGGCTTGGGTTCCCTCAAGACACTAACAGTTTCATCTTAATGTGCAGGGCAACCAAGGAAGAGGGAAGAATCTGTGTCATATAGATAGTGGTTGCTCTAGGCACATGACAGGCATCATGTCTTTACTTGAGAACTTTAAAAGGTTTGAAGGTGGACATGTTGCTTTTGGAGACAATCCAAAGGGAGGAAAGGTAAGTGGAAAAGGTAAGATCTCAAAAGGTATGATGACCTTTGAGGATGTATACTATTGATAACACCAAAATTATACATATTTTGGATGAACGTAATTGTATGACTTTACCCCATTTCTCACCCATTTCTGATCATTTCATGCACTAAATGAGCTTATTATTGTTTATGAAGGATTTGGAGGCCGTGGAACGGAAAAGTACGAAAAAAGGCGAGAAAACGTGAAAAATGCACAAAGTCAACACAGTAGCTACTTGGCGTTCGCGAGATTCCCAATCTGGCGCCGCCAGATTCGACTGAATTGAAGACCAGGGTTGACCTAAGTGTCTGGCGTCGCCAAACCTGCAGTCTGGCGATCGCAGATGGCCCCTGACGTTTTCTTTTAAATACCAGCCTCGTCCTTCAGTTCAAACACACGTTTTGCATGATTCTTGGTACGGGATATGAGGAGGAACAAGAGTGAGAGTACGAAAGGTGCCGATACGCTGCGGGAATCGATCTTCGATCATCCGTTGTTGTACTGTCGGTATCATGTCGATGTCTACTTTTGTTTATGTTTATGTTTTCATTATGATTAGTGGTAGTTTTTAGTAGTGGTGCTTGTCATGGTCGATGAACCTTTGTGGATGATACTTTTGTGATTAATGTTTATTGGTTTGTTTTGATTAATTGAATGTTTGTTATGGTTCTTTTCTGATTGATAGTGTTTTGGCAATTTGAATTCATTTGGTTGGGTGTATTTGTGGACCAAAGCAGATAGACTCCGAAAGGATAATCAACCTACCTTAGCCTGCCTTGGACCAAGAGGTTGTGTTAAGGGGTTACTTGGACCAAGAGTGACCAGATAGTAGAAGAGCCATTGCAATATTAATTAGGATTGTTTTACCGATTCTAGATTGTGGACCAAACGATTTAGGATTGGGATTAGGAGGATCGTGTCCTAGTTTTTGACCATAATCTTGTATGTTAGGGTGTCCCAGACTTAAATTCCTACAATAGTCAAAACAACCAACCTTTGACCTATTCGTATCATCCATTTTGGGATTCACTTTACCATGATAAGTACTGCTGTTTTTCCTTAATATAATCTTAAATCAGTATTTTAATTGTTTTCTTAGTTTTTACTCATTTAGTTGTCTTTTTAGTATTAAACCTTTTTCATAAAAACCCCCCTTTTAGGTTAATTAAACCGATTTAGATTTAGTCTATGATAACTTGACCGTTCCCAGTGGTAGATACGATACCTGGACTTTCCTACACTATATTACTCACGATCAGGTACGCTTGCCTGTATATGTGGTAAGACAGTGGCTAGGCATTAGAGGTTAAAACTTGTTACGTTTTTTATATACGATAATTACCGCATCAAGTTTTTGGCGCCGTTGCCGGGGAACGGTAGTTGTTAGATTTTAGTCTTAATTAGTTTTGTTAATCGATCCTTGTGAGGGATTCTGTCCCTTGCAAGTTTTCTGCTTTCTAGTTTAGTTCGTTATTTTTATTTTGTTTTATCTCTTTGTTTCCCGCAAGTTCCCGTAACCGTTTGTTGTGATTTCAGTCATGGCAGACTTGTTAGAGCCATTTGAGGAGCCGGAGAGAGAGTTCGGAAAAAGAAACAAAAAGAAATCAAAAGCAAACAAGGTTCGCCCGAGAGCTTTGATTTTTGAGATGGGAGAAGAGGCACCGATGTGGACCGCCAAAAGAGCCGCTCCAACAGTACCCACCAATCCGATCACGAAGCCGAACCTGAACAAAGAAATCCCGGGGAAGCTCCTACACATGATTAAGGACCTTACCTTCGACGGGAAAAACGATAGCAATCCTATCGTTCACATGGAAAACTTCGTGGATATTTGTGATCTGTTCAAAACAGAGGCAGACCGGGATGATGCAATTCGTCTTCGGGTCTTTCCTCTAACGCTTACCGGAGAAGTAGGGCTTGGTTGGATCCTTAGAGCCAAGTTCAATCACTACTTGGGAAGGACTTCGTTCAAAGTTCCTTTCCCGATTCTTTCCACCATCCAAGATCGACAAATTGAGAGCCGAGATCCGATCTTTCCAACAACAAGACGGGGAGACTATATCCGAAGCATGGGAACGTTTCAAGCACCTCTTAAACTCGTGCCCGAGTCACGAGTTGGAATAAGAGTGAACAGGTTCAAACTTTCTATAGTGGACTTAATTGTTCTCACGAGCTACTTTGGATTCATCTACAGGTGGTGTCTTTATGTACAAAACGCCCACGGAAGGATATAAGCTTCTAAAGACATGCTCATACATAACATAGATTGGAGGACGGACAAGCGTTTGCAAATTCCGAGGATGGCCGGAAAGATTTCAACCGACTTTGATCTATCCGATGAATTAGCCGCAATGAAAAACCAACAGGTAAAGTTTGAACGAAAAATCGAAGAACTAATTAAATCTGTTCATGCTTTGCAGGTTGGATGCGAGGAGTGCAGTGGACCACATTTGACAAAAGATTGCCCGAACCGACCAATGATGACACCCGAAGAGGTGAACTATCTTAACCGAGGCAATTACCAAGGGCGGTGGAACAACAATCGAAACTTCATTCCGAGACCTCCCGGTTTCTTTGCACCAAATCAACAGAGTCAAAGAACGGATGGGGAGCCGCGTGTTTCTATCGAAGATCGGATACTCCAATTCATGGATGCCAAAAGAAGCTAAACGATGAGGTAGGTTCATACTTACGTAATCACCAAAGCACCATCCAGAATTTGGAATTGCAGGTTGGACGTGTTTCGCAAATATTAAGTGAAAGGACTCAAGGGGAGTTACCAACGCAAACACAAGTCAACCCGAAGGTGGAGAATGTGAAGCCGATGCTCATGATGACCGCAGAGCCATCAAAGAAGAAGTGGACGGACATCTACACAAAGAAGTACGTGGAAACTGAGAGTGAAAGTGAGCCCGACTATGCCAAGGACTACGATTCGGAGGGGTTCACCGTGTCATTTGAACACCTAAGACTCAAAGTGCCCAAAGCTTCAAGTGATGATGAGGAGGAAGATGGAAAGCAAGGCGGATACACGGAGTTCGTGATCCCGAAGAAAGAAGATAAAGGCAAGGAGAAAGCACCGGAGGATGATCTCATCTACATTGCACCTATCAAGCATGATCCAGGGAGTTATAACTTACCTATTTCTTGTCATAGATTTAAAGGTCTTGCTTTAGTAGATTCAGGTGCCGCTCTTAATATGATGCCTGTTGGTTATTGCAGGAAAATGGGAGTTAAAAAGATCATACCAACAACTATCAATACCGAGGCGTGAACGGTTATATGACAAAGCCGTTAGGAATAGCGGAAGGAGTCCCGATTCGCATTGGCAACTTTGTTTATTATAGACTTCGTTATAGCTAACCTTCCACAGAATACGGAGATCCCGATAATCCTCGGGAGATCTTTCTTGCACACCGCTCAAGTAAATACCGATATGCGAAATCAAGTCACGAGTTTAGGCTATGGGGACAATCGGATTTACTTTGATCCTAACGGAGAGCCGGTCAAACACCTCGATGAACCGTACGAGGATCCTTCTCTGGCCTACAAAAAGAACAAGAACCGTTGGTTACTCCCGCATGAGCATGGAAAGAAAACGGAGGATTATCCAAACCCGATGCATCAAAAGGATCAGAAAAATCAATGAACCGGAATCCTCCAAGAAAATCACAGAAAGAAGAAGGGCTCGTCAGCCTGACGTGCCAAGAAATGAGCCGAAAGTGGGGTCGAGCTCTAGACCCATTCAAAAATGAAGCGCTTCTCGGGAGGCAACCCGAGCTTTTTTTTTCCTTTCATTTTTATGATTTTCGTGTGTGTTTTTATTAATGTTTTTGTTTAATATTGCTTAGGTAACCATACGGAGGAGATAAAAACCAAATTCGAACGAATTCGGAGAGCGATGCAAATTTTAAGAAGTTGGAAACAGGGACCAACTCGCGATCGCCAGTTTCCAAATCTGGGACGCGAAGTTGGTGAGGTTGGTACCAGGTAAGATTGTGTGAATCTCGCGAAGCGAAGAGGACCGTTTGGCGATGCGAAATGTTTAAAAACTAGGGTATTTTTGAAAACCGCCTGTTTGGCGACGCGAAACCCTGGGTTTCGCGATGCCAAGTCGGGGCAGACGGGTTTTAAACCCTGTTTTCTCACTTTTTCACAAACACACAACCCTAATTTCTCTTAGGCGCCACGAAACCCTCTCACGTTCTTGCGAAATTCGACCTTCTTGAGCTTCAATTTCATCATTCAACATGAACAAGGTACGCTTCCTAACTTCAATTTCGTAAGAATAGCTTGAATTGGTAAGTGGAGATCTTGTTTGGACCATCAATGGTGTGTGAATGCTTATGATGAATTTGACATTGTTTTTGAATCACCATTGATTAATTGATGTTTATGAGTAGATGCATGCCATGTATTATGATTGAAATCTTGTTCTAGCATGCTAATTGATTGTTTATCTAGTGATTGTGGTTAAATGATAAGTGTGGGGATTTTGAGAACATCAAAATCCCCCATTCTTTCTTGATAGCTAGATTAGTTGTAATTGTGGTTGGACTAAAAGTTCAAGTGTGGGGATGTTCCACATCCCCTTTGTTCTTTGACCTTTGATTTGTGATTTTTCGTATATGATACTTGAACTTGTTAGTCGTGGAAGTGTTTGTCTCGTTTGGTTTTGACATGAATGAACCTTGTCTTGTATTTATTGGATTGAGATTCATCTAAGACAATGGTATTTTGGTTTTGTAGAGACAAAGAACCTGATCGTCAACTTCCACCACAACCAATTTTCATGCACCGGATGGAAGTCACGTGTTCACCTACTTCATGAATGACCCAACGTTGAATGCCCCAAAACGGGAGGAGTACCGGGATACCGTGAACCGACTTCTTGCCCGTCAAGAGCTTATTCCAAGGAGAGTTGATTGGGATCTTCTTCGATCAATAAGTGTCGAAAACAACATCAAAGCGATACTCGAGAAGCATGCCTACGACGAGGATAGCACCGAGTATTATATTTGCCATGCATGGGACCGGGTCTTCGACATCGCCGAGACCCTCTATCGCGAGCTTATTGTTGAGTTCGTGGCCACATTCCATTTTGAGGCCATCAAGGCCCTTGAGGAGTTGCATCAATCGTGCATGACGTTTCGACTTGGTGGCGTTTGGAGATCCCTATCTCCGATCGAGTTTGCCGTTGCTTTGGGGATATATACCCAAGAGGAGGTTGATGCTCCCGGATTCGCGGAGTACATGTGGGCAACCGCAAAGAGGCCGGATGGATTTGATCCTCAATTGGCTTGGGAGATTCTTGGTGAAGGTGAATATGGTGCTAATCTCAAAGTTAAAGGTTTTCTTACTTCTTCGGATAGACTTCTACACCGCATGCTCATTCAAGCGGTGAACGCTCGTTCTTCAAGTGAGGAGAAAGTTTCGGTTTATGATCTATGGCTTCTTGAACAACTCTCTTACGGATGACAAATATCCGAATGCTCCGTATCTCATCGCCGTTCAACTTGCCAAGGCAAGTGGTTATCGAGAGGGTAGTCGCATAGTTGGTGGCCAGTACGTGACGCTCTTGGCCAAGCATTTCGGTATCCTTACCGCGGGTGCCATTGCCTCGATGACGAACCTTGGGGAGATGGGACTGATCGACATGGACCAACTCCGTGGCATGGGAGTAGCGAGGGTTGAGCACATGGTGGGAAGAGATTACAATGCATGGATCCATAATCCTCAAGCTTACGGGACGGGAAGTCAACCGAGGGGTCAACCGAGAAGTCAAGCACCGAGGAGCACGCATGAGATTGGTGGAACGAGTGGGACGAGTGCGGGAGAGCAACCGGCGGATTGGACAGCATATTCGGGTTACCAAGACTTGAGTAACCGACTCTCGGAGATGTCACTTTCTTATGGTCGGCATCATCAACATATGGAGTACAACACCGTGGAGGCTCTTTACCAAGCCAACTGGCAAAGTGGAGTTATGAACCAGATGGCCTCTCACTTCGGTATTCAACCGAATACCGCTTTTGCTCTATCACCATATTGGCCATACTCCGAGGATGCTCCGCCCGGTTACCCGACTTACGAGGATTGGCAAAACCAACCTCGTGGCCCTTATTGATCTTTCTCTCTTTTGATCTCATTCGATATGGTTGTCTTGAACAATTTTATTTTGCGTGTTTGTGTGGTTTGTTTGGTTTGAACAATTTTAATTTTTGTTGGTTTGTTTAGGATCTTAAGTAGTTATTAATTGATTTAGTTTGGTTTATTTTTGCTAGTTCGTTTTTACTTTTTCTTTTTCTTTTGTTGGTAGATACAGCGACCTATGATCTATGATCGAGCACGATTTTTTGGACCACTCTCTCAGATCAGAACAGATTTCGTCACATAACCCGGGAAGTTTCTTTTTTCCCAATTACTCCATAATTGTTTTAATTGTTGCATTGAGGACACTGCAAATTTTAAGTGTGGGGAGGGGGTTATGTAGACTTATCTGTTTAAATGGGTTCACTTTTTGCTTATGGATTGTCGTTTTTCAAAATTTTGAAAGCTTTGAGATTTGACCCCAATTTTTTTCTCGAAATCTGAGATTGTTTTTGAGACTGAGTTGCTTGCATAGGAGAACAGTGAATAGGATTAGTTGAGTAAAAGGATGCCTTGGAATACTGATTACCATGAGTGCCTCACCCGATTCCATTGAGAGATTGAGCCTTAATTGTTATTTATTTTGTGAGGAATGCCGACTTTGACCCAAGGTAGAACTTGTCATTTGAATGCTTGTCGATACCACATAAGAGGAGTATTTATCACCATTGCACTGATAGAGGCCTTCGTTTCTAACCCTTTTAGCCTTCGTCAGATAACCTCATCATAAGGTTATTTGATTTGCCTAGCCTGTGATTGAAAAGTGTTCACCTTTTAACACTTTATCCCTTGTAACCATTTTGAGCCTTAGCCTTTTCATTTCTTTACCCACTATACACTTTATCCTTGAGCCTAATTGTTTTATCTATCTTTTGGCCGTGACTTAAATTTGAATCTTGAGATGTTTTGATCCAGTTTTTCATATCTGACAGTTTTATGGGATTGAGATTAAAAAGAGCCCAAAGCACATAGTTGCTGCTCTGAAAAAAAAGAGAGAGAAAAGAAAATATTTGAGACTTAGAAAAGAAAAGAAATATCAAAAGAGTCAAGAATACAAAAAGAAAAGAATGCGAGCTAAAAAGATTGAAAAAGAATTTGTGCCCCAAATAAGCCATAGGCTTAGGCCGATTCTAAAAAGAAAAGAAAGTAAATGCTCATCCCAAGAGTTCATTGTTTAAAAGGCAGACTGTTTCACTGTTTGGATCATTATTGATTGAGTTTTCAAGTTTTTGTTGCAATAACCTTAGTCACTTATATATCCTTTATCCTACCCTTAACCCTTAGCCTAACATTACAACCCTAAAGTCCTCTTGACGGTTGACAACTTCTCAGTGGTGGAGATTAGATTTGATGACAAGCTTATGCATGAAGGAATTAGTCGAGTATTGGTGTGATCACTTACATATACACTTTTACCCCCGAGAGATACACTTTATATTGTTATTCATATTATGTGAGGGTAAAAGGTTGGCCTTGGTATCCGATTGCTTAATGAGTCTTGTTTGTTGTTCGATTGTGTGAGTATGCTTTGTTCTCTTAGATGATCTTGGATGGAGATAATTTTGGAGTTATCTTTCTTATCTTTCAGTCTTTTGATTGAGGACAATCAAAGCTTAAGTGTGGGGATTTTGATAACACCAAAATTATACATATTTTGGTTGAACGTAATTGTATGACTTTACCCATTTCTCACCCATTTCTGATCATTTCATGCACTAAATGAGCTTATTATTGTTTATGAAGGATTTGGAGGCCGTGGAACGGAAAAGTACGAAAAAGGCGAGAAAACATGAAAAATGCACAAAGTCAACACAGTAGCTACTTGGCGTTCGCGAGATTCCCAATCTGGCGCCGCCATATTCGACTGAATTGAAGACCAGGGTTGACCTAAGTGTCTGCGTCGCCAAACCTGCAGTCTGGCGATCGCCAGATGGCCCCTGGACGTTTTCTTTTAAATACCAGCCTCGTCCTTCAGTTCAGAACACACGTTTTGCATGATTCTTGGTACGGGATATGAGGAGGAACAAGAGTGAGAGTACGAAAGGTGCCGATACGCTGCGGGAATCGATCTTCGATCATCCGTTGTTGTACTGTCGGTATCATGTCGATGTCTACTTTTGTTTATGTTTATGTTTTCATTATGATTAGTGAGTAGTTTTTAGTAGTGGTGCTTGTCATGGTCGATGAACCTTTGTGGATGATACTTTTGTGATTAATGTTTATTGGTTTGTTTTGATTAATTGAATGTTTGTTATGGTTCTTTTCTGATTGATAGTGTTTTGGCAATTTGAATTCATTTGGTTGGGTGTATTTGTGGACCAAAGCAGATAGACTCCGAAAGGATAATCAACCTACCTTAGCCTGACCTTGGACCAAGAGGTTGTGTTAAGGGGTTACTTGGACCAAGAGTGACCAGATAGTAGAAGAGCCATTGCAATATTAATTAGGATGTTTTACCGATTCTAGATTGTGGACCAAACGATTTAGGATTGGGATTAGGAGGATCGTGTCCTAGTTTTTGACCATAATCTTGCATGTTAGGGTGTCCCAGACTTAAATTCCTACAATAGTCAAAACAACCAAACCTTTGAGCTATTCATATCATCCATTTTGGGGATTCACTTTACCATGATAAGTACTGCTGTTTTTCCTTAATATAATCTTAAATCAGTATTTGAATTGTTTTCTAGTTTTTACTTATTTAGTTGTCTTTTTAGTATTCAAACCTTTTTCATAAAAACCCCCCCTTTTAGGTTAATTAAATCGATTTAGACTTTAGTCTACGATAACTTGACCGTTCCAGTGGTAGATACGATACCTGGACTTTCCTACACTATATTACTCACGATCAGGTACGCTTGCCTGTATATGTGGTAAGACAGTGGCTAGGCATTAGAGGTTAAAACTTGTTACGCTTTTTATATACGATAATTACCGCATCAACTATGTTGAGCAATTAAAATACAACCTGTTAAGTGTATCACAGGTGTGTGTCAAGAAACATAGCATATTGTTCAATGATGAAGAGTGTTTGATACTTTCACCAGAGTTTAAAATAGTTGATGAAAATATGATACTATTGAAGCTCCAAGAAAGGATAATGTTTACTGTTTGGACTTGGAGGATGTTTCTTCTAAATCATCCTTAAACTGTTTATTGTCAAAAGCTTCTTTGAGTGAAGCATCCCTCTGGCATAGAAGGATGTGTCACATGAATTTCAAAAACATGAACAAATTGGTTAAAGGTAATTTGGTTAGAGGTTTACCTGCTAAAGAATATAATATTCCTTCACTACTGCCATCCCCCTTAGAGACGCCGTTGCCCGTCGCTGGAAGCCCATCATCCTCCGACCACTTTAAAAACATCCCCCTTAGAGACGCCGTTTCCCGTCGCCGGAATCCCACAGCCGTCGCCGGAAGCCCATCATCCTCCGACCACTTTAAGAAAAAGGTAAGCTTCTTTTCTTCTTTGCTACTTGCTCCGAAGACTTCTTCTGTGATCTCCCTTTTCTTAAATTTATTCTTTTCTTCTTTGCTCTTTTTTCCCCTTCTTTGTTGATTTCTTGTTCTTTAGCACATTTGGTATTTATTCTTGGCTTTCTTCATTTCTTCTTCTTTGATTTCCCTTTCTTCTTTGTTTTTTACACCTATGTAGTTCGTTTAAGGGTGGAACCACCATGCAGCAAGGGGCTGCAACTGCTCCCTTTAATATTTTTTTAGAGAAAATGATTGATACTGTATATGATTAAGGCTTGAAGAAATGAAGGTGCAGTAGCTAGTCTTGAAGAGAGAGAGAGAGAGAGAGAGAGAGAGAGAGAGAGAGAGAGATAAGGAAGAAGAAGAGGTGACAAATGGTATGGTCTGTGAGCTGGACTCCCTTGTATATTGTATTCCAGTGGACATTTAAAACATTAATTTAAATGACAAGAAATAAATTGAAGCATTAGTTTTACAACAAGAAAAAACAAATTTCTTGATAAAATAAAAGTATTGTTGTATATTGTATTCAAGTGGACATTTAAAACATTAATTTAAATAACAAGAAATTAATTGAAGCATTAGTTTTACAACAAGAAAAAACAAATTTCTTGATAAAATAAAAGTATTGTAAACATTAAGTCGAGACAAAAATTGTAAAGCAACACAAGTGATTCGAACCTGCGCCACGAAAAACAAAGACTAGCATCAGGCGTCTAACCATTGCGCCAAAAATAGTATTATACATTTTTTCTTGAATTACCTTTATTATTATTTTAATATAAGTAAAAGATTAAAATATATTCGGCGACGGGCTTCCGGCGATGGGCAACAACGTCTCTAAGGGGGATGGCAGTAGTGAAGGAATATTATATTGTTGCGATGGTTTCGATGGTTCTAGAGGTACCGGCGGTGGTTTCGGAGGTACCGGAAGTACCGGCGGGGGTACCGATGGTGGTTCCGCTGGTGCCGGAGGTACCGGTAGTGGTTTCGGAGTTATCGGTGGTGGTTCCGATGGTGTCGGAGGTGCCGGCAGTGGTTTGGAGTTATCGATGGTGGTTCCGATGGTGCCGGAGGTACCGGCGGTGGTTTCGGAGTTACCGGTGGTGGTGCCGGAGATACCGGCTGTGGTTTCGGAGGTACCGACGGCGGTGTCGGTGGTGCCGACAACGGTGCCGGTGATGGTGGAGGTGGCATAGGTGGTGGTGGTGGCGGCATAGGTGTTGGTTGTAGTGGTGGAGGTGGTGGTGGCGGCGGCATGTAAGAAATTATGTGCAGAAGTTGACAAACTAGTGATCGCACATCCAACATTATAAGACACTTGAGGGTCACATATGTGAGGACCTGTAAATCAAATAAGTAAAATAACCCGAGTTTGGAGAGGTTGGATTTATAATAGTTAATTATAAAAAAGACGATTCTAAAGCTCTAAGAAATTTTTACATACTTGAATTTGATTTTGAAATCAAAAAATGCAATAAATATATATCAATAGTTCATATAATACAAATCATAACTAATCACCCATTCATCATTAATCAATATTTTTCTCTCAAATGATAGACAAAGCTGCCACCAGTGGTTGCTACCCTACTTACGACACCTTCGTCCTAATCTCATTAGCCACCTGAGTCTATTTGTCCCCTTTGTATGATATCATTCGCAACAAATCCTTGCCTTTACTTATTGCCACCATAACTAAGGGTGCGAAAAAACCTGACCAACAAGACTAAACTGAAACGTGAAGTAACCTAACCCTAAGCAACATGATGTCTAATCAAGTCATAAAATCTTCAAACCATATATGTTGGATTGAAATAAGGTTACGATCATTTGAACCCAATCCAACCTGATAAACTTAATATTATTTATTATTGGATGTAATATGATTGTTAAGGGATTGTGATACAGATTAGTTCGACCTGTATCGGAAGCTTTTAAAGTTTTTTGGAAACCCGGAAGAAACGCTCGAAAAAAGAAGAATATCTGGTGCCGAAACATCGCCGGCCTTGTAGTGCGAAAGATGTAGCTCGCGACGCAAGCTAATCGCTGGTCGTTTTGCGTGTCTGATCAACCCGGAAAAGATAGCCATGATCTGTCTATTTAAGTATTTTATTACTTGATTGATTTAGTTGATATTGTTTTTATTAATTAGGATTATTAGTATTTAGTTTCCATATTATTTAGTTTTCGTAATGCTCAAGTTTTATAATTAATTTAGGATTAGTTTAGTTTCCATAGTTATCTTATTCTACTAACTTATAAATATGATTTATTGGTTTTCATTGTAATTCATATTATTGAGTTCAATATAATTTTTCTTTTGAGAGTGTTTTTAGAGTTTATCTCTTGTTTTTTTGCGTTTCATGCTTGTGAACGTTGTTTATCATTTGGATTTGACGCTAGTCAATCCGTACCACGCAATTTCATATTCTGCCCCGCGTCAGTTGGTATCAGAGCCAATTTGCTGTCTCTTTTCCTTCCGATGGCAGCGCCACCACGACAACTCAACAAGGCAGATATTAAGGCAATTGTCGCGGCTGCTTCCACGACCCTCAATACCGCCTTCAAACGCCAACAACCTCATCGCCGCCATGAACACCAACACCACTACCCTAACCAACAACCTCACCCATCTCCTCAACGTCCGTCCGAAAAGAGATAAGCATGTCAATCCACCACCCGTAACCAACCCAAACTACACCACCGCCGTTAGTACGAACCTATCCAAATTCCCACCATGAACGCCAACACCATTACCCTAACCAACAACCTCGCCCATCTCCTCAACGTCTGCCCGAAAAGAGATAAGCATGTCAATCCACCACCCCGTAACCAACCCAAACTACACACCACCATCAAAATCGAGCCGATTCACATTCCCGCCATCGACCCCAAAGCTGTTTGGGTATCATATCTTCGTGCTAGATGACCATCTATTCCGGAAACGGCACCCGAAAAAGAAAATGTCATGCCGGAGATAATCGGCGAGGAAATCATCCCCGTCAAGAAAGCCGCTACGTGATATTATTGCTGATAACACCAAAATTATACATGTTTTGGTCATACTTAATTGTCTGATTTTACCCCATTTCTCACCCATTTCTGATCTAATTACTCACACTTTGCACTGATTCTCACTTTTATAGGTTTTGGAGGCCGTGGAACGGAAAAGTACGGAAAAGGCAAAAAAACGTGGAAATTGGAAAAACTCAATCCAGTAGCATTTTCGCGTCCGCGAGTTTTCAAGTTTGGCGTCGCCAAGTTCGCAAAGATGGAAATCTAGGGTTTGATTAAGTGTCTCGCGCCGCGAGACCGCAGCCTCGCGATCGCGAAACGGGCTCCGACCCTCCCTTTTAAATACTGGCTTCCTCCTTCAGTTGAAAATAATGAGTCCTTTGGCGTTAGTCAAGTACAAATCATTAGAGTCTTAGTTGAGAGGGAGGGTTTGTTGTGCCGATACGCTACGGAGTTTGATCCTCGATCATCCATCGTTGTACTGTCGGTATAATGTCTGTCTCTTTATTTGTGTTTGTTGTTTTCATTATGTTTAGTGAGTAGTCTTTTTAGTGGTACTTATTGTGGTAGATGAACCTTGTGGATGATGTTTTTGTGATTTAGTGTTTATTGGTTTGTTTTTGGTTTATTGAATGTGTTTTACGGTTTCGGTTTGATTCGTATTGTATGGATATTTGAATTCGTTGGTTGGGTGTATCTGTTTAACCTAGATAGATAGACCCCGATAGGTTAATCAACCTTTCTTGACCTTCCCTTCGAGACCCGGAGAGTTGTGTTAGGTGGTTAGCTCAGACCGAGAGCAGCCAGATATTAGAATTCCGTGCAATAATGATAGAATTGGGTGGCTGGTACTAGATTGCCTGACAATCAGTCTATGTATTAGGACTAGGAAGACCAACCTAGTTGACGACCGTAATGATCACATGTTAGGGTGTCCCAGACTTAAATTCCTACAATAACCAAAACAACCATACCTTTGGCTAATTTAAATCATCCACTTGGGGAGTCGTTATACCATGATAAGTACTACTGTTTTTCTCTTATAAAGTTTAAATTACTTTCTTTGTGTTTTCTAGTTAATTAAATCAGTTGTCTTTTGTGTCTTAATTAATTAGTTGTTTTCTTTTAATTATTCAAAACCGTTTTCATAAAACCCCCATAGCTTTAGGTTAATTAAACTAGTTAAGATTATTAGTATACATAACTTGACCGTTCCCAGTGGTAGATACGATACATGGACTTTCCTACACTATATTACTCACGATCAGGTACGCTTGCCTGTGAATGTGGTAACAGTGGCTAGGCTTTAGAGGTTAAAACTTGTTTCGCTTTTTATATACGATAATTACCACATCAATTGCCATTATAACCGAGCTGCTACACGAAGTCTTTGAATCGGATCTTGAACCCATCACCGAAGAAGCTAAAGTTGAAGACTTTGTCGAACCACCAAAATCCTTAGAAGTCAAGAAAGATGATACTCCCATTATCTTGACATCCCAAGTTCCAGATCAGACCAAAACAACCCCTATGAAAGCTATTATCGCATACTATACGTTTGAGCTTGATGAAGTGTCACTTATGTGGAAACGATCACAACGGTATCCTCTCAAATTTGAAGTGAACTCGGGGTCAAGTTCTTTTCAAGTGGGGGTGACTGATACAGATTGGTTCCAACTTGTATCGGAAGCTTTTAAAGGTTTTTGGAAACCCGGAAGAAATGCTCGAAAAGAAGAAAATCTGGTGTCGGAACGTCGCTCGGCCTCAGCGGCACGAAGATGTAGCTCACGGCACAAGCTGATCGCTGGTCGTTTTGCGCGTCTGATCAACCCGGAAAAGATAGCCATGCTTGTTAACCCAACTCAGAAGCAGCAACCCTAAATGAAATTCAGTATTTAAATACTTAAATGCAATTCTTTTTATTTTATTTGTATTTGATACCCGATAACTTTAAACAAAGATATTTTAATCACTTAAGTAGTTTTCCTTGTAATTAACTTTACATATAGTGTTGTTAAACCTATCATTAATCCATAGCGAAATATTTAAAAGTTAATTGCCAAAGCTCAAGTATGATATATCTAAATAAAAGGGAAAGACTAATTGCACCATTTGACTTAGTAATCACATCCCTATAAAGTGAATTGCTCCCTCACACACATCAATATTAAACCTTTTTTTACATTCTCAATACTAGCTTTTTACATTCCTAATATATTACTCCCTCCGTTCCAAAATTATTCTCCAGTTTTGACTTTTGAAAGTCTTTTTTTCCGACTTTGATCTTAAGTATTATTGTTTGTGTTATATAATACTTGATGCGAAAATATATGAATGAATTAGGGGTGTAAACGAGTCGACCCGAGTCGAGTATCAGGTAGTTCGAGTCGAGTCGTTAGTATCTCGAGTCGAGTTTTGACCGGGTTCATTCGAGTCGAGTTTTAACCGAGTTTTGACCGAGTCAATCTCGAGTAGCTCGCGAGTTGTCTCGGCTCATTTACACCCCTAGAATGAATTTTGTTTTTAATGTATTTTTATTGATATAATTATCAACAACTATTATATAACACACAAAAAAAATTTAAGGTCAAGTCGAGAAAGAAAAACTTTCAAAAGTCAAAACTGAACAATAATTTTGGAACAGAGGTAGTACATCCTTATTAAAAGAATGCAAATAACACACCAAAAAATCAACACATATTAGCTAAATATTACTTTCAGACCCTTGACTTTATATTTTTACAATTTTAATCCTTAAAATAAACATTTATTACCAACGAGTTTTTTTGTCCCCGCGTTGCGGAGGAGATGTAAGATTATAAAAATATAACGAAATAAGTCAATAAAAACAGTTGAAATGTAACATAAATCAATAGAACAACTATGACGCAAGTGGCGAATCATTATTAACCTAAAAAAATCATGCATAAAATATAAAATTGAAATTGAGTTAATGTAGTTTTTGTTGTGGTCAATGTCTCTGGTTAACCCTACCAATTAAAATTAATTAAGATGATTAATTTTGAACTTCTAGAAGCATACACCAAACAATTCCACCTTTTCTAATACGAAAGAAATTTGTATTGTATCATTTGACTTCTTTCGTAGAGCATATAACATAACATCGAACACATTTGGTAATGAACAATAAGATTGATAACATCGAACACATTTGGTTTGAAATTTTATCAAACATGTGATGAACATTTATAAAGGAAACATAATATTGATAATGAACAATATTCATGTACTAAGAGGGAGAGTCATTTGTGAACTCAAAAAATGGTATAAACCGTGTGAACCAATCAACACCCTTGATCAAAAAATCAATGGTTGAGTTGGAAGGGGTTATGGTGCATTTTGATTTTCGATTTTTTAAAAATATAACTACACATATTTTGACTGTTGGATTTTTTGATAAATAACGTGGACAGGTTCACATGGTTTATATATGCCTTTTTTTGGTTCACAAATGGCCTTCCTTTTATATATATATATATATATATAATTAATGAACATTAATAAAAGAAACATAAAATTAATAATAAACAATATCTATATATTATTGAAGGGAAAAAAAACAAAGAGCACTATAGCTTGTGAATTGTAAATAACATCTGTTAAATGTTTTATATAAATAATTATTTTTTTGTTAATTTTTGTGAAAAATCGAAATTTATAAATTGTATATAACATTTGTTAAATGTTTTATACAGATAACCATTTTTCGTGAAAATCGAAACTTCAAGGTGTTAGGATTATATGCGAGACAGTAACAGGGTTACCGTGTGCAATGTTATAAGACACTAGTAGGTCACACCGCTGCACACTAAATTGAGAACATTTGGATTATGTGTGTGAGGGAAATAATTAATTGTTTATTAATTATTTAAAGAGAGAAAATAAATAATTAGTTAAATTATTTATTAGTTAAATTAATCAGTTAGATTAATTAAGAGGATAATTATAAAAGGAAATTATATAATTATTAATTAATCAGTTTGATTAATTAAAGAGATAATTATATAAGGTTTTATAATTGGTATCAAACACTGCCTAATTTATTTATAAATAAAGGCTTTGGGGTAATAAACAACAAGTCTGATAACTTAATCCTCAAGAAAAACTTTTCCCTCTCCCTCTCTCTCTCTCATTGTCGACCGGCAACACACACACAACAAATCGCGGTCGTTTTTCTGATCAATCCCGGGTGGTCTAGCAACCTCGTTCTCGTACGGTGTCAGTAGCGGTGTACCCCCTACTTGCATTCCAGTCGTTTTTGTGAAAAGGTAAACACCCATAACCCCCTTTATTGTATTTGTATGGTTTTAGGATTGGATCCTTGATTGGGAATCGAATTCGTTTTCCGCTGCATGTTTTTTTCATCAGTTCCCAACAGTGGTATTAGAGCCACTTCCTAAAACCTACAGATCAGGTTTATCTGATAAATTAGGTTTGTTAAGAAAAATTTGATTTTATGCGTTTGCTTAAATCTTTTCGAAAACCTAAACGTATTGGCGATCATCGGCATGCAACCACCGGAAAACCACCGCCAGGGGACACCACAGTTGGTGGTGGTCCGGCGGCTGTCCTCGCGTCGCAACCACAACACCGCACCACAAATCGTGGTCGCGGCTGTGATTGGAAACACCGCACCACCGTTTGTGGTGGCGATGAGGATCGATTAAACCACCGATCGGTGGTGGCGGTTGTACCCGCTGCCGATCATCGATGGTTGAACAATGGTGGTGGCGGCGGCTGTTAATCTGAAAGACCACCACACAGTCGTGTGGTGGCGGTGGCCGATCGAGGTGATGACGGTGTTGATGTTTTGTTTAAATTGCCGGAGAACGGCGGTGGTGGTGGCGGTTTGCTGCTACTATCGACAATCGTATCGATACACGATCAATTGTTATCAGTTTGATAACGATACGCCACAGTCATGTATTTTTCCGTTTTAGGCTTCGAATTTTAGGGTTTATTTCAAAAACAGATAGGTTTAAACCCTAAGGATTACTCTTGGTTTTATTAAAAAAAAATTAATTGTTCAATTAGTCAAAATAAAATCTTTTAAGATTTTGTTTTAGTTGTCATAGTCAAACCCTGATGACCCGTGGTTGTGCTTTATTTTTGTACGTTAGTTATTTATTGGTTACGGGAGGTCTGCGAGCCATTTACAACCCGCTTTAATTGTAACGTTTTTCTTTAAAATAAAATAACCCAAGAAGAGTCAAATACATGAAGACGGAGCACGGAGACAAACATGGAACTTGGAGCCAGTGGGAGCACCGAGAAGATCAAGTTGTGTGTTGTCACATAGGATTGAGACCGTCGTTTTGTGTTGGCTCACAAAACGACAATAGTCTAAAGGGTTTTTGACTATGACATAGTTTGCTTGCTTGTTTATGTTTAATTAATTGTGTGGTTGCTTAATTAAGTTTTAGAATTAAATATAAATTGTTAAAGGAAAATAAAAGGGATACAAATACAGTTTGTATTTGGATCCAAGTTTTTGAAAACTGGCAATTTTAACCCTTATCAAAATCATAGATTAGTAAGTGCAACCCACTTTAGGGGCACCTCCGGTGTAAGGTACATAGGGCGTTGTAAGTGAACACACTATGAACGCCCGTGTTCAAACCGAAACTGGAGGGTGATAAAACTCTGTGAATTATCTCCGGGTGGTACCGGCCAGGGTTTGTCCAGGTCCCAAGTGGTGCAGTCTATTTTGGTAATTATTTATTCACCGGGTGGTAC
>CM058040.1:77694474-77772092 GCA_030169165.1 Centaurea solstitialis
ATGTAAGATCCACGGCGGATGACTAGGCGCCACGTAAGATCCGCGGCGGATGACTAGGCGCGATTCATGGGAGGGCATTGAATTAAAGAGGGGGACCACACTTAAAGTCGCCACGTGTCGCGCTCTCGGTTGTCCTCACGTTCACAACCAAAAAGTGGTTCACATTTGAACTTTCCTCTACATATACATATATATATATATATATATTCCATTTTATGTTAATTCATTTAGTCTTAATTTATTTTATCTTACCATTGATGTGATTGTTTCCAAATTACAGCAGCTGCTGCCACCCCTATTCCTTCACCAGGTAATATATATACTCCTACCATGACTATTGAAAATGCATATAGGTTAATAATAAGGAGTATTATTCTACTTGAAATGTTTTATTTGCTATTTTGGTGCAAACAATATTAAACGGTCTTAGTTAGGAAGGCTAATCTTTTGTTATATGTGCTAAATCGATAGGTCCGGCTGCGTTGGGACCAGCTTTGTCTCCTGGAAGTCCATCTACGGTTCCAGAGGCTCTGTCACCGACGTCGACACCTGAATCCAATACAACACCTGCCTTAACACCTGAATCTGATACGACTCCCGCCTTAACACCACCAACATCTACCGGTGGCGGGGATTCGACCACCAATCCATCCAGTCGTCCCAACGTAACGCCTTCGGCTGCTGCCTCGACATATCCTCATGCAACATTTATTCTGGCTACATCTGGAGTTATGTTGATCAAGTCTTTCTTGTTTTAGAGTTCTTTGGCTTGTGATTTATTTATATATTTGTTGTATCATTTCATTTATGATTGTTGTTTGAGGGGTGTGTATGTATTATCTTTTTGCATATAATTGAATATTTGTATTGATCATTATTTATAGTAGAATGGGGTTTTTATTTGAACTATGGTCTATGGATAATCATTTTCTTAATAAATTTGTCAATGGATTTCTTCATTCACTCAAATTACTTGGCCTTTCCTTAACCTCTTCTTATTACATTCATATTTAACCCTTTTCATTTGAGTCTCTCACTTAGATATATAGAGAGAGAATTAATTTTCAATAAGAATAAAAGTTATAATGAAAAAGGTAAGAATGAATCTTTATTCTTAGATCAATCCTAATTAAGAGAGTATAACTCTTCACACTAATGAGATTTTTAAAAGTGTAATTCATGGATGAACATGAGATTAAAAGTGATCAAGTCATTAGACCATCTCCAACCTTCACACTAAAAAAAACACCAAAAACACCAAATTTGGTGGGCCCATTAACACCAAAAAAAATCCAACTCCAACCATACTCTAAAAAACCACTAAATTTATTTACTCCATATTAATATAACATATTTTTTTGACTATTAGCTTTTTGATACCAATAATTATAATTTATAAATATATTATAATAAACAAATAAATAATAAGCAAAAATTTAATTATGTTTAATTATGTTTCAATAAATAATATCTACTTGTAAATTTAATTATAGTCTTATTTAATATTTAATTTTTAACATATTAATTTTACATAAATAAATAAAACAAAAAAATTAATATATAATTTATATTATAATCAGTTAATATATTTTAATTATTTATAATTATTAAAACACCTATATTTAAAACAAACTAATATCTTGAGTGTGGGCCCATAAGATTTGGCGAGAGAAAAATGGACGCCATATTTGGCGGTGATTTTTAGTGGCCGCTAACTTTTTTTTGGGAATGGCTGGAGAGTAATAAACACCAATTTTAGAGATTTGAAGGGTGGTTGGAGATGCTCTTAAGGGTCCAAATTTCTTCTAACGTTTCTCACCTTAACTTTTATTCTCACGCGATCCTTGGTCTATGTATATACATACACATACATATGAAAATGTATATAGGGGAGGGTTATTTTACAAACATGTGGAATCTAACAAATGGTACAAACCTCATTCAACCAATCATAATTTGTTTTCTTTTTCTTCCTTTTTTCTTAATTATGAGGGTTGATTAATCAAAATCATATGAAACAAATTTTATCAAAAATGAGAAATACACGAAACAATTTCAATTTTACATAGAAACAAAAATATATGAAACAAATTCTATCATGAAAAGAGTTATATAAAACAACCTCATCATATTAACCTATTTCATGAAACAATTTCATTGAATTGAACTATGAAATTGACAAGTTTATATGGTTTATCATATTTCACTGGTTTGTAAAATAACTTTGACCCATATGTCCGTATATACTAATTATTTACCCGATTCAACGAGAGATGATCAAGTATAGTGTAGAAATAAAAGAAACTAAGGTGAAAGCGGGATTCACTATCGGATTATTGGTCGAACTTCATTGAACATAAGCAAAGGACATCCAATGAAGGCAGAAAGAACCATCTAAGGACTCCTATTTGAAAAATAAGCACATTATCTATAGTGTATACATCGAATTCACCATACCAAGTCAAGAAGGGCATTTTCTCTGTTAGTGTATAGTGTATATAGTCCGTGGGCTTGTGGCCCATTACTGTTTTCCTTAGACTGTATATATATATATATATATATATATTAGGTTTTTCTCTTTGCTTCCTTGGAACACACTTTTGTAATTCTCTCCCAATCAATATACGGCTAACCTTTGGCCATCTCGTGTGTTCATCATCATCATCAATTGCATCCTATTTCTAACATAGTATTAGAGCATTCGGTTGCTCTCCGTCGATTCCGTCGTTGCTTCCGTATCGCCGTCACCGCTCTCATATCGTCGCCGCCGTGGTCACTCTCGTCACTTTCGTATCTCAACCATCACATTCATCATCGCTGTCATCAGATTGCCGCTGCCATCGATTTCCTTTAGTATCAACGTCGCTACCGCCTTACCACACCGTGTTTCGCCGCCATCGCAAAACCCTAGATCGAACATCAAGTTTGGCCTTCCACCGGATTTCATCACAACACCGGATTTCACCACTCATATACGGCCTTCTAGATCCGATCTTCACCACCGGATTTATCAACACCGGGTTTTCATCATCTAACCTAGAACGCCGGATTTTCTCCCCTCGGCCCAACACCACCGGATTTCTCAAAGACCGGGTTTTCAACACCGGGTTTCCAACACCGGGTTTTCCAACACCGGGTTTCCAACACCGGGTTTCCCACAAGTTCTCAGAGCTTTAGGCTCTCTCATCACCGTCGCTATACCACCATCGTCATCGTCTCTACCAGCCGCCTTACAACCGCTGTTATCTACCTCTCTTTTCAATTAAATCGTCACCGCCGGTCAACCCACTTCAATCATGTTTAGTTCTCTATATCATGGCATCAAACCTCAATCATGTTACTGGATCCTCCACTTCAAATGGATATGTGCCACTGGATCCGTCATGTAAGGTTGCACTGATGCAACTCATGCGTTAGAATCAACATATCATGCAACTTTTGTTGCGTCGACAACTTATGCAACAGCCAATGTCTTGGACTATGGGCATGCACTCTCCGCGATCATCTACGTTGGGCAATTTCTGGATTTTTGACTCTGGTTGCTTTAACCACATGTCACCATATCCTGCCGGTTTCATCACTAAGCAGCCATCTCAGCATCCAACTGTTCGCACAGCGGATCTTACTTCCAAGCCTGTACTATTCAGTAGGAATTTCTCTACTGACACGATTCAGTTACCCGATGTACTGCATGTACCAGGACTAGCGATAGGGCTAGTCTCACTTACCCAGCTTCAGGAAATGGGTCTACTAATATCTTTTGATTTATCTGGTTGTGGTATATAGGACCCAAAGACAAAGCAGATTCTTGGAAAAGGCCGTAGAGTTGGACGGACCCTTGAAGTTGTCTACCTTTGCTTACCTTTGTCTTTGTCATACATGAACCTTACTGCGTCAGTCTCCAAAATCCCTTCTTTCGATCTATGGCATGCTCGCTTATGACAGCTATTAGCCAACTCCGGTCTTCTAGGTAATATTACTTCCAATGACGTTTCTTGTTTGTCCTGTAAACTCGACAAACATCATGCCCTACCTTTTGAACTCAATGACTATAAATCTGCTTCTGCTTTCGATCTTATCCATTCCGATGTATGGGGACCAGCACCACACCCATCTATGGGTGGTTGTAGGTACTTCGTCATCTTCGTTGATGATCACACACGTTTCACGTGGATTTATCTTATAAAACACCGATCAGAACTACCTCAGATTTATATTGCCTTTGCCCGCATGATACAAACCCAATTCTCAAAACCAATAAAGATTCTTCGAGCCGATAACGCTATGGAATACAAATAATCTTCTCTCATCACCTTTCTTTGATCTCAAGGTACTATCTCTCAGTACTCTTGTACGGGTACTTCTCCCCAAAACGGTCGTGCTGAACGCAAACATAGGCACATTCTTGATACTATTCGTACCCTGTTGATTTCTGCCAAATGCCCAGAACGTTTTTGGGGTGAAGCTGCCTTCACTGCTGTCTATACCATTAATCGACATCCAACTCCCACTCTTCAAAACAAGTCTCCTTATGCGGCTCTTTATGGCATCACCCCTGCATATGAACTCCTAAAAGTATGGGGTTGTGTATGCTTTGCTCAGTTACAACCTCACGAGCATACCAAGCTTCAACCTCGTTCCCGTCTTTGTCTTTTCCTTGGTTATGGGATTGAACACAAAGGATATCGTTGTTGGGATCCTATCTCCAAACGTCTGCCAACTTCCACCTACAAGGAAGCTTCTTCGAGTTCTCATTGGCAGGCAGCTATGCAAGAGGAACTTCAAGCTCTTGCCAAGGCACAAACATGGGATTCTGTCCCTCTTCCTTCTGGAAAAAGACCCATTGGCTCTAAATGGGTCTTCAAGATCAAGACAAAATCAGATGGTTCCATTGATCGGTACAAAGCCCGTCTTGTCGCAAAAGGCTTCAATCAGGAGTATGGCATTGATTATGAGGAGACTTTTGCTCCTGTTGCTCGTGTAACATCTGTTCGCAGTCTACTTGCCATTGCTACCACCAAACATTGGCATCTCTTTCAAATGCATGTCAAGAATGCATTCTTGAACGGCGACCTATCAGAAGAAGTCTATATGACTCCTCCTCCTGGTGTGTCTCTTCCTCCTGGACATGTCTGTCAACTTTGCAAAGCCCTCTATGGACTCAAACAAGCTCCTCGGGCTTGGTTTGAGAAATTCAGCAATACGGTTCTCTCCTTGGGCTTCTCTGCGAGTAACTATGATTCCGGGTTGTTTACTCGCACTACTGATTCTGGTACGATCCTACTTCTCCTCTATGTGGATGACATGATCATTACAGGGAGTGACACTACAGGCATTACTCATCTCAAACAATCTCTTAGCTCCAGTTTTAAGATGAAAGATTTAGGTCTGCTACACTATTTTCTTGGACTTGAAGTCTTATCAGATACTGCAGGCACTTATCTCTGTCAAGCCAAGTACACTTCAGATCTTCTCTCTAGAGCTGGCATTACCGACAACAAGGTGGCTTCTACACCTTTGGAGCATAACCTTCATCTGGCTCCGAATGCTGGACCTCCTCTAAGGGACCCGACATTGTACCGTCAACTCGTGGGATCTCTCGTTTATCTCACCGTCACTCGGCCTGATATTGCTTATGCAGTTCACACGATTAGTCAGTTTATGTCTGCTCCATGCTCTGATCATTATGCAGCTGTTCTACGCATCCTACGATACCTGAAAGGCACTATGTTTCACGGCCTATTTTTCTCCTCCACATCCTCGTTAATTCTACGAGGATTCTCTGATGCCGACTGGGACAGTGATATCACTGATCGTCGTTCCACTACAGGGTATTGCTTCTTCCTTGGGGATTCTCTCATTTCTTGGCGCAACAAGAAGCAATCTCTTACCTCTCGTTCCAGTACTAAAGCCGAGTATCGAGCCCTCGCTGACACTTCTCAAGAACTCATCTGGCTCCGCTGGCTACTTTCTGACATGGGCGCGCCTCAGCAGTCACCGACACCTCTCTAGTGTGATAACCCAGTGCCATTCAGATCGCTCACAATGACGTATTTCATGAGCGAGCAAAACATATCGAGATAGACTGCCATTTTGTTTGACAACATGTGGTACTCAAGACCATTCAACTCCAACCTGTTTCTACTACTGATCAGCCGGCCGATCTCTTCACCAAAGTTCACCTTCCAGGACGTTTTCGTGAACTAGTTTCCAAACTCAATCTGGGTCCTTCTTTCCCCGATTGAGTTTGAGGGGGGGGGGGGTGTTAGTGTATAGTGTATATAGTCCGTGGGCTTGTGGCCCATTACTATTTTCCTTAGACTGTATATATATATATATATATATAAATTAGGTTTTCTCTTTGCTTCCTTGTAACACACTTTTGTAATTCTCTCTCAATCAATATACGGCTAACCTTTGGCCATCTCGTGTGTTCATCATCATCATCAATTGCATCATATTTCTAACATTCTCTATCCATGAGAAATTCGATCACAATATGTTTAAAAAAAGTAACCATAGATATACAAACAAATAGACGAAGTCACCATCCTTAAGTAATTAAGGAATTAATGTTTCCTATCTTGTCTTCTTTTCTTTTTCCAACACAAGTTTTTTAACCTACATTCTATGGCAAAAAAATATAATTGCAAAAAAAAGAATCTCTAGTGTGCGCGTAAAACTCTTGGTTATTTGTTATCGCACTTACTGGGCAATATTCTCAATCTTTGTTTATAGGAATAGTTGACACTCGACAGTGGCAAAAGTGAAGGGAGAGAATGGACGGAGAGAGAGATATATATATATATATATATATATATATATATAGATAGAGAGAGAGAGAGAGAGGAAGAAGAGGGTTGTCGGTCATCATCTTTTCTAGCTATTGCAACCACTTAAGGGCGCGTTTGGTATGAAGATAGAACAGAACATGACAGGATAGAACAATTAACGTTTGGTAAGACATAATTAACTAGACAATACAGAACAAATAGAATGATCAACTTATTACTAATGAATTGTTTATATACTTGAATTACTTACACAATTGATGAAGTTGTAATAAATGAATACTTGTATAACAAAATATGAAATTAGAATGTTTTTGTCGACAAGATTAAAATTACACAAAAATAAAAAGTTTTAATTAGTTTTCAATTTTTATTTTATACCTTTTCTATATTATTTTTTATTATTAACCTTAAATAAATTACATAAATAAATCAAACTATAATAATTGAATGAAAACAATACTTTTAGGACGTCAAAATGAAAGTTTTAAAAGTATAAAGTACAAGAAATAAAATTTGAAAAACGGATAAAATGTAAGTAGAAATGCGTATTTAATATTTTAGAAGATAATTATGTTTTAGTTTGAGGTTATATAGGTAAAACATGAAATTGTTCCACCTTTTTCCATGGGTAGAGGTAGAACAATTCTTTCCCACTTTTGTTCCACTGTGTTCATGTCTGTTCCACATAAAAGTCCTATCAAACATGAAACAATGTTACTTATTCTTGTCTGTTCTCTTATGTACAGTATACCAAACGCACTCTTAAATGCTTAAATGGATTGTACTAAAGTCTTAAACAATTTAGAAAACAACAATTATTTAGAAAAACTATAAAAATTGACTTAAAATGCTCCCCATGTGACTAGCATGTCAAACACTTAACAACATAGTATAATAGTTTGTAACAGTCAAGGGATGAAAATCACAATAAAGAGGAAACCTTAACGTCCATCCTTGTAATTTCGAAACTTTATAAATAAAAACCAAAGTCATCATAAACCTTAAAGATGATTTTTGTAACTTACTCTTGATTTTTAAAAAACCCGTATGTTAGGTTGACATGTCCATTTCTTTTATTTAAAAGAAATTATTTACTAATGTCTCTTTTAAATCACTAGACTTTGTTAAATTGCTCGAATATAGTATTTATGGTTATCATTTTACAATAAAAGTATAATCTCAATTGATAAAATCCCCGACTTAAATTTCTAGCTTGACCACTCTTGACCAACATATCCCTTCATTCAATTTTAGAAATTGACAAAAGACTCTGAAAAAACCACCATTAGACATGGTTGTAGGAAGACCAAGGTTCGACATGGCGGCAAGGCTGAACCTCAAGCTTTTAAAGCCATGACGAGGTCATGGCGTTTTTCAAGCCCTGAGTTATGGCGACAAAACTATATATCATATACAAAAACATATGTTTTCCTGCTTTTACTCATAACTTAAGTTATATATATTAAAAACTAACGGATAGGGTATTAAAAAGATAAGTTAAATCAAATACTGTGTTACTAAAATCGCACACTACACCATGACGTATCACAGACATAACATGGCATGAGACAAATACCTTAAGCCACAATGCCCCATAACGGTTGTTGCGGAGAGCTTTTTCAAACACATCTATATAATTCCTTTTTCATCATTAGTGGTCCAAGTGAAAAACATTAAAAATAGAGGGACCATTATCATATCATTGAAAAAGATTAAAAAAGGCAACATTCAAAACACCCCTTCATCTTTTTACTTTTTCAACATTTTGCCACCAAAGTTTCTTCAAATAACAAGAAACCAACAAGATATGATTAATATCAAGGGGGACCAAATAGCAAATACACAATTACAATCTTTCTCCCTTTCATCCTTCACAAACCCCCCCTTTCTCCCTTCTTCTCTCTTCTCATTTCAACCTCCATAATCAGAGCCAGCCATGGCTATGCCTGAGCACCACCAGTTCCACAACTACCTTCAGCAACACCAGCAGCAATCAAAACCTTTCAGGTATTATTATTCTTGTTCATAAAAAAAACCCCCTTTTTGTTGATTGTAAAACTAAAACCCTAGAACTTTTGATTTCTGTCATAATCTTGTGTTTTCTTTTGCTATTTGGATGTTTAGAGATATATTCAACAACATGGAAGCTCAGATTTCACCTCCGATCAACTATATAACCTCCGATCAAGCTCATCATCCTCCATACATTCCTCAATGTAAAACCCCCTTTTTTCTCTTTGTGTAATTCTCACGCTTTCGATTTTTTTGGTTAATTGAAGATTTGAAGTTGTAAATTTTGCGATAATTGTAAATAAAGGTGTTGATTTTTTGTGTTTTGGTGTAGTTCATGTGGTAGGGTTTGCACCGGGAACGGATGTTAGCGATGGCGGATTCGAGTTGCAGCGGAATTACGATTTGGATTCGAGGAGGAAGAGGCCGAGAGAGCAGGAGTTTTTGGAGAATAATAATACGAATTCGCAGATATCGTCTATCGATTTCTTGCAACCGAGATCGGTTTCGACCGGGCTAGGGTTGTCTCTTGACAATGGTAGGTTGGCTTCATCCGGTGAGTCTGCTTTTGTGGCTGGGCTTATGGGAGATGAAATTGAGCTGGAGTTGAGGAGACAGGATGCTGAGATTGATAGGTTTATGAAAATTCAGGTAAAGATGTGTTCAACTTCAATTCGATTTCATATGCACTGCAATAGGATATATTTCGCATATGCTTGGTATCGTTTTTCGGAAGAAGTTAAATATGCTACTACTTTGTTTCAAATTGAACTTTCTTGTGAATAGTGCATCATATGTGTTTGCATTTGCATGCCTTATTTGATATTTCTATGTTGTGGGTGGGTAATAGATGTAGATCTAGCATGGCTGCTGTTTGAGAGTTCAAAAGCTTATGCATCAGCAAGATTTAAGCAATTTATGTATTTTTGTCGCCTATTTGTGACATTAAGACCGTTTGTTTTACTTTTAAGAAAAGACCTGAAAATCCCCTACCGTCCTCTGAAATTTTAAGAGGTGCATGATTCACCTCTTATTTTTTAGACGTAAATTTAGACTTTAGACTTCAGACCTCTTAAAAAACAAACGACAGCCAACTCTCCCTCCATCCAGAGCTTCAGGTGTAGGTGTCAAAACTCAAAATGCTGAAACAGCAGAAGATCCTATAACTTAATTTTGTTGTTTTCTCTTATCTATCCCACACGCTATGTAAGCCTACATTCTGCTGAACTCAGGAATTAGACTAGAAATCTGCAAAGCACCCACTAGGAAACCCATCATAGCTGATAAGTCTTTCTGATATTTTCAGTTTTAATTCATAGTATTTGTTTATGTATTATATACATATGAATCTTCATCACATCTGAAACATGAATTTTGTGGAATAAAGCATACGTTTGTCCAATTGTGTTGGACCTTTGCTGGTGATGAAGATGACTGATAATTGTTGTACCATTTTCTGTGCTTTCTTTTCTTGTCTTTTATCTCACCTTTCAAGTGATATTGCATCGTTGGTGATGAAGATGGAATAATAATCAAAATTTCATCTTGTTTATGTTCCAGAATGCTTGTGAGACGTAGGGTATAATAGTCATTTGACCCAAGTTAACCAAAACTGGTCAAAGAAGGATGTTATTTGCTATTACTTATTAGTAATGCTAATTATGCTCATGTGTTGTATATCTAAATATACCTCAAACTTGGGGAGAATGGTCCAATTTACCCTCTAAAACCCTTTATTTGGTTGCTTACTAATTTGCACCCCATTTTGACATTAGTTGTACTCGTACCTTCCTTTTATTATCATTCACCTGACAACAAAGTGATACCATTTAGTCTTATATGCGACAGTGAACCATTAGGAATTTGTGTATAAACTTTTGAACAACTTCTAACACGCCTTTTCGTTCTCTTTTTTCCCACACTTTAAAGGCTGACAGACTCCGGCAAGCAGTTCTCGAGAAGGTACAGACAAACCAGCTTCAGATAATCTCGTGTGTCGAAGATAAGTTCATTCAAAAACTGCGTGAAAAAGAAGCAGAGGTGGAAAACATCAACAAGAAAAACATGGAACTGGAACTGCAAGTGGAACAGCTAGCCATGGAGGCTGGCACTTGGCAGCAACGGGCCAAATACAACGAGAATATGATCAACACCCTCAAATTCAATCTTCAGCAGGTTTACGCACAGGGGCGAGATAGCAAAGAAGGATGTGGCGATAGTGAGGTGGACGACACGGCCTCCTGCTGCAATGGGCGTGCCATCGACTTCCACCTGCTGTGCAAGGGCAAAAACGGAATGCGGGAATTGATGACGTGTAAGGTATGTAAAGTCAACCAAGTGTCCATGCTTTTGTTGCCGTGTAAGCATCTTTGTCTGTGTAAAGATTGTGAAAGTAAGGTTAGTCTGTGTCCATTGTGTCAATGCTCAAAGTATATAGGCATGGAGGTTTACATGTAACGGATTAACAATATCGTGTTAGATTTATGTGCACTTGTTGTTGTTGTTGTTGTTGTTTAACTTGTTTCCGTTCGTAATTGTTGTATGCTTTTACTTGTTCCACTTGTTACTTACCGCATTTGTTTTTTGTTTTTTAAGTCGGGGATATGCATGGAAATAGTCTTGCTTGGGGTAGAGGTAAGGTGTGAGTATGTTCTATCTTCTTGGACAATTACCCATACCCATATGTGGGATATGTTGGGCTCTTTTCGTTTTTATATGGTTTTAGTTTTATGAATGCTAATTGACATTTATCACACAATGAAAGTTGTGAATTTTGAAGAACTTCCATGTATTTGATCCTGTTAACGTTTGGATAGGCTGCAGAAGTTTTTGCCCGAATCGGTGTTGGGTGAGTTTTGAGGTCTTGTTTTGTTTCGTTTTATGTTGATGATCGAGTCAAATGTAGAAAAAATAGTAATTTGTCATAAGTTTGTAACTAGAACTGGTATTACATCCAAGTTTTCTATTATCACCTCAATCTCGAATAAGAAGCTATTGTCCCAAAGTTTATTGTGTCCTTCATGTGATGTGTACTAGACTAGTTATGTGAAACCATATCATCCATTTATTAAGGAAATAAAGTAAAGAGATGAAAACCACAAGGGTGGCGGCATAGGGGCAAAAGGCCTAAAGGGATATGGTGGAATATCCCCATCTATCTTCGAGTCCGGGTGCTAGCATCCTGTGGGATTCCAAGTCATTTTACGCTCAACGACTAAGCCTTCGAGCAACCACGAATGCTGAACCTTCATGGCCGTAAGTGCTTTGGCAGTGTTTGAATTTAAACATGTGGTAGATGATATTTTCCTGTACATCTCTTTAAGGCTAAACCGACAAGCCTAGTGGTTTTTATAAACTAGTTTCAGAGTTGTATGATTCGATTTATAGATAACGAGCCAACTAAAATGGTATTTATTTATTTATTTTCCTTTTTCTCTTTTGAAATTCAATATGAATGTGTACAAATTGACCTTAAAAGTCCGGGATAGAGAAAATTGGGGAAAACATAGATCTCATAGAGACCGAAAACAATGGGCAACGGCCGGTAGGATTGAATCCCCAAAATCTAGAAAGTTACTTTGTAATTATATTCTTTTGAGAAATCTAAAATAATAACCGAAAGACCGACAATATTGTTTGTACCATACCCTTTTGGTCATTGTGTTTTTCAATCTTGTTGGTTTTTATCCCTCTCCATCCATCAAACGAAGGGTATTTTGGTCTTTCTTTCAAAAGAAATTGGTATATTATACATATTGATATGATATATTTAATTAACTAGTTTTGATCCCGTGTAATACACGGGATAATTTCAAGAAATTAAGTCATGCTGAAAATCTTATACTACAAATATGAATTGTTGTGCTATTGATCTTTTAACATCAATATTATTTTATATCAAATACATTAATTATATTAAAAAAAGTACAAACTTTATTTATTTTTAATTTAATTCAATTGATATCAAATTATCAACAATAAAAATATAACAAAGACATTTTATAGATCAAACTATATAACTATCTTTGACTTTAAAATGACGTTAATATACTTTCACATATAAAGAGAAAGGTATACATACAAAAGTGTACTTGGATTGAAATATAATAATAGATACGTTTAACAATAATTTGTTATAAAAATATTAATTAACTATTATATTAAAACTCAATGATTATCTTATTATATTTAAAATGAAATATTTATTTTCTATTTGATGACGTTTATCAATTAGAATTGCCACGTGTCACGTTCTTGTGAGTCGGTTTCGGTTATGAAAACAATAAATAAAATAATGTAAAAGATAAATACCACTTTCAAAAATCCTCCTCTACATAATTAAATCAAACCTTTTAATCCAAACTATAGATAAATATGAAAACAATAAATAAAATAACAATAAATTATTATATAATGTGGAGAAGAAAACTTAGTTATGCTTCTACTGATGTAGATCAAAAAACTAAAAAAAAAAGTAAATTAGGGGGAAATCAAACCATATGATTTAGTTCATCATAAGAAAACAATGACACAAATTTTCTTACCATTCTTAAAATAATTGCAAAAACAAATAATAAAAAAAGTTATGCATGAATGTTCTTCAAAAAAATGGTTGACGAACTTACCTAAGACGTTTGCAAAAAGAGTAATGGAGGAACTTGAAAAATTAAAATGGAAAAGGTAAGGTTTATACGGTTTTTGTTGAATCTACTTAGTATTTAAATATCAATTTAGGGTGAGAGATAAAAATATAGATGACTTCATACCAATAGATAGAGATAAAGTTTGTTATATTTAATAGATAATTTTGGATTAATATAGAGATATAGATGACTTCATATCAATAGATAGAGATAAAGTTTGTTATATTTAATAGATAATTTTGGATTAATTTTTAATAATTTTAAATTTTGAATCAGTGCCATGTGTAAACATATGACACATGACACATATGCATATGATGTGGCAATGGCTCACCAGAGCGCGACACGTGTCAATGAGTTACTCAGAGCACGACACGTGTCAAACCAGTTACTCTTTTATTATATATAGATTAGAGTGAGACACAAGTTCATCCCCCCAAAATCACAATGACATCCATGCTCATGTCATAGCGTTTTCATCAATCCTTGTTATCTTCAAACTTCAAACCATTACCCAAATTGCTAGATTTGAGAAATGAGAAGTGAAAAGTTTTGTTCCAACATATACATTTTAATAAAATAATATTATTAAGAGTAAACTAATTTTAGGTTTGGTGAAATTAATCGATATCGACTTTGTTTACTACGGGTTCGATCATGCATTATAAGCCATTAACTATTTTCTAGTAAATAAAGAACCATTCATGTGTGTAGACTGTTGTAAAATCTTCGCCTGATCATGACTTTTCACTTGTAATTCAGATCAACATTACTTTTAAAATTGCTTGATTTTATGAGATCTACATGCAAGGAAAGTTTGATTATTTATCAACCAACTATCAAGTTCTAGAGTGCTTGAAAAGAAAAAAAAAACTAACTTAAAAACTTCATTCCAATCCGAGTTACCAATGAAAAACTATGGACTCACAAAGATGTGCTACATACATAAACGAGTCTTCACTTAAAAAGAAGGGAAACCTTTTAGAGGTTCAATTTAGCTTCGTTGCTTAAGCCTGTGGTGTAGGAATTGCTCGACGCTAAAATTGTTTGCATATGAAGGATACTTTTTCCTGATAAATCCCTCGATGCATTTCCAATACGAAAAATCGACCATATCTCCATTCCTACGGACAACGAATAGACATCTTGATCTTTCGAAATCTGGATGTTGCCCAACCTACCAAAAACATAACATGTCAAGCATTGTGCATATCCATCATGGTACATCGAAGATTAAGCCTGTTGATTCTATGAATACCTGGGAATAATTAATCTATGCCTTCCGGTTACAAACGAGTAACATCAAGATTGCCTTTATGGCTAGCATATTTCACAAAGTGGCAAGTAAATAGCTAACGTTTGCATCTTGATTCTTGCTTGCCTCAATTCCCTATTCCTTTTTTTTTTTTTTTTTTTTTTGTAAAATACTATTATGGTGCTGAACTTAGGGGCTCCCTTTACCAAACGATTAGCAGATAAGTGCTTATTGGGTGACATCCTAGGCCATCAAAATGGGTCGTTGGTAGCATTCACCAGGCAAAAGTCTTTTTCCTCACTTGATGGGTAAGATTCTCGGTCATTGTTATGCCTTTTATAGGGTAAGATTTTCGATCGTTGCCATGATAATAGAATTTTCTCAAAAGATGGATTTATAGACCATAAGAAGTTCCACAAGGAACAAGTCATATGTTATAATAACAAGGACAAAAACAATGTACTTGGTGCCGTGAGGTTAACATGAGACGTGCTCTGAACCGTTGATCACTTTTAATCTCATGTCCTCCCATGAATTGTGCTTTAGAATGAATTGATTTGGTGCATCTTATCCTAAAGTGCATCCGATGGTTGATAACCACTTTTCACGCTTCTCAAATTAACATCAACTTCTTGCTGGAACCCAACCCTATTACCCAATTACACACACACACACACAATAAACATAGGTGTCTTTTGTTTTTTAAGAGGTCTCACGTCTAAAGTCTGATTTCACATCTAAAAACTACAAGGTGGATGGTGCACCTCTTAAAATTTCAAAGGATGATAAGAGACTTTCAGAACTTCTCTTAAAGATAAAACAAACAGTCTTAAGTCTGAAAACCTCTTAATTTTCAGACTTAAGAGGTTTTAAGATGTATTTTTTTTTTGAACGGCAAATAACTCACACACGTTTCGGGGGTATCCGGATCCAAACGGGCACCGACTAATCCCCCGCGCCCATGAACCAGCCCAATGGATCGGCCCATGAACTCGCCCCTAAACCGGCCCTATGGACCAGCCCAAGAGCTAAACACCGCAGAAGGTCGTCGCCTGCAGGGTTTGAACCTTGGCCAACTGAGGATACCATCCCCTGAAGGCACAAGGGTGTTACCTCCACCCACTAGGCTAGACCATCTTTGGTTTTAAGATATACTTTTTTAAAACAAATAGCCCCATAGGGTAATCCTAAAGCAACAAGTTGGCTCAATAACTTTGATACCAACTTAAAACCATGGTCGATGTTATTAGTACACCATAGCTTGAGACTTATAAAGAGCTCATAAATCCCATTTTCTATCCATGTTTGGCGTCCATAAGCTAGCTTATTTTAAAAAAACCCTGTTTGGTAAGCCATAAACTAGATTTTCGGAATTTCCGCAGCATTTCGATTCCAATTAACCCCCTTCATAATTTTCAATACAGTTTTTTCAACATGTCATTTTAGGTCATTTTACATTATAAGCTAAGTTTCACAAAACATGACTAGTTTTTCGACTAGCTTAGACAACAACTAGCTTCTCAGTAAACAACTAGCTTAACCGCTAGTTAGCCAAAGATATCCATATGCAATGTTGATAACTGAAGCAGAAAGAACAGCTTAATCGTGATATCATTATGAGTAGATGATCGAGCGTGGGTGTTTTGTGAGAGAGGGGAAGAACAGTTACCATGATATAATTGATACCACATCCAATTTTCTTGTCCATCTCCGGATGATATGCCAATATCCTCTGTATAATGATGTGCTCGTGATCGGAACTTAATCTCTCACCATTCTCATATCTGCAACACCAAATTCCATTCCATGTATAACTTGAATACAATGTATTAACACAATTAAGTTTCTGTTGGTAGAGTTAGCCTTTTCTACCCTATGTGTTTGAATCCTATTGGTATCGTTTTCTTAGTTTTTAACTTTTAATTTGAAGTTTATTACTGTATATGTTTATGAAAAACTTTAGGGTAAAAGGGAAGCTTTTATGATTGATACCACATTGGAGCTTCTAAGAAGGTAGTTATCCCCAAAAACAAATCAATCTTGATATAAATTCAAGTAAATTGTGAAAAAGGGAGGGAGGGAGGGAAAGAAAGCCTACTTACTTGCCAGAATGAAGAATCAACCTAACAAAGGAAGTCAAGGGTGCAATGTCCTCCACAATCTGCTCCTCAATTGTCTTCCACTCTTCTTCTTCATCTTGTTCCAATTCAGACACCTTTTTCCACAAAACTGCATCATGCTTTTTCGTCGGCTTTCTCAATGAATCAATGGAAGTTTTGGTTTTGGATATGTGTTTATAAGAAGAAGATGATGATGTATAAGGAAATGAAAGGATTGAAGGAGGAGAATTTGATAAGTTAAAGCAGAGAGAAAGGGGGTTTAGGTAAATGGGAGATGAAATTGATTCCATTACAGGAATTCTTTAGGGCATAAAACCCTAAAGTTGCTCCATTTTTACTTGGAAAGAGGGCATGCTAATTGCTATGTTATCTATGCTAGTGTAGTGAAAGAGATAACCCAATTTGCCAACTTCTCTACTTCTATTCTATCCAACATGGGTAGGGACTAAGAATTAGAGGGTGTTTGGTTATTTGAATTATTTTGTTACATAGAAGATAATAAAGTTATTTTGAGTATTTGGATGAGTGTGTTTGTGGTTTTTTTTAAGATGATAATGATGGTGTTTGGTTTATTTTAGGGAATGAGAATGAAAATGGGAATACAGGAAAATAGAAATGAAAATAGGCATTGAATTGATGTTGTTTGGTTAGCTTACTACAATCAATAAAAAATAGTTTCATATTAAAGAATACTTTGTTTCATTTTGAGAATACAAAAAATGTTTCATTAAGGGTGTGTTTAGTTGTGGAAAAGAAAACTGAAAATTTAGAAAACTTGTTTAGTTGATTCAATTTAGAAAAATTTTTCCAAGAAAACAAAATTTTCATTTTCCAAATTTACACTTGAATTAGAAAACTACTTTTTATAGTTTTCCAATTCTCATTTTCATTTTCCATTTTCATTTTCCATTTTCATTTTCAATTGCCGTCCCCTTCTCGGCTCCGGCCACCGCCACCGTCACGCCTGCCGCCGCCGGCGGCCACCGCCACCAGCCACCAGCCGCCGCCGCTCGCCGCCACCGCCGCCGTCACGCTACCGTCATCCCCTTCTCGTCGCCGCGACCACCGTCGCCGCCATCGCCGCCTCAACCACCGCCTCGACCACCCTCTCACCACCACCCCACCGTCGCCACCACTATCTCCGCCGCCGTCGTCGCTGCCACCGCCACCATCGCCATCGCTGCCGAGGCCTCCAAGGCCACCGCCGTCGCCGCCGAGGCCACCGTCGTCGCCGCCGAGGCCACTGCTGAGGCCTCCGAGGCCACCGCCACCACCGCCGAGGCCCCCGACGCCACCGCCGTCGCCGCCGAGTCCACCGAGGCCACCGCCACCACCGCCGAGGCCACCAAGGCCACCGCCGTCGCCGCCGTGTCCACCGAGGCCACCGCCGTCGCCGCCGAGGCCACCGAGGCCACCGCCGTCGCCGCCGAGGCCACCGCCGTCGCCGCCGAGGCCACCGCCGTCGCCGCCGAGGCCACCGCCGTCGCCGCCGAGGCCACCGCCGTCGCCGCCGAGTCCCCCGAGGCCACCGCCGTCGCCACCGAGGCCACCGCCATCGCCGCTAAGGCCACTGCCACCATCGCCATCGCGGTCGAGGCCTCCAAGGCCACCGCCATCGCCACCGAGGCCACCACCACCACCGTCGAGGCCACCAAGGCCACCGCCACCATCGTCGCCGCCGCCGTTGCAATATTTGGAAAAATGGAAAATGGAAAATGAAAAGTAATGAAAAATGCACAACTAAACGAGTTTTCTAATTTTCTAAAAATGGAAAATGAAAACTCCATGATTTCAAGTAAACAAGTTTTCCAAAATTTTCCTAGAAAACTGAAAATGAAAAATCAACTCCATTTTCTGTTTTCATTTTCTTGGAAAACAAAAACAGTTTTCCACAACTAAACACAACCTTAGTATCAAAATATGAATGATATATGGTAAAAAGAACTAAGTAGAAATAAAGTTTTCATTCCCCCCAATTTGGTTAGTAACCGAAATTAATGGGAATGCAGGAATGATTCCATTATATAATATCAGGAGTAAACTACAATTTTCGTCCCAGTGGTTTAGTGTTTATAACGATTTTCGTCCATGTGATTTAAAAATTTGTTTTTTCATTCTTGTAGTTTGCATTCCTTTCACTTTTCGTCCTTTGTTCTAACTGCGTTAAAAAAAATGTCTTTTTAACTAGGGACAATATAATCTTTTCATTTTTTCTTATATATTTTTACTATTGTTGACTACAACCAAACCAAACCTAACCTAACCCTTCACACCCCACCTCCACTTTACCCCAAGTCCCAACCCAACCCCACTCCCACCACCCACCACCCACCACCCCCATCTTCTTCTTATCACCCACCTGCACAGTTTTAATGAATGTAAAAAAAAGTCACTCAAAATCATAAGCCTTTTTTTAAATCATTCACATTTTTTTTTTATTTTATCCACTGTCATTGCCAAATAAATCATTCTCTTGATAACAAATAAAGTACACCAACAAAAATAACCCACCAATAAGAACAAGAGTAACTACATATATATAGATATATATGCATAAAATGAAAAAGAAAGCATACTTACTGCCATCAAAATCATTCAACCTCCATTTAATAGCAGCAACAAATTGGCCCAGAAGCATGAACCCAATTTTGTTCTCTATACAAGAATTGTTGGCACATGAAACAATCTTACAAAAAACTTAGTGTTGGTGTTTGGGATTAAAGAAAAGGATAGAGGTGATTTTGGGAAATTTTATTGCATATTTCTTTTCTTTCCTAACTGTTGGATTAATCGTTTAATTCCCGGGTTCAAGTGATCGTATGCATGGGTGGAACATCTTGGATTTAATAATTAGTTATGAATTTATAAGTTATGTTTTAGTTAATAGTTATTTAGTTTGTTTTATTTAGTAGGTCAATTTGAATATGCACGTTGACATGGGAATTAGTCTTGCATGAAGTTAGGAGCAAGAAATGGTCATGGAGTTAGTGGTAGAAAGTTAGGAGTTTTAGATAGGTTTCTTTATTTTGTTTGCCTATATATTGTAGTAGCTTTCTTTCCATATAGCAAGTAATTTGGTTTTGCAAATTCTCAAGTATTCTTCCTGCCGTATTCATTTTTACCTTGTGCTATTTTGTTGGTCCCAATGAGGTGACCTTCAAGTAAGGATAGTGTATGGGATTATAGAAGGGGGGGGGGGGGGGGGGGGGGTTGAATATAATCACACAAAATTTCACTTTTAAATTCTTTGTTGTATTAACAATATGAATTTACAGATTGTTGCGGAAATAGAAAAGACTACAAGTCTAAACTAAACAATCTAAGTTCTTTCACTATGCACTAGAGTGAGAAGATAAGAAAAGAAAGAAACTAGAGGGAATAAGAAAGAAAGGATTAGGGTATATTTAGGATGAAGAAGAAGTATGGAGAACATCTCTTCAAGTCCTATTTATACCCAATGCATTAAATGCATGCAGACTCACTTTTGTGTACGTGTCACATTCTAAGTGGTCCTATGTACTATTTACTATAAACAAATACCCTTTGCATGGTGTGCAAAAGAGGATGTGAGTAAACAGTTGCCTTGAGGTCTGATAAGTACGGAGGGAACAGAAAAGAGACTGTCCTTATGTACTTTTGTGTTAGTAAAGGCGGATAATCCTTTTGTGCATTAGACTAAGACATTATACTAATCCTTCAGGATCATGATACTGATCAGTGAGGAAAGCTCTGATACTGAGGATGATCAGAGGTCACTGTATCCTGACGCGTCTTCAGGATGTCATACGAATTTGAGCAGCCTGCTATCACTGAGTTCCGTCTTCAGATCACGAGCATGCTGGTCCTGTCATCAGCTAATTCTTCGACTTCGCTGATGGTTCTTTGAGTATGACTTTAATGTCTTCAGGAGGTCTTCACTTCGGTGGTCAGGATCAGTAGACTGCAGAACAGGCTCGTTCGTCTCCTGATCCTGATCCTGATCATTATAAAAATAAGTTACAGCATAAGTAACATGGAATAACACTGAACAATCTCAGTGATAATTCCTCAAGCTATAACAGAAGTAAAAACCTATTCACTAAGTAAAGTAACAGGATCATTATCATTTCATCTGGTCTTAGGAGAGCTGGATCAACAATCTCCCCTAAATGATAATGATAAGACAACAGAGGAATTGTCTTAATCTAGAAAAGTTTAGAACTAAATCTAAGTCTAGACTTCAACAGTAGGAAATAGAACTCATAAAGGTACATGTCCCATTTACTGTTTTGAGGGATCTTTTTCAGTACTATGATGGAATAAAGTACGATGCACTGAATTGCATTTCTATTAATCTCATATAGGATTTTACAAGAGTAAAGGAAATACATAAGTACATAAATGAAGTACTGAAAGAAAATTACAAAAATTCCTAACTATCAGAGTCTTCACTAACTACCTCAGTCTTGACTTGAATGGGTACAGGAGTTTCACCGAAGGCAATTCTTTGATCGAGGATAGCTCTGACAGTACGAATGATTTCTTTATTGTCTTTGTTTTTCTTTTCCTTTTGTGCGATAAAGAGAACTGATACCAAGTGTTCATAGGGTGCTTTGTGTAGTTCGCTGAAGCGCTGAAAGCGAAGGATTTTAGAGTTGTCGCTTACACAAATACCATGAACAGGTTCTCTGATGACTTGACCTTCAGAGAGAGATACTCCTGAGGGAAAAGAAAGATCAAGCATCGAGAGATCCAGTGGCTTGATAATAGTCCTGGGCATGCAAGGAGTGGGTCTCCTTGTTGAAGTGCCTGCAGATCTTCGAACTGGAGGCTTTGGCAGAGCAGAGGGAGGCTGGAGCAGGACATCAGGTATTTCAGTTGTTCTTCTGATTCGAGCAATAAGTCCATCAATGACTTCTTCTACTTCAGCCCTGTAGTTTTTGTTGGCTTTCGGAAGTAGGCTTCTTATTTCGTTCCACTCTGACAAGTTGTAACGATCTAACTTGTCCAGAGTGTGCTCTACGTCCTTTACTCCTGAGCGTTTGACGGTGAGCCAGGTTTTGCCAGGAACTCCTTTCTTGCTGTGGTTTCGACGAAGATGGATTCCTATTATTCTGGCACCATGCTTCCTGAGATGAAGTCGGTCTCTGCACCAGTCAAGCTCTTTGTCTGCTTCCTCTGTCTCTTCCTCTGTCCTCTTGTTGAAGACCTTCAGGGCAGCCTTCTGTGCAAGAATTGGATCTGCACTTATTTCTTCGTCTTCTTCAACGAAGTCAAAAGCTAGTTTCTTTGCAGCTTGAGCAGAGAGGAATGCTTCCTTCTGCTTTCTGTTGTGCTCCTCCTGAGCCTTTATTGCGAGGTCGTACTCCTACTGTGATAGATAGGCGAACTCGGAGTCCCAAGAGGTACGAAGAGGAATTTTTACTCTTGTACTCTCGAGTCGCTCTATCACGGCGTCTAAACGCCCATCCCTGTTCAAAGTAGTAGAAGTGTCAGGGTAGTTTTCTCCTTCAGAACGTGGAGAATTAGAAGGAGGAGATCTAGGAGAAGAAGCAGGGGTAGAGAAATCATCAGAGATGAATTCATCATCTGATGATAGATAGACAGTTTCAGGAGGGGCTAGGATTTCAGGGGTTCTGGATGAGGAGGCTTCCGAATTGAAACGGGTTGGGTTTAAAGGAGTGGTCTCAGGGTTTAAAGGGGTTACTCTGAATGTCATTTTGCTTAGTTCAGTCCTGACAACTTCTGATCGACTATTCTCCATGAGGTGAATAATCTCACCAGTGACTGAACCAAAGTTTACATCCTGAAATTCAGAGTCGGCTTGGTTTTCAGGTTCAGAGGTTGGTTCAGGAGTAGGTTGAGGTGTTGGTTCAGGGGTAGGTTGTTTGGGTGGTTGATAGACAACTAGTTGTAGGTTGTTTGTGGGTGAGTCTTCAGAGGAGGTGTCAGTAAGGGTAATGGTTTCAGGGGTAGGTTTAGATTTTAGGAGAGAGGAAATAGGTTGGTTATCAGAAGATGAGGGAGAGGATGGGGGAATGGACGTACCAGGTGCACCGGGGTTCTCCCCCTGAGACTGTGCAGGTCCTGGAGTGGGCGTTGAAGTAGGGATCTTCTCGACGATGAAATCGTCGTCTTCATCATCATCATCTTCATCATCATCATCATCATCGTTTGTTCCCCCCTCTTCAGTTGTTCTCCAGTTGGTGGAGGGGGAATAAACGGAATGGTCCTTCTGAGGAGGCTGTCTCTCCCCCTCAACAGGTGCCTGAGCCAGGGCGGCTGTTGAAACACACCTCTGAAGGAGAGAGGCCATGTTTGTTTGAAGCTTGCGCGTGATGAAGGAAGATGTGATCAGGGACTGTAGAAGGTCCCTGTCAGCGCTTGTGAACGCTGGCGGTGGTGGAGGAGCAGTAATGATGGCGGTGACGGCGTTGGAGAGATCCGTCACTTTCTCCTGTAGAGCTCGGAGACCTGCCTCTTGAGCTTCCAACCTCTGCACCATTGCACTTTGAAAAGTGGTGAGAGAGTTGGAGCTGTTGTTGACCGCAGTGGAGAGAGCGGGCAGGGCGGTGGCCTTCAGGTCGTCGATGGACGCCTGAAGGGAGTTGGAGGAGGTGGCCACTTGGGATACCTTGTCATGGATATTATCCAGACAAGGTATGGTGAGAGTAATGCCAATTGGTGGCGGAGCTGCAGCTGTGGCGGCAGCAGTGGCAGTGGCGGCGGCGGCTTCAGCGGTAGCAGCAGCAGCCTTGACAGAGGCTAGCTCCAGTTCCAAGGCCTGGAGACGGGCCTTGTGCTCATCCTCCTGCTGTTGCAGGGCAGCTTTGGCGTCCTGGAGTTGTCTCTCCGCGGACTGTCTCCTGAGCTCAGCAGTGCTCAGTTGACGTTCATGGTCCGTGAAGATAAACTCGTCGAAAGGATCATCCTGTTGTAGTTGAGGATGTCCTTGAGATGTAGTTCCAAAAGAACCCGTAATACAAGTAGCTAAGTGAGCACTAGAAGACTCAATAGCTTTCTCAGAAGAAGGAATGACAATAATTGGCTTAAGAATATTACCTGAGGCTAGGAGGGCATCAGAGCGATTGCCCTCCACATTCTCTGAGCGTTCGAGTAGAACAACCTCAGGTTCTTGTGATTGCTGAGCAGGAGAATCTGCGGGTAGAGAAGTTTTAGATAAAGGGGAAGGTCTATTAAATATTTGAGGCAGGGTAAGATAGTATTTCTTACCAGCAGCAGGAGCCTTCTTTTTCTTCTACGCCTTTGATTTGGCGCGTTTGGGCTGGGGAGGAGGAGTAGAGCCAGAAGGAGGTGGGTGCTTCAGGAGCGCGGAAGATGTTGCAGCTGGGGAAGTCAGTAAGGGGTTAGCTACTGACATAGCATGCAGAGAAAGAGAAGAAGATGGTTTGGATGAGAATAGAGAAGACATACCTTGGGCAGGAGGGGAGGCGAGCTGCTCATCTGCTTCCTGGTTGGGTTCAGGGACAACCAGAACCGCAGAGAGTGGTACGTCATCAGGACGAGAAGGAACCTGTTCCAGGAACTTCGCGCCTAATGCGTAGTTGTTGAAGTTGCCTTCAGTAGGGTAGGCTTTACCCATGTGCAGTTCAAGAACGGCAGAGAAAAACCGAGTGAAGGGGACGTTGACCACACGATTTTTGTTCTTGATCTTTTTCACCATGTCGTCCCAGATGCAGCGAACATAGTCAAACTTCCGGTTCTTGATAGCGGAGTAGACCATGTTCTGGATAACAGTGGGGAACTGTTCAGTACTCCCCGTCTTCCCTGTCAAGCAGAGACCGAACGTGTTCCAGATGTAGTAGAACGTTGCGTTCAGCCCTGTCTTGTGGACAGTAGCAGCAGTCTTTGTCAGAGGGACGCCTTCCCTCTCTGGCCATCTGTAGCCAGTGTCATCCAGCAGAGCGATGACTTCTTCAGCGGATGGGGGAGGAGGATATCTCTTTTTCTTGTTGATTTGGAGGACGTTCCTGAGAGTCCCGATTCCAAAGGAGATGATATCTTCCTTTATCTGAAACTTGATCACCTCGTGCATCTTGCCCTTGGAGTTCCTCTTCTGGGCTGTAGTAGCAGTCGACCAAAGTTGGAGAAGCAGAGGTTTGTTTGGCCTAGGGTTGAGGGTGAAGGCCGTCTTCAGGGGACAATTGTGGAGAAAGTCCCTGGCAGGCTTCAGATACTCTTTGTTCGCCAGAATGTCGAACAAGCCGATAAGATTGTTGCCTTTGAATTGTATGTCATGCTGAGGGATGACAACCGGAAGGAGAGTAGTGGCCTCAGAGGAGAGCTGGGCGTCTAGTGATGTGGAAGTAGTAGCAGCCATCCTGTGAAAAACAAAAATAACATATGTGGATGATTAAGAATCCAAAATATGCATTTTTCTTCACTTTTCAATGAACACAGAATATGTTCATAAAAGTGGTGAAATCCTTTATACTTGGAATAGATTGGATACCAAAATTTACAAAAGGAATGTGTTTTGGTATTAAAGAGAACTTCTATTTTGATGAAGTTATATCAAAATAGGAGTTGATGATTTTTCTTAAAATAAATAAGAAGAATCACATAAACTGTTTTAACAAAAATCTAAGAAGATTTTGGGAAAACTAAGATCAAACGAAGTGATCTTAGGGTTTTTGGAAAAAACGTTTATCAAAATAAGTTGTTTTAGGGAAGAAGATCAACTTAGTTTGTAGAAAGAACAAAGAATATAGAAACACTTACGATGATTCTGTTAAGAATGTGGTGAGTGTGTGTTCTTGGTGTTCTTGAGAATGCAGATTCGAGAGTAAAATCCTTTTCTTGCTTTGAATTCTTGAGAGAGAAATGTAAGCGTAAAGAGTGAAATGGATTACGAGTGAGGTTTTTATACCTCGTGGTAGGAGAGAGAAAATGGATGAGAGAGAAAAGAGCGGCTAATTTCAAACGTAATGATGAAAAAAGAAGTTCTACGTGCGTTCACGCGCCTGACACACGTTGTGGGGAACAGGAAACGTCCCATTACGTGTCAGTGCAGATGAAAAGTTTGTTTTATTCAAAAAGCTTAAAAACCACCTTTTCAGGGGATAATTTCAATTTGATGAAAGAAGAATTTTCTTGGAATTAGAGTACTTATCAGATAAGTACTGTTTTGGGAAAATCCTCTTATCACATTTAATGCGATAAGGTTTCAGGAACAGAGATACTTACCTGAGAATCATCAGTATTCGGATTTTGAACAAAGATTTTGTAAGTACTGAATAGAGTTATCTCCTGATGAGAGTATTATTCAGGAGTTGTTAAGAAAAGAGTCCTGAGAAAAGTTATTCTATAGGATTTAACAACTGTTTGTCCTGATAAACTTCATTCGTCAGGATTTAACATCCCAAGTTCACTGATGAGCATATTAAAACGCGTTAAATCCAGTGGTTTGGTAAAGAGGTCAGCAAGCTGATATTCAGTAGGGACAAAATGGAGTTCAATATCACCATTCATCACATGATCCCTGATGAAGTGATATCTCACTTCAATGTGCTTTGTCTTGGAGTGTAAGACATGATTGTTAGCGATGGCTATCGCTGAAGTGTTGTCACAGTATATAGGAATTTTAGAGAGTTGTATGTCATAGTCCTGAAGTTGATTTCTCAGCCACAGGACTTGAGCACAACAGATTCCTGCTGCAACATATTCAGCTTCATCAGTTGATGTGGACACAGAGTTCTGTTTCTTGCTAGTCCAACTCACCAACTTCCCCCCAAGTAGGTGACACCCACCAGTGGTGCTTTTCCTGTCGATCTTACATCCTGCAAAGTCACTATCAGAATAAGCTGTTAGATCGAACCCTGAGTCCTTGGAGTACCAAAGACGCAGATTAGGAGTTCCCTTCAGATATCTGAAAATTCGCTTTACAGCGGTCAGATGGGATTCTTTGGGTTCAGCAATAACGAGCACATAAACATGTAGAATACATGATATCAGGACGACTCGCTGTAAGTTACAGCAGTGAGCCAATCATTCCTCTATAGAGAGTCTCATCAACAGGTTTCCCTTTGGAATCCTTGTCAAGTGAAAGAGGAGGAGCCATTGGAGTCTTCATCGGTGTACATGATGTGAGATCAAATTTCTTCAGCATCTCATGTACATATTTACCTTGATTGATAAAGATTCCCTTTTCAGATTGCTTGATCTGAAGTCCTAAAAAGAATGTTAGTTCACCCATCATAGACATTTTATATTCAGATTTCATGAGTAACTCAAACTTTTCGCAGAGCTTGGGATTGGTTGATCCAAAGATAATGTCATCGACATATATCTGGACAAGAAGGATATGCTTAGGATATTTCTTAAGAAATAAAGTGCTATCGATCTTACCACGAACAAAACCTTTAGAGAGAAGAAAGGTTGAGAGGGTATCATACCAGGCACGAGGAGCCTGTTTTAACCCATAGAGAGCCTTGTTTAATTTGTAGACGTGATCAAGGAACTTAGGATCTACAAAGCCAGGAGGCTGAGCCACATAGACTTCTTCATTAAGTTTTCCATTCAGAAAGGCATTTTTGATGTCCATCTGATAAACCTTGAAGTTCATATGTGCTGCAAAGGCCAGGAAAAGTCGAATTGCTTCGAGCCTAGCAACAGGAGCAAAAGTTTCATCATAATCAATGCCCTCTTCCTGCCTGTATCCCTGAGCCACAAGGCGAGCCTTGTTTCGAATAATCGTACCAATCTCATCAAGCTTATTTCTGAAGATCCACTTGGATCCAATGATTGTATGTTTTCGAGGCCTAGGGACGAGAAGCCAGACATTGTTTCTGATGAACTCTGCTAGCTCTTCCTGCATGGCTGAGACCCAGGCAGGATCACGCAAGGCATCATCTATTTCTTTAGGTTCATTTTCAGAGATGAAATTTACATAAAGACAGATGTTACCAGATTGGCGTCGAGTTTTAACACCAGATGAAGGATTTCCGAGGACTTGATCAATTGGATGATCTTTGGTCCATCGAAGAGCAGGTGGTTGATACACTTGTCCTGAAGTAGAGGCTTCATTTACTGAAGGATCAGGAAGAAGATTAGTAGGAACAGGTTCACTAACAATGGTTTGAGAAAAGTCTTCACTGTTAGTGGGTTGATCAGGTTCAGGTGGTGTGATTTGGGTGATAGGGGTAGCATTTATTATGGGAGGTATGGATATTTGTGTGGGTGGAGTAGGAGGATCTTCTTCAAAACCATCAGGAAGGTCTTGAGGAGATGGATCAACAATAGGAATATCAGGGACTTGAAAGAAAGAGTCAACCCACTGATTTATTTCAGAATTTTCATGAGGGTGAGGAAAGGTAGGACCCGATTCATCAAACTTGACATGAATCGTTTCCTCTATCGTTTGTCTTCGTTTGTTGAACACACGGTAGGTTTTAGAAATAGAGGAGTATCCAAGGAAGATTCCATCATCAGACTTGGAATCGAACTTTCCAAGGTTATCTTTGTTGTTCAGGATGTAGCAGACACAACCAAAGATATGGAGATGTTCGATTGAAGGTTTCCTGTTACGAAAGAGTTCGTAAGGAGTTCTTCTGAAGCGCTTTACTATCAGAGATCTGTTCTGGGTATAGCAAGCTGTGTTGACGGCTTCAGCCCAGAATTGAGTGGCAAGGTTGGCTTCACTCAACATAGATCGTGCAGCTTCAATCAGGGTTCTGTTTCGTCTTTCAGCAACACCATTTTGCTGAGGAGTTCTTACAGATGAGAAGTTCTGAGAAATACCTTTCTGATCGTAGAAGGTTTCCAGGGTACTGTTTTTGAACTCAGTTCCGTGGTCACTCCTGATTGATCGAACAGTAAGGTTGTTGCGCCTTTCCATCTTCCTGACGAACAGAATGATTTCTTCAGGAGCATCACTCTTGGATCGAAGAAAGAATACCCAAGTATATCTGGAATATTCATCAACGATTACCAGAGTATATTTCTTTCCAGCAATGGATTGGACATTGACAGGTCCAAAGAGATCCATGTGGAGAAGTTGTAGAGGAGAGCTGATGGAGGAAATCTGCTTGGACTTAAAGCTAGCCCTGGTCTGTTTTCCTTTCTCACATGCTGAACAAAGAGATACCTTTGTATAGCGAAAGTCAGGCAGACCAACAACAAGATTGTTGATGCAGAGTTGATTTAGCGTCTTGAAGTTGAGATGAGAGAGACGTTTGTGCCATAGCCAATTTGTATCAGAGGAAGCACGAGATACAAAACAGAAGTTGTCAGTGGAAGTATTCATGTTGATGATGTAGATATCAGCATGTCTAACACCAGTGAGAATAACTTCCTTGCGTCTGTTCTTGACTTTGCACTTTTTCTTCGAGAAAGAAACTTTGTGATTCTTATCACACAGTTGACTGATGCTCAGAAGATTATGCATCAGGCCTTCAACATAAGCAACTCTTTTGAACGTAGTTACTCCGTTGGTCAGTGTGCCATACCCTCGGGTTTGGCCTTTACCGTTTCCACCAAAAGTCACAGCAGGACCTCTTTCTTCACGGTAGTTAGAGAGGACAGATTTAGAACCAGTCATATGTCGAGAGCATCCACTGTCCAGGTACCAGATGCCCTTATCCTGTAAGATTTAGAGTTTAAGTTTTTCTTGGTACCCATAGAACTATGGATCCAGAATTATCAGTAGGACTGGTGGAGTTAGTGACAGCCTTAACTGAGTTATCAGTTTTTGTGGCTGGAGTCTTGACTGAAGGAACAGTCTTGACAACCTTCTTTCCTTTGACTGAGTTATCAGTCTTAGGAGTTTTCTTTACCTTAGCTGATTTTTCAGTTTTGGTAGCATCAGGACACTTACTCGCAATATGGTCGTTAAATCCATAGTGATAACATTTGCGATATAGAAAGCGTTTAGTGGGGTCCAGGAAGTCTTTAAACTTCAAATGAGCAGGACCAGTACCAAGTATGCCTTTAGCATTGGACAGAGGAGGAATAGGTTTCTTCTCCTTAGTCTTTTGCTTTAGGTCAATTTTCAGTCTAAGAGCAGGACTTTGAGAAAAGGATTTTGTTCCTGAGACTGAAGGACCACCACCTAGAACTTTGTTCTTAGGTTTAGGATTCTTGGTCTTTGAAGGTGTTACAGTTTTGGATTTTTCCTTAGCTGTTTTCTTTTTGCTCTTATGAGCACCTTCAGTGTGTGTGTTGGAAGAAGAAGGGATGTTTTCAGGGGCATTAGGATCAGGGATAGAAGAAACAAACATTCCAAATTTAAGCATGGAACGATCAGGCCTAGTACATCCACTAGTGAATCCAAGACCCTTTTTGTTTTTAACATTTCTCCCTGAGGCTAATATTTCGTCAACCTTTTCAGAGGCGTCACTCCATCCTTTGATGGTGACTTTTTCAGCATTAAGTTCGGCCAAGGCTCTTTCTTTAGCAGCAAGAGCCTTTTCTCTTTCAATACAGAGAGTTTGATTAACAGTGACCTGATCCTTATAACTTTCTTCCAGAATGGTAAGTTGTTTTATCTTTTCCTGACACTCTCTGAGTTGATCACGAAGATCAATGTTCATTTTCTCAGCAGAGGTTTTACCATTCAGGGCTTTATAGAGATCAAGGGTTGCAAGGTCTAGTTGAGTTAGACTTTCAAGAGGAACAACAGGAGTAGGTACCTGACTGGCAGATTCAGTCGTAAAAGTAGAAGCTTCAGGAGTTGTAGAGAAGGAAGCTTCAGGAGCTTGAGTAGGAACCTCTTCAGGGACCTCTTCTATCTTAGCCATGAGAGCTAAGGTAGGTTCCTCAATAATGGCCATCAGTGCCACTTGAGTATCTTCCTCATCAGATGAGTCATCAGAGGAGACATCATCCCAATTGCAGTCCTCTGCGATAAGACCTTTACCTTTGCGCTGAAATTTCATCTTTTTGTACTTCTCTTTCAGGCGCTGGTATTTGGGGTTTTTCGAGGAAGATTTGGCAGAAGAAGGAGCAAACTGACTTTTCTTGTATCTGCAATCATTAGCAAAGTGTCCTTTGCCCTGACAGTTGTAATAGATAGCAGTAGCCTTATCAACAGGTTCTGTTTTTGGCTTGTCAGTTAAAGTAAGAGGTTTCTTTTTATGAAAGTTTCCCTTTTTGGCAAACTTTTTGAAAGATCTAGTCAGTAAAGCTAGAGATTCATTGAAATCAGGATCTTCCGACATGTCAGAGTCAGAAGATTCTATTTCAGTAATAGTTACAGAAGAAGAAGGAGTGGCGACATGAGGAACTGAATCAGAGACCAGAGCAACAGACGTGCTTTTGGAATCTTTGGTGTCTCTTATGAGATTCTTTTTCAGTTTCTTCTGTTGTTCACGGTTTAGAAGAATACCGTACAACTCACTTAGTGTGAGTGTCTTTATGTCCTTTGACATAGTTAAGCAGGAGGTGTAAATTTCCCAATGTTCAGGAAGAGCTTCCATGAACTTGGTAACCACCTCAGAGTTAGGATAGATAGTACCAATGGTCTTCAGGTCAATCAGGAGACAGTTGAATCTCTGATGTATCTGGGAGAGATTTTCATCCTTCTGATGAATAAAGCTTTCGTATTGGCGAACCAAGAAAATCTTTCTTGATTCCATGAGAACAGCAGTACCTTCGTATTGAACACAGAGGGTGTCCCAAATCTCTTTAGCAGAGCGAAGGTGGCAGACGGAGTGGAAGACGTCATCAGGGAGTGACATGGCAATGAGAGACCTAGCCTTAGTGTCAATGTTGACAAGGCGTCTGTCCTCATCATTCCAATCCGCCATTGGTTTAACCAGTTCCCTTGCGGGTATTCCTGGTTGGTCACCAGCAGGAGGCACAACATGGACAGGTTGTGTAGGCACATGTGGTCCATTTTCCAAAAAGTATGGAATCTGGGGATCAGAACCAGATAGGAACAGTTCCATCCTGGTTTTCCAAAGAGAGAAGTTATCTTTATTAAACCTTGGAGGTTTTCCAGCAGAGCCGGTATAAAAGTAGTTATCCTTAGCTTGAAGAGCCATGGATTAAGAGAGAGAGGATCACAAGATTTTTCTAAGAGAAGAAAATGAGAGCTTGTATCTGCTCTGATACCACTTGTTGGTTCCAATGAGGTGACCTTCAAGTAAGGATAGTGTATGGGATTATAGAAGGGGGGGGGGGGTTGAATATAATCACACAAAATTTCACTTTTAAATTCTTTGTTGTATTAACAATATGAATTTACAGATTGTTGCGGAAATAGAAAAGACTACAAGTCTAAACTAAACAATCTAAGTTCTTTCACTATGCACTAGAGTGAGAAGATAAGAAAAGAAAGAAACTAGAGGGAATAAGAAAGAAAGGATTAGGGTATATTTAGGATGAAGAAGAAGTATTGAGAACATCTCTTCAAGTCCTATTTATACCCAATGCATTAAATGCATGCAGACTCACTTTTGTGTACGTGTCACATTCTAAGTGGTCCTATGTACTATTTACTATAAACAAATACCCTTTGCATGGTGTGCAAAAGAGGATGTGAGTAAACAGTTGCCTTGAGGTCTGATAAGTACGGAGGGAACAGAAAAGAGACTGTCCTTATGTACTTTTGTGTCAGTAAAGGCGGATAATCCTTTTGTGCATTAGACTAAGACATTATACTAATCCTTCAGGATCAGGATACTGATCAGTGAGGAAAGCTCTGATACTGAGGATGATCAGAGGTCACTGTATCCTGACGCGTCTTCAGGATGTCATACGAATTTGAGCAGACTGCTATCACTGAGTTCCGTCTTCAGATCACGAGCATGCTGGTCCTGTCATCAGCTAATTCTTCGACTTCGCTGATGGTTCTTTGAGTATGACTTTAATGTCTTCAGGAGGTCTTCACTTCGGTGGTCAGGATCAGTAGACTGCAGAACAGGCTCGTTCGTCTCCTGGTCCTGATCCTGATCATTATAAAAATAAGTTACAGCATAAGTAACATGGAATAACACTGAACAATCTCAGTGATAATTCCTCAAGCTATAACAGAAGTAAAAACCTATTCACTAAGTAAAGTAACAGGATCATTATCATTTCATCAGGTCTTAGGAGAGCTGGATCAACATATTTCTTTCCCTTGTCATATATATTTTAATCTTCTTGGTTAAAATAATATATTGAACCAATCTATTTAACCAACAATTGGTATCAGAGCTTAGGGTTTGTAGGAAGCGGGTTTGAAGATCGGAGGCAGCCTCCGCCGACGGGGGGGGGGGGGGGGGGGGGGTGTTGGTCGGCGGACGGAAAGAGGTTGAAGAAAGAAAAAGAAGGTGAAACGAAGAAGTGTAACAACAACAGAATACGGAGACGTGAAGGCGTTTCGGGTCAGCCATTGTCGAGGGGGAGTACCGTTTGATCGGCTTGTTCGTGATAAGGGGAGACCGGCGTAGGTGCATGTAAAGCGGACAGAAAGGATCCGTCAAAGCAGGTGGCTTTGGATTCGGTTCGTTTGACAGGTTAAAAAGAAAACGGTAGAAGCAGGTGGCTTTGTTTTCTTGGTCGGTGGAGAGTCCTCTTTGAACAAGGGTGATCGGTAAAGTTACGATTGTCAAGACAAGAAAAGATTAGAGAAACTGCGGTTGTAAACATTATGGCGTTGGAGTTCGAATCGGGTGGCTTTGGATGTGGTCGGGGGAGAGGTCGTCGATCCGTGAAGAGTCGAGATGTTAACGAACGGTTCCAACGGGATGCCATGTTAGATGTTACAAGTGTGGCGAGCTTGATTCGTGTTGAAAGAAGGCTTTGGACGTGACCGAGGTGGAGATCGGGTGTCCGGGAAAAGTCGGAGAGGGTTCGAGAAGATGGTGATTCGGTTGCTGTGAGTGAAGGGAGTGAATAAACGATTAATGGGGTGATTGTTGGATTAATCGTTTAATTCCCGGGTTCAAGTGATCGTATGCATGGGTGGAACATCTTGGATTTAATAATTAATTATGAATTTATAAGTTATGTTTTAGTTAATAGTTATTTAGTTTGTTTTATTTAGTAGGTCAATTTGAATATGCACGTTGGCATGGGAATTAGTCTTGCATGAAGTTAGGAGCAAGAAATGGTCATGGAGTTAGTGGCAAAAAGTTAGGAGTTTTAGATAGGTTTCTTTATTTTGTTTGCGTATATATTGTAGTAGCTTTCTTTCCATATAGCAAGTAATTTGGTTTTGCAAATTCTCAAGTATTCTTCCTGCCGTATTCATTTTTACCTTGTGTTATTTTCTTTCCCTTGTCATATATATTTTAATCTTCTTGGTTAAAATAATATATTGATCCAATCTATTTAACCAACACTAACTAAAAGAAAAAGAGGAGGAATTTTAATGTTCAAGATCCATTCATAATGTTGGTAAGAGGTTAGATGGGGCTGAGCATCAATTATGCGTGCCGATGGTTGGTTATGGTAATGTTGAAGGGAAGAAAATTAGTGTAGGTGGTGGTTGAGGAAGATGGTTTGGTTATGGTAATGTTGAAGGGAAGGAAAATAGTGCAGGTTGTGGTTGACGAAAAATATGGGTTTGGGGATGGGGTGGGGGTTTGACTTGGTTTTTGGGTAGTTAATATTTATTGCAATTAAATATTAAAAAGACCATGTTACCATGACTTAACAGATTTTATTTAACTCTGTTAGAATGAAGGATGAAAAGTGAAAGGAATACAAACCACAAGGGCTAAAAAAGCAATTTTTAAACCATAGGGACGAAAATCGTTATAAACACTAAACCATATGAACGAAAATCGTAGTTTACTCTAATATCAGACCAAACAACAATTTTCATTATCATTCTCATTCTTTACCCTGCAATACCCCCAACCAAGCGCCCTTATTTTTAAGAAGGTACTTCATTTTAACCTTTCTAAGAACGAGATAAACACTTTTTTATATAAGCATAATTTGTTTTCAAACACAATCCCAAAACACCCCCTCAACTAACCTAACTCTCATTTGATATAATTCTAATATAATGTTTGTTTAAATGGTCACTACTTTTGACCATCTCCTCCACTACAATACCCTCCTTCATCATCTCCACAACTATCATTGGCCACTGACCACTACCGTCTATCACTTCCACTTCTACCTCAACCACATGGACTGCAAGTACCTCCTTCACTAGCGACCATTGGTAGCCACTGTTGTCGACCATCAATTACCTTTACCATCCACTAATACTCTCCGCCACCAACCATCAACATCGACTACCTTCAATGTTGGGCAGGATGGAACATTGTAATGGTCATTGGAAATAGGACCTTATGAATTATTTTTCTCAAATGGGCCTTGAACTAGTCGATGGGTTCATGGTGGAGGTGGAGAGTGGAGGTTCAAAGCATAAGCACGTGTATGCTTAGGCTGACGCCAAAGGATTTGCAGATTCGTGTTATATTCATATGATAACAATTATGAAGACATAGGAACATAAACACATGATCATAAATCAATTTAACGTAATATCGTAAAGAGTTTAATAGATCTAACCTTGAGCACTTGAGTTATACACATTGAAGTTCATTGAAGTGGAAGCAGTCATCGTTGTGTGTAGATCTAAGTCTTCTAAAGCTCTACACGGTTTGCTTCAGAATGGACTGAACCAAATGCGGATTCGTTTAGGCAATAGGGACTTGATCTCCTTTATTTATAGGCCACTAGAGACTCATCCCATAAGGAGTCCTAGTTTATCTATAGACTTTATTTTCAAAATAATAGAAGATATACACTTACCTTAATGTTAATCAGGTAATTAACTTAATGAAATATCCTACTCATATTAGGAGATATATATCCAAATATGTAACCGGATAATAACTGATATAGGATTCTCTTGATAATTATCATATTTAAATCAATTGTCCTTTAATAATTAATACAGATAATGTCAAAGTCCAATTTATTTCCAACATTCTCCCACTGGACTTAACATAATCTGTAGGACAAGAGAACCATAAATATTATGCATATCAAATGAAGTGCGCGCTGAGAAATCTTAACAGTTGTGATTTCATTCAAACTTGGTCAGAATAGACATCGTGTGCAGGACTCAGAATCTACACCAGTTTGGCAAACTAGTTTGATTAGGAACCACTAACACACAATATCATATTCCACATAAGTTCATAAGTGTCTAAATTTGAGCTTTTATGCAAGTTATTATATCTACCTGAGATAGCATAAAATGTAGCTCATAGTCCACCAAATGTTTTAGAAAAAGTTTCTAAAACTTACAAGCAAAAGTTCTTAACACTAGTGAACCAAAATTTGCTTATGTAGTCCGCAAGTTTGCTTAAGTGCGAGGATTCACTTGTTTGATATAGATAATGACATGCAAAATTCAATAACATAACTTATATACTTAAATTCCTCACATCTATTAGAATTTACCAAAGAAAAATTTACAAGGAATATGAAAAAATGAAAATAAGAGTTAACTTAGCTAAACTAATATAGACTCCCACTAGTCTCAAGGATTAAGTTTGGTAAGGATTATCATATCCTTAGCATGTTTTCAGAAACTTACTAGTGAGAGGGCTTTAGTGAAGGACAAATGAAAGTTGAGATTTCGTACCAATATGTTCAAGAATAACTTCTTTTCTCTTAACCCTTTGTCTCACCCTGAAATATTTAAGACCAATGTGGTCAACAATAACTTCTTTTCACTAGTGATCATGTACCTAAGGACTTTCTTATCTGCAATCTAGTGATCTTTAGTTGGGTTTTGTTGAAATCTGGACAAAATTTCTACAACATATGCCAAGTTTAGTCTGACCCATACTTGTACATACATTAGACTTCCTTTTAATTTTGCATAAAACTTGTAATCTATTTCATTAGCTAAATCCTTCCCCCCATTTTTAGAAATTTTGGACAGTTTATCACCTTTTGAAGGCGAGTCTCCTTCAACACAAGTCTGCATGTTATATCTTTTGAAAATATTTTGAATATAGCTTTTTCTGGGATAATCCTAATAACCTTGTGATTTGTCTCTTTAAATTTCTATACTTATAAACATAGGAAGCTTTACCTAAATCTTTCATATCAAAATTAGCTGATTGAAATTCTTTAGTGTCTTTAAGCAATTCAATATTATTGCTACCTAAAAAGATGTCATCAACACACAGAATGAGAAAAATGAAATCTATATAGACGTTCATCCGCAATGTTCTCTATAAAGCCAAAACTTGATATAACTTAATCAATTTTCTTATACAATTGTCTTGAAGGTTGCTTCAGTTGGATACATGATCTTCCATTTCTGGTTCCATAAAGCCTTCAGGCCGCTTCATGTATACAACTTATTCTAACTCTCCATATAGAAAAGTTGCTTTAACATCCATTTGATGTAACTCCATATTATAACGAGCTACTGGAGCCATTATGATTCTAAATGAGTTCTTAGTGGACATTGGAGAGAATGTTTCTATATAGTCAATACCTTCTATTTGTGTGAAACCTTTAGCAACAAGTCTAGCATTGTGTCTATCAACTTTGCCATTTGAATATCTCTTAGTCTTAAAACCCCATTTTGAACCTATTCTCGTTATATCACTTAATGAAATCTTCTAAATCAAAAAAATTCTAAATCTTATGTGTTTTTTTTAGATATTGTGTTTAGACTTTCTTTATAGATATATATAGCATGACCTCATATGCTAAAGTTTTGCATACTCCTTTTTTAAAGGATGGTTATTTTGAGTTTACTATACTGTTCTATTCTGAACAACATTCAAAATAACAAAAAAAAAACTCTTAATTAAATTGAAGACAAAAATCTCTTAACTAAATTGTAGATAAAATTCTCTCTATAATCCCCATTACTTATAGTTGGAACAAGTCAAGATAGGGATCAAGTTAATATTGACAAATCCTAAAAATTAGACAATGAAAAGAACATATAAGTTGTCATTTATAATTAATCATTATCTTAACCCCACAACTGAATACAAATATTAAGTAATACTTATGGTAGTATAAAACTTAATATTAGAAATCCTGTATCATCACACTACACACTACACATATCAGTTATCCAATGAAAACAATCAAATCTATGGATAAGAAGAGTTTCAAAGTATCAAGATAGACATGTGTGTTTATATGTGCTGCTGTTCTTAAATAAAAAATACTCAGAATGCCTCTTCTGTGGAAGAATATAATTCAAGTAAATGTGATTTGAGACACACAAGTGTTGACTGATTTATATAAATAAATTCTCTCTGAAAATGTAACATCCCTATTTTAGCATACCTTAAATGAGAGACATTACAACCGAACACGGATCAAAAGTTATCTAATATATATAAGAGAGCTCTAAATGAACTCCCAAAAGATGACACTATGACCATCAGTGTTCATAAGATCAACATGTTTACATATTTACAAAACAAAAGCTTTAATTAAACAACTAGTCTTTCTGCATCCTAAGCCACGTCGATCACTCACCCTGTTCCTGCATTAGATCCTGAACCTGCCGAGGCAAAATCAAACAAAACCTCGGCTGAGCAAAATTGCCCAGTGAACGAATGATAACACAAGAAATATCGAAAGAGAATAGGTAACAGAAAGGAAGCAATGTTAACTATAAAACAATTTGAAATCAATCTAAGTATAAGTTTTCAAAAATTAAAGTCATGTTATTAAAATTCAAAACAAATAAGGAATCTGTATCGTTAGGATACGTTATTCCTGACGGATGATCAGTCCATTCAGGCGGTTAATGGAATGGAAGTGTTGGGCACTACACTATCTCATTCCCCGGTAACCAGAGGTATCTGGTATTCGGCTCCATCCGGTATTCGGCTCTTATCCGGTAATCGGCTCTATCCGGTAACCAAGCATTTTCTGGTATTCGGTTCTGAGGATGCATCCAACGTTCTCTACTTGGCTCAGCCATAGCCTTTACGAGAACGCCATGACTATTTTAGCCATCATGGAGGCGTCTCAACACCCGTGCCCGAGTGTTAAGCCTATTCAAAGTCATATCCATACAATTTAGCTTAAGTAATCAAATCCAAGAAATAAACTTTGGATAACAAGTTCATGATACCCATTTAAGTTTACAAACCAAATAATCGGAATTAATTTTAAGACATACCGGTCTCGGATCAAAGTCAAAAGTATTCAAAATCATTAAGAAAGCATCATATAAACACGAAAGTATTCCAAAATAACAACTTTATAACATCCACTTTTGTGGTTATGTTATGATCAAAAGTTCACGGAATAGATAACCACAACGATTGATTATCCACGTATTGAAATGAAGTAGATATTCGTACCTTAGTTAGACCTTTCCTTACTTCCTTCTGATAACCTATAATCATTTAATAAACACTACATTAAGTTCCTCAAAGCAATGATTCTGAGCCTCACCCCAAACAAACTTTACGTCTTTACGTAATAGTTGTGTCAATGGCATTGCGATTTTTGAGAAATTTTCCACGAATCGTCTGTAGTAACCATCCAAACCAAGAAAACCACGTACTTCGGAAACAGTGGTTGGTTTAGGCCATTTAGTGATGGCCTCAATCTTGGTAGGATCGAATTTCACCCCGTCGGCTGATATGATGTGACCCAGGTATGACACTTGATCTAACCAGAACTCACACTTTGAGAATTTTGCATACAATTTCTTTGTTTGTAGAACTTTTAGAACCGTATGCAAATGATTTGTGTGCTCCTCTCTTGATTTAGAGTAGATCAAGATATCATCGATAAATATAATCACAAAATCATCGAGATAATCCTTGAAAACTCTATTCACGAGGTCCATGAAGACAGCTGGCGCATTTGTTAATCCAAATGGCATAACAGTGAACTCGTAATGGCCATACCGCGTACGAAATGCTGTCTTAGGTATATCTTGCTCCCGAATTCGGAGTTGATGATAACCAGACCTCAAATCGATTTTAGAAAAGAACTTTGCCCCCTGGAGTTGATCGAACAGATCGTCGATACGAGGCAAGGGATACTTATTACGCACCGTCACTTTATTTAGCTTGCGATAATCTATACATAATCGCATTGAGCCGTCTTTCTTTTTCACAAAGAGTACAGGTGCCCCCCAAGGCGATACACTGGGACGTATGTATCCCTTATTCAACAAATCTTGTATCTGCTCCTTTAATTCCTTCATTTCTGAGGGGGCCATTCGATATGGCTGTTTCGAAATTGGAGTTGCTCCTGGAATTAAGTCAATAGTAAATTCTACTTCCCTGGTGGGAGGAAGTCCAGGAATTTCATCCGGAAAGACATCTCCAAACTCTTTCACTACAGGAATGGATTTAAGTTCGGGTGGTAGCTCACTCGGGTCCTGTAGTGCTGCAAGAAATCCTTCATATTCTTGCCATGTAAGAGATTCAACCGAAAAGGATGATATGACTTTGGTTCCCGACTTTGGCTCAGTTCCTTGGTATATGCTTTCGGGTTGACATAAAGCTCCAAAGATAACTCTCTTTGTATAGCATTCTATGGTTGCCCGATGTTTGATCAACCAGTCAATGCCGATGATGAGATCAAAATATTTCATTGACATCGGTAGAAGATTCACATTCCGAACACGATCGTTGATTAAGAGAGGACAATTCACAAATTCAGAGGTAATACAAACAGAACTACCCATAGGGGTAGTAATCAACACCGGAAATTTTGTCGGCTTTTCAAATGGTTTCAACCGATCCTCTAAAGTATCAGACACGATAGAATGAGTCGCGCCGGTGTCAAAAATTGCATAAACAGATAAACCACATAAAGTAAGAGTACCGGATACCATACCTGCAGTGGACTTGTCTGCTGCTAGTGTGAATACCCGTCCACCGGCCGTGGACTGCTTCGGTGTTTCATTCGCCTTGACCTTTTGACCTTGCTTGCAGTCTCGGGCCAATATAGTGGAACTTCAATAGTTATATCAATATACTAGTTTTGATCCCGTGTAATACACGGGATAATTTCAAAAATTTAAATCATGCCAAAAACCTTATATTACAAATATGAAAATGACCATAAATACAAAGTCACATATGAGAAATCAACAACTCCAACTTGGAGTATAAACATGAATAGAATCATTATAATCATATCGTCATGTGTAGGAAAAAATAAAAATTAAAGAGCGTTTGATTAATTACCTTTGTGTGTGTATGTGTAATTGGTAGTGGCTTAATTAAGAGAGTTGCAGCAATTGATTGAGATTGAGAGAAGAGCGTTTGATTAATTACCTTTGTGTGTGTATGTGTAATTGGTAGTGGCTTAATTAAGAGAGTTACAGCAATTGATTGTAATTGAGAGATTGAAAGGGGTATTTATAGATTGAGATTGAGATTAAGGTGTGTATTTTTGGATTAAAACTGTTTGATTTAATTATGTAGAGGATTTTTGAAAGTAGTATTTATCTTTTACATTATTTAATTTATTGTTTTCATATTTATCTATAGTTTGGATTAAAAAATGAAAATTTTTAAAGAGCTTGAGTATATTTTTTTGTTCCAAGAAGTTATATGGAATTTTCTTAAAAATTAAGAAAATAGGAAAAGTAAGATTTTTCAACTTTGAAAACTCTTAGAAAATTGTACTTTGAAAATAGAGAGAATATTTTTAATTCTTTATATCACCAATGAAAAATAATAATATGTGTATTGATTATATTAAATATTACACAAATATATGTGGAGGATTTTTTAAACCGTTTGATTTAATTATGTATTTTTGAAAGTGGTATTTATCTTTTACATTATTTTATTTATTGTTTTCATATTTATCTATACTTTGGATTAAAAGGTTTGATTTAATTATGTAAAGAATTTTTTAAACCGTTTGATTTAATTATGTAGAGGATTTTTGAAAGTGGTATTTATCTTTTACATTATTTTATTTATTGTTTTGATAATCGAAACCGGCTCACTAAAACGCGACACGTGGCAATTCGGCTCACCAGAGCACGACACATGGCAAACCAGTTACTCTTTTATTATATATAGATTCGATTCAGTTAATTAAATATCTTAATTAACTTAATTGAGTTAACTAAATGAATTTTCATAAAGTAGATATATTGTAAAAAACATCTCGCGTAAATAAAATAAGTTGGACCAAAACTTTATAGTTAGATTCTACATTGAATCAAAATTTTGCAGCTATACATGAATTACATTTAATAAATACTTTTAACCAGCAACATATATATCTATGTTTCTTGAATCGAATAAAATAAAAACCAAAATCAGTTAAATGTTCTTTTTTTTTTTATCATAGTATACCAGTAGGCCTCCAATCAGCATGGTAAAAAAAAAAATGTTTGAAAATCTAATATCCAAATGACTGTAAAAATCAATTGGTTAGAAGAAAAATAAACTTGTTAGATCCATTCTTAAAACTAACTAATTGGTTCAAAGTTTAAGTTAGATCTAATATCCATATCCATTACAAATACTTAATAATTTATAACGAATAAACATGAGATAATTACCCAAAACTTTAAGATATCACAAATTAAAATATAAATTGTCATGATCTCATTCCATATTTTCAAAATACTAAAGTTAAATTCTCTATTTATCATGTACATGTTCGGTGATATAAAGCTTAAATAAATAAATGATTCACAGCATACGGCATGAAATATATATGAGAATAAATTCCTTAAATCCCAAGGTTATCCAATAAAATACTTAAGATAGATAACATGTATACATGATGTATGTGTATGCTACAAAAAGCAAACTTCCGACATATAAAATATTAATTAAGGCTAACAAAAATAATGTCCTATTAAATAAATTGATTTATTCAAATGAAGCAATCAATTACGATAGTTGATATTAAGTTAATTGGTCCATTAACAGAAATTCAAAATTAACTTATGTATATGAATATACTTTAATGTAAATTAAATTAGACCAAAAGAATACACTAAAATTGTTTATATATAACCGATTAATTTATTAGTCAAAAATTTATAGAATGCCAAAAACGATGTAAATTAATAATCAAATTAAAGTTTTAGAATAATTTAATTGATATCTTTTACATTTATCGGATAAATATACTTTAAGATAATATGAGATATTCTAAATTCATATAAACATTATATAGATCAAGATAGCAAATTTAAATACTCAATTAAATTTACATGAGATGGATTTCTTTACTTTAATAAAAATAAAGTCATTATGAACCAATTTAAGAAAACAAGTAGACATACGAATTCATATTATTCTTTTACAGTATGCTTTAGATTAAAAAATAATAATAATAAGTTCAATATTCGGAGCACAATTATTTGAACCAAAAAATTCTGTTAAACTAAAATGGTTTATGAATCTATGTTGATTAAGGCTCTGATACCATTTGTTATATTCATATAATAACAATTATGAAGACATAGGAACATAAACACATGATCAGAAATCAATAACGTAATATCGTAAAGAGTTTAATAGATCTAACCTTGAGCACTTGAGTTATACACATTGAAGTTCATTGAAGCGGAAGCAGTCATCGTTGTGTGTAGATCTAAGTCTTCTAAAGCTCTACACGGTTTGCTTCAGAATGGGGCTGAACCAAATGCGGATTCGTTTAGTGTTAGACCTCTTGTTGGGAAGAGTCAGAAAATCTATCTTTATATGCTTTCTTTAGTTAACTGTTAGTTTGTCTGAACAATTTGTCTTTTGTATTGCCCTTGTTTAGAGGTTTGGAACCTCGGGGGCCGTTTGTGACAATCTTGTATTTTGCCTCATTCCTATTTAAGGAATGAGATGGCTAGGGTTTATATGGACGAATGCTTAATCTTTGGTTTTTACTCTTTATTGCAATATTCTAAATACCACCATTGATGATCATTTGAAGCTTTGTGTTCATCATTTATTATTGATTTCAATCCATTTCTCCTCCATTTCTTGATTATTGGGACAACAATTGGTATCAGAGCTGATCCTTGTTGATTCCTTGGCTTGTTTTATTGATTAAAAAGGGTTTTTCAAAGTTTTGTTTTTCAAAACTTTTTGGGTTTTCAATCCAAAAAGGGTTTTAAAAAGGGTGTGTATAAGTGTTAAGTGATTTCCCCTTGTTTTCCTACTGATTTCTCACAAATTGGGGGTCTTAACACTTATTTTTTAAGTGTTTTTGAGGGTTTTTGAGTAATTTTTCGGAGTTCCTGTACAGGTTTTCCGAATTGGAAAACAAGGACTGAAATTTCAGTTCAAAATATCCGAATCGGAAATTGTACTTTCTCCGAATCGGAATTTATACCTTTTCCGAATCGGAAAACATTGTTTTCCGAATCGGAATTTGGTCTTCTGATTTGGGGTTTTGCTCCTTGAATTCTCATTTTCCGAATCCAAATAGCCTTTTTCCGAACTCAGCATTTTCCGAATCGGAAAACACTCTTTTCCGAATCGGAAAACTGCCTTTTCCGAACCCTGTATTTTTGAGCCAAATCCGATTCGGAAAACGTCAGTTTCCAGATCGGATTTCGCCTCTTCGAGCCAGAACTCTTGCAAAATTGTTCCTCGAATCCGACACTTAGCTACTTTTCAAAAAAGTTCAAATCTCAAAGCTATCTGTGTCCCGAGGTGCTCAAAATATCTGTTTTTCAAAAACCTTTCTTTAAGCCAAGTGAGTCATACTAGGAGATCCTCTTTAAGAGTGAGGGATGTCGAAAGAAATCATCGGAATCGGATCCGAATCTTGCCCTCCCGTCTTGGTGATGGGCGAGTATCAGCAATGGAAGCGCAGGATGATACATTTCCTTGATCTGTTGGATGAGAACCTGATGAAATCCATCCGAGAAGGCCCAGCCAGACCAACGGTTACCGTAGCCGCAGTCCCGAGAACTGACACATGTCCAGAATTACCATCATACGTCGTTGACAAACCCGTTGAGATGTACAACCCGGAACAGAGAGCACGTCACCTCGTCGACAAACGAGCACTTACCCTCCTAATCATGGCTCTCCCAAACGACATGTACGCACGAGTCGACAGTCTAACCAACGTACGAGACGTCTGGCTGGAGATTGAGTAACAGATGCAAGGGGGTGACACTGCTCTAGAGAGCTAGAAAGAGAGCTCGCTAAATGCCTATGAAGGTTTCAAGGCCCGGGAGAACGAACCCCTCACAGAATCCTATCAAAGACTGAATTCCTTCGTCAATGATCTAAGAAGGCTAGGCGTTGAGAAGACCAAGTACGAGGTCAACGTGAAGTTTTTAAAGAATCTAACTCCGGAATGGCAAAACCTGGCCATCAACATTCAGCTAAGCAGAAACCTGGGAGTCATGGGTCTTCACGACCTCTTCAGCATGATGGTCCAACATGAGGAATTCATCACCGGGGGAAGAACCAAGAAGGCAGTTGATCCTCTGGCACTAGCGGCAGTGCCCTTTGGAGGACCAAACTCTGTTCCAATCCAACCCTCACAGTACAACAATATCCCTCCCCAGTATCATCAAGAGGATTACTACCAAGAGTTCAACCCGAACCTTGGTTCGAGCGTGCAACATCCCGATGATCCTTTGATCATTACCATTTCTGATGAAGAACTCTTCAATGTGAATGAGTCGCTTGCTCTTATTTCCCACAACGTGCAAAAGTTGAACGCAAACCGTGGATTTAACAGATCACGGGGATCTGGATTTCCAAGTGGAGGTAGAATGGGGCAAGGCAGGGGAGGACATTATCAGATGGATAGATCTCTGTTCGGTAACCAAGGCAGAGGAAACTATCATCAAGGGGAAAGATTTCAGGCATATGATCAGGGAAGATTTCGCAACGAGCAGGGAAGGTACCGAGAAGACCAAGGGAGATTCAGAGACAACTCCAGAAGAGACAACACATACCTAGACTATCAAGGAGGTCCAGGGTATCAAGGAGACTGGAGAGATCAGATCTCCGAGCACAACTACGGGAGAAGCCTAAGGCAATACACTCCAGAGTCTGGGTATATCGACCGTCAAGGGTATGAAGGCGGGCACGGAGGAAGACGTGATCAAGGACCGGGTTATGGATTCGAGCAAGAAAGGAACGACCGCTGGTCAGACGAGAGAATGGATCGCGGCAAAGGAAGCTACAATGGAAGTGATCAACGGGGAAGCATCTCCCGACAAGCTCCGCGAGAAGATCAACAAGCTCCAGCTGAGCAAGGTGGTCAGAGGTCAAATCAACCCCCGATTCCCATGAACCAGAACCCCGCTCCTCAACAAGCTGCCAGTCCCACTACCATTTGCTACAAGTATGGTAAGTTGGGACACTATGCCAGAGACTGCTCAGTAAAGTACAAAGATGCTGCCTACTTCGAGAAAAAGGCTGCTTTGATGAGGAAGAAGGAGAAAGGGGTTGCTCTGCTTGTGGATGAGGAGAATTGGGTGTACGAGGAAGAGAGCTCGGATGAGGATGACCATATGGTGAAGGGTTTGTGCTTGATGGCTGACTTCGAGGGTCAAGAAGCTGTTGGTCCTAGCACTTACCAAGACATCGATCCATCTGAGGTATCTACTATTCCCGATATTACTGATTCAATGGCAATGTTAGAAGCTAAAATTTGTGACTTAGAGAGTAGTCTCCAATCGGAAAGGAACCTCGTCACGAAATTTAGAACTAACAGTGCCATTTATAAAAGCTCTCTCGAGGATTTGACCATAGATTATAACCGAGAGATACTTGAGTCTGGTATTAGAGAGTCCAACCTTTCAAACAAACTTTTATGTCTTCAATAATCCCATGAGGAACTTAACAGTGACCATGGAGAGCTCACAATCAAATTCCAGTTGCTTTCGGAAGAAAGAACTAGATTGTTTTCTAAAATTCAAGAGCTTGAAGACAACAATTTCAAAAGAGGACAATCTGAACAGACTTTGAGTATTCTCACTCAGCATGCTAACAATCCTTTTTATAAAGCTAAACCCGGCCTTGGACTTTCCGAAAATCATGTTTTAGAAAAGGCACCTTCACATCTATACAACTTTGAGGACATGGCCGCCTCCAAGCCCAAACCTATCTTTGTAGGAGGACACATAACTGAGGAATATGTTAGACAGACTGTCACGTACTCTGAAGTAATCAACGGTGAGACCATCACTAGAACCACCAGTCCGTCAAACAGTACCTCAGGCAGTCCAGCCACAAGTCCTGCTCCAAACAAGCCTATCTTTGTTCCTGCTAGCGATCCGACCAACACCCAGCCTACATGGGAAGGCATTAAGGCTAGAACCCCTCGTGTAGCTATGCCTCCCATCAACTACACCGACCTTAGTTATCCACCCGAGACTAGGGAAATGGAACTTTCTGACGAGACCTTAGTTATCCCACCCGAGGATGTTTCCGCAACTAAGAGTCCCGACCTAGTCAAACTAGAGAAGGAGGTGTTCGAACTTAGATTGAAAGCCATGGACTTAGATGCCTGTCAACATCAGATTCTGAATCTAAGAGCGATTGTTTCGGAAAAAGGCACATTGGTTCACACCTTTGAAAAGGACTTACTTGAGGCTAACGCCGAGAGAATTAGACTTTCTTCAGAGTGTGAGACCGCAACCTCGGCCTTTTCAGATTTCAAAATCAAGGTTGCAGATCTTCAAACGCGATACATTCTCCAAGATATTCAACTTGACATAACAAAAGAACTTTTTCATGATGAAAGGATAATGTATCGCCAATCTTTAACTAACCAACGTGTGTCTAATTCCCTTTTGAAACGGGAAGTTATGGATTTTGAAAACTTTTACTCTTTGGATTCTGATGATGATACGACTTATCCGGTTCTCAACCATAGTTTACCTAACCCAAAGCCCAAACCAGTCCTGGATCCCAATGTTGAATATGATGTGAAAGTATTTTTAGACGAGGGTGATGATCCTTCTGGTTTGGTTCCTAAGAAAGAAAAGTTTGTTGTTTTATCTCCTGAGAAGCCTACTGAGTCACGAGCTCCTATTTCTGAGAAAAGTAACCCCGAGGGTGAAAAATGTGTTGGTACTGACAAGGGAAAGTCAGTTAAGCCTCACGCACCCAAAGGACTCCAGAAAAAGCATTCAAAGTCTAACGATGCTCGTAACTCAGTCAAGCCCATTAAAAGTCTTGACTTTCATTCAAGTACCTTTGAAGTGGGTGAGACTTCTCTGTTACAACCCAATCAACCTTTCAACTCCACAAAGCCTAAATTTTCTAAAACATCATCTGGAAAAGGTGGCAACTCCATTCCCACAAATCCGTTCTCTAACTCACACCGTGCTTTTCATGCAGATGCGAGGAGGAAAGATGGTGGACAGAATGTGAAGCCACCGAGAAAGGATCATCATGGAAGGAACAACTCTTTTTCTGCTTTCCCTAAGAAGCATAGTCCTGGCCGTGTGGGTTTAGGCTATGCTCCACCTAGTGTAGGAATGAATTCGAACATGTCTGTTAATTGTAATCGCAACTTAAACGATGCCTTTAATACTTTTCGCAATGACATGTGCTTTATGTTTGATAATTTCCTGCGCTATGGTGTGTCTAACTCTTTCAATGCTCCTCAATCTAATGTCAAATCCCGAAAGAGAAGGGGAAGAAAAAGAGGAAAAGCTAAATCCTCTTCGTCAGTGGAGTCTCCTCCGCCTAAGGAGAAATCCGAAAAGGGGACTACACCGACTGATATATCTGTCTCTAACCTAAAGGAACCCATTTGGCAATGGGTCCCTAAACAAGCTTAATCTGTCTTGCAGGTCAGCCATGTGTGGTACTTCGATTCCGGCGCATATAAACACATGACTGGTCAGAGATCCTTCCTTTTCGACTATGTTGAAAGGTTTGAGGGATATGTTAAAACAACCGACAAGACACCGAAGCCAATGGTAGGTTATGGAAAAATCACGGACGGGAGATACATCATCAAAGATGTAAGGTATGTCGAGGGGTTAGGGTACAACATGTTTAGCTCCAATCAGTTTTGTGACAACGGATACTGGGTGAAGCAATTCCAATACGGAAGCAATGTGAATGATGAAGACAACAACGTCGTCCTTAGTGCATGGAGGAACGACAATCTTTACTCCACCGTCTTCCGTTCAATCCCTCAGACACACCCTCAGTTTGAAGCACTTTCTAATCCGAGGAATGCAATCTGTTTGCTCGCTAAGGCATCAAAGGAGGACAGTTGGTTGTGGCATCGAAGACTTTGCCATCAGAACTTCAAGGACATGAACAAGCTGGTTTCAAAACGCCTCTTCAAGGGATTACCGGAGACTCGTCTTTCCAAAGATACACTTTGTCCTGCTTGTGAGCAAGGAAAGATGAAGAGAAGCACCCATCCACCAAAGATGGATTCAAACAGCAAAAATCCCCTTGACATGATACACATGGATCTGTGTGGACCTACAAGAACCGAGAGCCTAGCCAGAAAGAAGTACATGTTAGTTCTCGTTGATGAGTTCTCAAGGTTCACCTGGCTTGAATTTCTCCGAGCCAAATCTGACGCTGCCGATTGCATCATTGCCTTCATCAAGCGGATTCAAGTTCTCTTGGGTCGCCGGGTGAAGAAGTTAAGAAGTGACAACGGTACCGAGTTTCGCAACGCAAAGCTGCAATCCTTTCTTGAAGACGTGGGAATCTCTCACAACTTCTCTGCCGTGCGCACTCCTCAGCAAAATGGGGTTGTGGAAAGGAAGAACCGGACGTTAGTCGAAGCAGCGAGATCCATGATGGCTCATTCTGGCGTTCCTCAATCATTTTGGGCTGAAGCCGTCTCAACAGCATGCTACACGCAGAATCGGACCTTGATCGTTAAGCAAACCGGTAAAACCGCCTACGAGATGGTCGAACAACGTAAGCCAAACATTGATTACTTTAGAGTTTTTGGATGTAAATGCTATGTTTTAAATGACCGGGATGATTTGGGAAAGTTTGAACCCAAGTCTGATGAGTCTATCTTCATTGGATACTCACATAACTCAAAGGCTTATAGGGTTTTCAACAAACGGACCCGAACCATCTTGGAAAGCTCAAATGTTGATTTTTCCGAAACCGAAACTTATTCTGTTGCAAGTTCAAGTAATATAGATGCCTCATTTCCTGAACTGTTCACCACACCACCGAGCACAGATTCTTCCACTAACTCTTCTGCTTTAGACTTTATAGACCTCGCATATTACGATCTACCTACTCTCACGGGTCCGATTGTAGTTCCTACTCATGCTGGTTCGACCACTACATCCGTGACATCCGACGCCTTCATCACTTAGCCTTCTTCAAGCACTTCTACAAACTCAGTGACACCAGAGTCGGCGGTCTCCCCCCCTGTAATCAAGGTGGTATTGCCAACTTGCACAAGTGGGAGTCTGTTAGTGATTGTGTGCATAAGTTGACAAACCAGTGATTGCACATCCAATGTTACAAGACACTTGAGGGTCACACCTGTGAGGACCTATAAATCGAATAAGTTATATGAAACCCAGAAATGGAGAGTTAGGATTTATAATAGTCAATTATAAATCAGTTGGGTAATTTCAGTCAGAAATCCCAAAGTTGGAGGGTTATTAATTAATTAAGTAAATTATATATTTATTTGATAAATAAATGTATAATAATTAATTAAAGGAATTATATATTAGATAAATATATATAAGTAATTATCTAGAGTAATTCTTTTCTTGGAAGAAAAGAAAGAGATAATTATTAAAAGGAAACTGAATCTAAATAAAACTGTATTTTCCTCCATATAAATAAACCTTATGGGTTTAAGGAAAAATTAACGAATTCATAACCTAACAATCAGTTTCCAGTTCTCTCTCTCTCTCTCCCATTGGCGCCGCCCCCCTCTTTCCTGCTACCAGTTCGGTTTTCAGTTTTCGGGTTTCAGTTCTGCTAGAGGAACAATTCGTTGGTCGTTCATTGGTGGATCAATTCTCAAGCAATCCAGGTAAATCTACTATAACTATAGAATTAATTAAAACAACGATAAAGATCAATAAGTTACTTTGGGTTTTGTAGCTTAATCGCTTCCGCATAAGATCAAATCAGTATGGTTTTTGATCATATAGGTCTTTTACCAGTTTGGTTAAACGATCTATGGATTTATCGAACCAGTGAGGTTTCGAGATCCATGATAATCCTCGTGTCAGATTGACCCGAGGAAACCCACAAAAACCCAACAGTGGTATCAGAGCGTCTGGTCCAATCGTTTTTAGTTTTATTTATTCTCGTATGATCCGTTAAAATTGCTTTATGCGTTCATATAAGCCTTTAATAATCGTTTTTATCAAGTTTATTTTTCATCAAGTTTTTTTGTTCATCATCGAGACCTAGCCGCGAGAAAACCAACGCCGGGCCGCACCACAGTCTGGTGGTGGCGGCGCCGGCTGCTGCTATTCGACCACCAGGCCACGCCACCAGTTAGGTAGCAGTGGCCGAATCACCTTCGCAAAACGCAGCCAAACCACCAGCGCTAGTGGTGGCAGCGTTTGCTGCCGGCTCTAGCACCGGCCGAACCACCAGCGTGGTGGTGGCCGTTCAACCTAGGCCGCGACGGTAGATGGCGGTGTTTACGGTGGCGATGGTAATTCAGATCGCCAGAAAGCCGCACCACCGAGTCGATGGTGGCGAGCGTTTTTCGATCGCACAACGCCGGCGATGGTGGCGACGTGGTTGTTGCTGCTATCGTCGGTTGGTGGCGACAAATGGTGGTAGCCGTAGGGCACCACTCGGCTTTGGCCGAGTTACACCACGAACCGAGAACGGATCGAAAACCCGCAACCACCAGGAGCCGAAATCACGGCGGTGGACGGCGGTACAAACGCCGATCACGACGCCGGCGATCGCCGTTGTCGACAGGTGGTGGCGGCCGTTGCTGTTCAATCAATTGCCGGCCGCACCGCGCATAGCGGTGGCGGCGGCTGTTGCTGTTCACCCAATTGCCGGCGACACCACGCCCACCGGCGGTGGCGTTCGGCTGTTGTTTTTCTGACCAACCGGCCGCACCACAGCGATTAGTGGTGGCGGCAACGGTTATGTGGTTATGGCGATGGTTGTTGTTTCGTCGCACCGCGCCTAGCGGTGGCAGCGTTCGGCCACCGTACCTTGACCGCACCACAGACGAGTGGTGGTGGCATCGGATTGTCGATCACAGCCGTGGTGGCTGATCAAAATCGCCGCCGGCGATTAATGGTGGTAGTCCTAGTCGCGATCGCCGCTGTCAACAGGCGGTGATATTTGTTTTGTTCGCCGGAGTTAATCATACCCGCACCCAAGAGAGCGGTGGCGGGAATGGCTATGTTTTTCAATCACCGATCGCAACCACCAGAAGTCACTTTGGTGGTGGTGTTTTGCGATGACCGCCACTGGCTGCCCTCACGGCCTCACCAAGCGGCGGTGGTGACTAGTTTTGGTGATGGTGGTGGCGAATCAAGGCCGCCGGGGCTGCCTCTAGGCCACGCCAAGCAGCGGTGGGACGATGATGACGGCTTACGCCACAAGTGGTGTTGGTGGGTACGATTATCGCATCGCGGGTAATACCGACCCGTGATTGTTTTTCGATAAATTATCAAAAACTCCGATTAGCCCAAAAAAATTACCAGTTTGGTAATGGGCCCAAACGGCCCAGTTTTGGACTAAGTTTTTGGCCCAAGAGGGTTATTTGTTTTTTAGACTATTTACCAGAATTAATTTTATTCAGTTATTTAATTCAAACAATTGTTTTAAATTCCATTAAATTAATATTTTGATCCGTTTGATCAAACAAATCCTTGTGTCGTGCTTGACCAGCTGTTGAAAACCACGACACGGTTTACGGGTCTGTTTTTTGTACCAATGATTTTATTCAGTAAACCCGGTTTAATTTATGAATAAAAGGGTAAATGTTTTTTGGGTCTTATTTTAATAAGATAGGCTTACAGTTTGTAAATCTTAATTAATTTCAAGTAAAATGGTTTTCAAACTAAAACGTTATTTATTGATCTATAAAACAGTCCGTTATATAAATTAGTTAATAACTATTTTTTGCGATATATGAAACGAGATAATTTTAACGGATCTAGTTTTGATTTACGCTTAAATATATATTGCTTGATTCTATGTCGTATATAAGATGCATGTTTTTTAAATGCTTACATATATATGTACCTATTATAGAATTTTGCCAACTTAGACCCTTGACATATTTACGGGGAGGCCTGCGTGCCATTTACAACCCCTTATGTAATAATGACCTTAGGATAGATAGTTCTATTTTTCCCTCATGCTTACGAGATGGTGAGGCCAGTGGGAGCTACTGTAGTTCTTCCTTTTTCCCGGAATCCTGACGAAGATGGAGAGGTCAGTGGTAGCTACGCAAGGTTCTGAAGTTTTCAGTTTAGTTAGGTCATTATTGGTCCCTAGGAAATAAATGTTGGCGAAAACCTATAATTGGTTATTGTATGGTTAATTATTACTTAACTGCATAATTGTTTATTTGTGATATCTTGCATGTTAGTAGTTTTAAATAGAAAGGTTATTTAAAAACTAGATTATATCACAAAAGCATATAGGTTTTTATATCTAAAAATTACCAGTTTTTCAAACTTTTTCAAACAGTAGATTTTATTTTCAAACCTATAAATGATTATTTCATGTAAAAGACAAGTTGACAAAAACAGTCAGTTTTAATCAACTAGTGTGCTATTAAAACTATTATTTTTAATTAGCAAGTAACTTTAAAACAGTTAGTTTTAAAATAGAATGAATGTTTGAAACAGCTAGTTTTAAACACCAGTTGCCTTTATGACAATCAAGTTTTTCAGAATCATGTTTTCAAAAATCCTGGAAATAAATTTTTTTCCAAAACCCCGAAAATCATAGATCAGTAGTGCAACCCATCTAAGGGCACCTTCGGCATAAGGTACACAGGCGTTGTCAGTGATCACACATTCAACGTCCGTGTTCAAACTGAAACCGGAGGGGTTACATAACTCTGCGAATTATCTCCGGGTGGTACCGGCCAGAGTAAAGTAATCAGGTCCCTAAAATGGTGAGATCTGTTTTGGTTCTGTTAAGTTCATCGGGTGGTACCGGGCCAAAATGCACTTAGAGGGACTGAAACATGCACGGGTAGTTACCGTGGTCCCGAAAAGATCTAGGAGTCATATCAGTTAGATGTGATTGGTAAAAGTCCTTACCTACCAAAATAGTACGGTCCTGATGGAGTAAGAACACACCACACATCAGGACGTATGAAATAAGGATCCTAGTCCAATAAATTGATCATTTAAGGGTTTATTGATATTTATTGGAAATTAATCTATTTACAATTGCTAAAAACCAAAAGTTTTAATGTGTGTAGATGGCAAACACTGTTACCAGTACAAATAATCTTTCCCTCCGCTCTATCCTTGAGAAGGACAAGTTAACCGGCCCCAATTTCCTTGACTGGGAGCGCAATCTGATGATTGTACTCAGACACGAAAGGAAATGGTATGTCCTTGAAGAGCCTCTTGGGAAGGCTCCTCTGGCAACTGCTCTAGCTGCTGCTAGGAATGCTCACAAGAAGCATTCAGATGATCTGCTAGATGTCGCCTGTCTCATGCTTGCAACTATGAGCCAAGATCTACAAGCAGGGCTCATAAACACAAATGCTTATGACATGATCCGCCAGCTGAGGGACATGTTCCAGACACAGGCTCGTACAGAACGTTACGATGCCACAAAAGCATTTAATGAATGCAAGATGATAAAGGGACATCAGTAAGTGACCACGTCATGAAAATGAAACGGCACTTGGATCATCTGGAGAGGCTTGGTCACCCAGTTCCGTTGCAGCTAGCAACGGATACTATACTCAATTCACTATCAGATGACTACAAGCCCTTTGTAGTCAATTACAACATGAACAACATGGAGAAGTCAATAGCAGAATTACACTCCATGCTTAAGACAGCTGAATTGAATATGGGGACCAAAAACAAAACCAAGGATGTCCTGATGGTAAGAGATGGAGGGGTGAAAAAGAAGAATGGGCATTCTAGCACCAGCAAAGGGAAGGGACCAGTTCAGGCCGTCCAGAGTGCACCCAAGAAAGGCAAAGGCAAGGGCAAGGGCAAGAAGGTCAAGCCAAATAAAGCTAGGACCAAGAACCGCTGCTTCACATGCAATGAGGTCGGTCACTGGAGGCAGAACTGCCCAAAGCATCATGAAGCAGGTATGTAAACCTCAGATATTTGTGATTGCTTTAGTTTGTCACTTCTTACTTGTTAGTTTACAAGTGTACTGATACCTAGAGCAAATGACTATTGCAGGTGGTCAGAAGTGATGTGCCCAAGAATTGCAAGGATCCAGATGAAAGTTCATTTTAGACATTTATTTTTCAAGACAATTTTATTTATGAAATAGTTGTTTTATTTATGGTTTACTTTTTAAATACTTATAATTTATTGAATGATTTTAAATTTTATAAGTTGTTGTCTTGAATAAATATCTGTTATGCATGAAGTTTTATTTTTTGACAAGTCAAGTTTTGACTTAATTAGATCCTAGATATTGCCTATTATAGCTACTTCAATAGTCTTTATTAAATTGAAGTAATTTATATGAAAACTAATCAAAACACACGAAATTCTATAAGAATGTGTTTTTGGAAATAAAACATTTATGAATAATATTTTCGTAATCAAGTTTAATTATTCAAATGTTTAGAAGAGAATCTAGGATATTAACTCAGGCAAAGTTAATAACAGTATTTATAAAACTAGGAAAATTCCAAGTTTTGGAGTTAGGATTTAACAAAATCCAGTTAAAGTTTTATAAATGTTAGAATTCTCAAGTGTATTACTTAAAATAGAATTGACTAATCAAAGCTTTGACTAAGTCAATAATGAATTTTGAGTAATAATTGGTTTTCATATAGGCTAGTGGGAGCCCAATTTATTCTCTATCTAGTCTAAAGATAAAGAATAAAAGATATAACTATTGATTGAATATATCTCGGAATTCATGATCCAGGTAGGATGAGAATTCATAAGATATAATTTATCTTATAGTCAAAAGGATAAAAGATCCTTGAAACAAAATAAAGTCATGATTAACTTTTAAATCAATAATTAAAGTGTTGGATTAAATATAGAATTCCAGTAAATTTACTAGCATAGTAAATGGAATCTGATTTCAGGAAGAAATCATTCATCTACACAGCAACTAAGGAAAGTTGCAGTTTAGTTTTACATATTCAGGAACTGGGAGTTATTCCAGGTCTCCAAGTTCAAGGGATATGATAAAATAAAAGACTAATTTTTGTTTAAATGCTTGCAAAAACAATAATTAGCATAATTAAGAGGATTGTACCAGTAAATACAAACTTATATTATTTGGTTATCAGTTTGATTAAAATGATAAACTTAAATCAAAGGATTTAAACTGAAGATAGGTGATACTTCATTTTAGATCAGTATTTAACAAACGTTAAATAGATATTATAAAGGTTATTAAGAAAAGTCATTAATTTTGTTATTATTACAGCGTGTAATATGGACTATACAAAATTAATTTCTTTATCACTTTTATATTTTGCTTGTTTTATAATCCAGGAGTGAAACTAGTTTTCAGTTTTTCATTCAAAATTTGTCCGTGACAACTTATCGTGGTGGGAACCCAATAAGGTGTTAAAGTCATTGTGAACTTTTAGGTAGTTATGATCAGTTGCTGAATAACAGCTACAAGTGTTGTAGACTAAAAGTTGCACAGATATTTGATAGAGTAGCAAATATCGGACGTGATCCACAGATGAGATTACTTCTTGGAATCAGTCATGAGTAAGTCTCACAGTGGTTGTCCCTATTACCTGAGGTATCTGATTTAATGTCATGAGGACTACTGAATACTTAGTACACTCAACCGCTACGCCGTAACAGGGTGGCTATAAAGGGCGTAACTAGATTCAGCGGAAGCGGTGGTGTTAAAGGCAGATATGCAAGAAGGGATTTGCACCTCTTCTCTGAAGAGAGATATTTCTGGGCCCTTCTTGACTGACTGAATATACTGATGAAGTGCATGGCCATTCCCAAACGAACTGATTAGTTGTTTGTCGTTTACCTATCAGTAAAAGTCGGATAGTCGAGAAAACGGAATCTTGAGTATTTAGAGTTGACACTTTCCAAGCTCATACTCACAGATGAAATATCGGGATGCAAAGGGAAAAGCCAAGTTATACCCAATCTATGAACAGTAGTTTCATAGATGTTATTTCCTTACGGAAAGTTTATATCACCTGTCTGGGTATAAGAGTTCTTGTAACCTGGTCAGCCTAAGTGTCTGTCTAGGGGCCTCCTTAGGTCCGTGTAATCAAGGCGGTATTGCCAACTTGCACAAGTGGGAGTCTGTTAGTGATTGTGTGCATAAGTTGACAAACCAGTGATTGCACATCCAATGTTACAAGACACTTGAGGGTCACACCTGTGAGGACCTATAAATCGAATAAGTTATATGAAACCCAGAAATGGAGAGTTAAGATTTATAATAGTCAATTATAAATCAGTTGGGTAATTTCAGTCAGAAATCCCAAAGTTGGAGGGTTATTAATTAATTAAGTAGATTATATATTTAATTGATAAATAAATGTATAATAATTAACTAAAGGAATTATATATATTAGATAAATATATATAAGTTATTATCTAGAGTAATTCTTTTCTTGGAAGAAAAGAAAGAGATAATTATTAAAAGGAAACTGAATCTAAATAAAACTGTATTTTCCTCCATATAAATAAACCTTATGGGTTTAAGGAAAAATTAACGAATTCATAACCTAACAATCAGTTTCCAGTTCTCTCTCTCTCTCTCCCATTGGCGCCGCCCCCCTCTTTCCTGCTACCAGTTCGGTTTTCAGTTTTCGGGTTTCAGTTCTGCTAGAGGAACAATTCGTTGGTCGTTCATTGGTGGATCAATTCTCAAGCAATCCAGGTAAATCTACTATAACTATAGAGTTAATTAAAACAACGATAAAGATCAATAAGTTACTTTGGGTTTTGTAGCTTAATCGCTTCCACATAAGATCAAATCAGTATGGTTTTTGATCATATAGGTCTTTTACCAGTTTGGTTATCAGATCTATGGATTTATCGAACCAGTGAGGTTTCGAGATCCATGATAATCCTCGTGTCAGATTGACCCGAGGAAACCCACAAAAACCCAACACAGACCCCACACCCTTCTTGCACCAATCCCGGAAGAAGCTCCGCTACCCTCACCTAGCTCAGCTCAAAGAACTTACGCTCGGGTAGTACGTGAGCCCCGGTTAGAGGCAGCACCGCAGACTAAAATGGAAGCAGGGTCATCTAGTAGAAACCAGCGAGAGGTCTTTGCCGTGCAAGATGAGAACGACGCATCCAACAACCAACAAGCTTATGTCACTCTTCCACACACTAGAAAGTGGACAAGAAATCATCCCCCCTCCCAGATCATCGGGAGTCCCTCACAACCTGTCTAGACGAGATCTTCAAAGAACGTAGAAAACCTGATTCTATTTGGAGGGTTCTTAAGTGAATTTGAACCTTCGGATGTTTCCCAAGCTCTTACCGATCCTGATTGGGTTTTAGCGATGCAAAAAGAGCTTGCGGAATTCGAGAGAAACAAAGTTTGGCGTTTGGTAACCAGACCGTGGGGAAAGTCCATAATCTGGCTGAAGTGGATATTCCGGAGCAAGAAAGACGAGAACGACCTCATCATCCGGAACAAAGCCCGATTGGTTGCCAAAGGTTATCGCCAGCAAGAGGGTATTGATTACGACGAGACGTTCGCGCCCGTGGCTCGGATCGAGGCTATTCGGATCTTCCTTGCGTATGCCGCACACAAGAACATGACGGTATATCAAATGGACGTCAAGTGTGCCTTCTTGAACGGAGTTCTTCAAGAAGAGGTGTACGTCGAACAACCAGAAGGATTCGTCGATCCCAGATATCCAAACCACGTGTACGTGTTGGACAAGGCGCTTTACGGGCTCAAGCAAGCTCCTAGGGCATGGTACGAAACTCTCACTGATTACTTGCTAGGAGTTGGCTACAAGAAAGGTACAATCGATCCCACTTTGTTTCTTAAGAGATCAGGTAATGACTTAATCATAGTTCAGATATACGTGGATGATATTATCTTTGCATCTACGAAGCCTGAGATGTGCCAAGAGTTTGAAAACACCATGAAATCCCAATTTAAAATGAGCATGATGGGCGAGTTGATGTTCTTTTTAGGACTTCAAGTTCGACAACGCCCTGATGGCATTTTTATAAATCAAGCTAAATATGTTCAAGACCTTTTAAAACGCTTTGATTTCGGTGGTTCAAACTCTACGGCAACACCAATGCCCAGGAATTTTCAACTAAATGCTGATTATTGGTTCCCTCTTGTATCTCACAGCTAGTAGACCAGACATCGTCTTCTCCACGGGTGTCTGTGCTCGTTTTCAGTGTGATCCACGTGATTCTCACTTGTCTGCAGTCAAAAGAATCCTTAGGTATCTGAAGGGCACACCGGATTTTGGCCTTTGGTACCCAAAGGATTCTGGTTTTGAACTAATTGCATATACAGACTCAGACCATGCAGGTTGTAAGCTCAACAGGAAAAGCACATCTGGTGCTTGTCAGTTTCTCGGAGATAAGCTAGTGAGTTGGTCATCCCGGAAGCAGAATTGCGTATCTTTATCCACCGCGGAGGCAGAATATGTTGCCGCCGCCTGCTGCTGCTCGCAAGTTCTGTGGATGAAAACCCAACTTGCCGACTTCGGATACACTATGCAGAGGATTCCCATCTATTGTGACTCCAAGAGTGCGATTCAGATCACGGCAAATCCGGTTCAACATTCTCGGACGAAACATATCGACATCCGATACCACTTCATAAAAGATCACGTCGAGAAAGGTAACATTGAACTGTACTTTGTTGAAAGTGACTATCAGTTTGCTGATGTGTTCACAAAGCCGTTTGATGAGAAGCGTCACTTCTTTCTCCTAAGAAAATTAGGAATGCTAGACCTCCCTGCCTGAGGTCTAGGGGGAGTCGGGAATTCATTATATGTATGCATGTGTGTAGGGGGAGTCTTTAGGAATCTTTGAGTGTCTGCATGAATCGAGGGGGAGTTTCATATCTTTATCTGCTTGTGTTTCTAACGTTCTCGGATCCACACTTCACTTGATACCTTTCTAGACTTCACTTTGTAGGTGTGGAACCTCACGACGACTTCTGGTTAATTCAGATCAGAACTCGCACACAACCCAGTTGAGACGTACCAGGTAAGTCTCTTTATTCGTGGATCGGGAGCTGAACGTGTAAATTTTTGCGAACTTGAAAGTTCAGGGGGGGGGTAGAGTACATGTCTTGAACTTACAAGTTCGGGGACTAACTTTGCCACATTCTGAATCTTATGTTCAGGGACTCGTTTTGCACTTATGTGAAACTTGTAGTTCAGGGTCTGTTTTGAAAATTTCTAAAACTACAAGTTCAGGGACTTGTTTGTAAGTTTCTTAAAACTTCAAGTCCAGGGGTGGTTTTTGCCAATTGGTGAAAGTCGGGTTCAGAGAGCCAAACAGGAGAGCCAAACAGTATTTTTCAACCAAACACAGTACAATTTTTTGGTAAAAATATAAATACTGAATTTAGAGATTTACTATTCACAATTTCAAAAAACTTCATCTTTTTCTCTCTGAATTCTCACCCGATAACCACTTCGCGCTCGATTCCGAAATCGCTCGTTTTTGCTCCGTTCATCGAACCGATTACGTTTCTGGATTTCTGGTAAGTTAACGATCAACCCTTACGTAGTTATAACGTTTAAATCATTCGTTTTAAGGTCTGGATCGAAGCCTAAACTTTTCAAAACTTACCCGAAACCCAAACTTCTTGGAATGGGATTTCGGGGCGTTAAATCGATCCATTGTTGCTTCTAAACTTACTTATTACTGATTTAGGATGCATGTTACTAGTTTAGAGCTTTAAATCGATGGTTGTTGGACGGTTTTTGAGATCAGAAGACGAACTGTCTCGGTTTTCCGAATCGGAAAACATGAGTGTTCATGTTTTCCGAACTCAAAACCGTTGAGTATTCATGTGTGTTTTCCAATTCGGAAAACCAGATAAATCCGATTCGGATTATCAGGTTTTCCGAATCCAAACTTGTGCCTATCGTTTTTCAAGTTTTCCGATTCGGAAAACATGGAATTTCCCTTTTGGGATTCCTAGTTTTTCCGAATCTCTTAAGAGGACAAGTTTTTAAAATTTTTTTCTAAGTCAATTGTTTCCCGATTCGGAAAACCATGTTTTCCGAATCGGAAAACCCAGCTTATAGGTGTGCTTTATTTTTCTAAGTGTGAAGTTTCCCGATTCGGAAAACCATGTTTTCCGAATCGGAAAATTTGTCTTTTAAGTATGCCTTATTTTTCCTAAGTGCTGAGTGTTTTCCGAATCGGAAAACCTCCCCTCGTGTGTTTGCTCGTTTTCGACTCGGAAAATACGAAACACTCAATTTTGGGTTTTCGAGGTTTTCCGACTCGCGCCTAGTCGAGGGTATAGTCTTTTTCTCGTAACATCTATCAAAGCACTTACTAACACCGTTTCATGGTTTTGACTTGACAGAAATGGCTCGTCAACCGAACGCTCCTCCCTCGCCGATCAACAACGCCGCTGACCGAGCGCTCATCTCACCGGACGACATCCGTCAGATCAACCAGAACAACGAATACGTCGACCTGACTAACTTCGTTGTTTGAGACGAGGTTGTGTTAGGATTATGTGCGAGACAGTAACAGGGTTATCGTGTCCAATGTTATAAGACACTAGTAGGTCACACTGCTGCACACCAAAATGAGAATGTTTGGATTATGGGAAATAATTAATTGGTTAATTATTTAGAGAGAAAAAGAAATAAATAATTAGTTAAATTATTTATAGGTTAATTAATCAGTTAGATTAATTAATAGGGTAATTATCAAAGAGAATAATTATGGAAAATATCTATTTGATAATTATCAGACATTTGATTTGGAATCAAACACTGCCTTATTTAATTGATATCATCAATATAAATAAAGGCTTAGGGGTTTTGATGAATCAAAAAAATAACAACTGATAACTCAGAAAACTCTCTCTCTCTCCCTCTCCCCAAAACCGGCGCTAAAACCAGTAAGAGGAAGGTTCGCGTTTTGTTTTTGGGTAATCCTCGGTGGTGGTCTAGCAACTCTCTCAACGGTGCCAGTAGCGGTGTACCCCCTGCTTGCCTTTCAGAGTAACTGTTTGCAAGGTAGTCCATCAAAACATCCTTTATTGTGTCTGTATGGTTTAAGATTGGATCCTTGTTTGGGAATCAGGTTTTTCCGCTGTGCATGTTTTGTATCCCTTGATTCCCAACAGTGGTATCAGAGCCACTTCTTAAAACCTACAGATCAGGTTTATTCGTTTAATGTTTAGGTTTACAAAATACGATTTTTATGTATAATCTTTATGTTTGTAAAAATTGAATTTTTATCGAAAACCGATGGTGGAACGGCGGCAGTTAGCCAACCGAACCACCAAGCTGACCACCACAAAACCACCAGCGGCTCACCACAGCTCGTGGTGGCCGCCGGCCGTTGCGCCAAAGAACACCGCACCACTGTTTTGTGGTGGCGGTGGCTGCTACGTAATCGGCCACCACACAGCCGTGTGATGGCGGCGGCGTTATCAGAAACCAACCACCACACCACCGATTGTGGGGTGGTGGTGATCGGTGGAACCACCAAAGCCGGCGACGGCGATGGTGGAGATCAAAACCCAAATCGAAAGCCACAGTGGTGGCGATCGATTGAACGGCGGCGGTGGTGGCTCTAGTCGCTGCCGTCGTCGAGTTGTCCCTAATCGAACCGTCAATCGACGGTGGTGTCGATCGCCGCCGAGGCCCGCTGCACTACCAATTGGTGGCTGCGGCGGCTGTTAGGTCAATCGACCACCACACAGCCGTGTGGTGGCGACGCGGTTGTGGTCCGAACCACCGTAGCCGCAGATGGCAAACGGTGGTGGTGTTCGTCCGTAACGCCGGAGGCGGCGATGGTGGTAGGAGCTGCTACTGCTGTCGTCGTTCTCCATGTCGACCGCCACACCACCGATTTGTGGTGATGGCGGCGATAGTGTTTTCTTTCGATCGATCGCGGCGGCGGCGGTGGTTTTCCAGCCACTGCTGTCGCTGACGAGTTGTGATTACGGTGGGCGGCGGTGGTGGCTTCATAGCCGCTGTCGTCGCCGGACATCATGATGGCAGCGGTGGTCGTTGCGGTGGCGGTAACTATCAAAGTCGCCGCTACCGGCGGCGATTACGGGAGATACGGGCGGCGGTGGTGGCGTTTTTTAGCTTTCGTAATTATCATTAACGGGCATCAGTTTGAAATCCGTTTCCGGATAATTTTTCGAATGAAGGATCGTTTTTCAGATAAGGTTAAGACGATTCAGGATAAGATTTAATTAATTACTTTAATTAATTAGTTTTATAATTATTAAATTAAAATTCAGATGTGTTTTAATTTATTTAATTATATGATAAGTCATAGCTGAACCCTTTAGACCCGTGGTTGTGTTTATCCGTTTTATTAGAATAGTTGGGAGGCCTGCGAGCCATTTACAACCCTTTTGTAATTTTAAAGTTTTATTAGGATAGTTGGGAGGCCTGCGTGCCATTTGAACCCATTTGTAACACTTTTTTTTCAATTACATCGAGACGGAGACAAGATGACAACCATGGATCTCGGAGCCAGTGGGAGTGCCAGAAGACGAAGACTTTTGTCACTTAGGGATTAAGACCGTTGTCTTGTGTTGGCTCACAAAACAACATTAGTTTAAGGGTTTAAGCTATGACTGTGCTGTTTATATTTAAATTGCGTGGTTGTTTAATTTACGTAATTGCTATTGAATATAAATTGCCCTTTTTGAACGGATTGTTTAAAAAATTTTAAAAGGATACAAATACAGTTAGTGTTTGGATCCAGTTTTTCAAAGTTTTGAAAAAAGAAAACTGGCAATTTAGACCCTTGTTAAAAATCATAGATTAGTAAGTGCAACCCACTTTAGGGGCACTTCCGGTGTAAGGTACATAGGGCGTTGTAAGTGCACACACTATGAACGCCCGTGTTCAAACCGAAACTGGAAGGTGATAAAACTCTGCGAATTATCTCCGGGTGGTACCGGCCAGAGTTTGTCCAGGTCCCGGGTGGTGCAATCTATTTTGGTAATTATTTATTCACTGGGTGGTACCAGGCCAAAATGCACTAGAGGGACTAAATATGAACGGATTATTAATATCCGATGTCCCGACGATCTAGAAGTCGTATTTTCAAGATAGGAATACGATTGGTATAGTGTTACCTACCATAGATCGCATGAGTCGGTATGACATGATCACATGCTTCCCGACACATGTGAAATATGGATTCTAGTCTAATAAATTTATTTTAAGGGTAATAATTTATTAGAATTATATAATTATAAACTAAAACTGGAATTTTATATTCTTCTGTAGATGTCTCAAATTAGTATTCCGTTTTATTCACCTGAAGAGTCACTTCGCCTTATTATGGGCAAGTGGAAGCTTACGGGCCATAACTTTCCAGTTTGGAAGTTACACTTGAGGAACGTTTTATGTGCCCAGGATAAGCTTTATGTGATCAACAAACCCGTATCACGACCTAAAAGCAATGCCCCTGAAGAGGAATTTGCTGAGTATTTTAGATACTTGACAGATGAATCGGATGTAATGTCCATTCTGATTTTCTCTATGTCACCCGAGTTCACGGGAGATTTAAGAGTTAAATCATGTCACGAGGTTGTGAGAGATGTGGAGAACCAGCTAGGTCTCTACAAGCACACGGGAAAGCTATTGATCATGCAAGAGATTCTCTCCCTGAAGCTACAGAAGGGTCAGTCAGTTAAAAACCATCTTGTTGATATGAGAAGGCTTTTTAAATGTTTATCACGTCTGGGGTACAAGATGACTCAGGAAGAGTTAGTGTATCTCATGTGGTTCTCCCTCACAAAGGAAGTTCAGGACACAGCTAGTGCCTACATGAAGGAACCAAAGAGCGACGTGGATAAAGTTCATGAAGATATCCTGGCCAGTCTAGAGCCAGTACCCGAACCTGCGAATCTCATGGACACTGATATAATAGATGAGCTGGGAGATCTGAGTTGCCCAGAGTGCGGCAGCGAGGATATTTGCGAGCACTCGATGAACATCGACCAGATGGATATCGGTTTACCCGATACTCCAGGTATCTTTATGATAGATTGCTTAATCACTTCTTATGAATCATGGGTAATTGATACAGGCAGTGGTAACCACATTTGTAATCATTTACAGGGATTCACTAGAAGAAAGACTCTGAGGAAGGACCGTTCGAACCTACGAGTGGGCGAAGGCACTCCGTTGATTGCTGAAGCCGTGGGATCTTATAGTCTTAGTTTACCCTCGGGTCTAGTTTTGGAACTGAATAATTGTTATTATATTCCAAATATGATTAAGAATGTATTGTCTTTTGATTTGTTGGTAGACCAAGGCTTTTACTATAAATATTCTTATAAAATGATTTCGGTTTTTAAAGATAATATTTTCTATTTTAAAGCTACACCTGTAGATGGTCTATACACTGTAAATCTTAAAGACAACAATAGTGAAATCTATCATATAAGTAAGCGATCCAAGGATATTGAGGATCAGACTTACCTCTGGCATTGTCGTTTGGGCCATATAAAAAGAAACGTGTTGAACTACTCCTAAAAGGAGGTTTTCTTGGAAATTTCGACTACAAACCTTTTGATAATTGCGAATCTTGTTTATCTGGTAAAATGACAAAGCAACCTTTCAACAGTGAGAATGAAAGGGCTACTGACTTGCTTGAAATAATCCACACAGATGTATGTGGACCTTTCAGTCATGTAGCAAGAGGAGGATACCGGTACTTCATTACCTTCACTGACGACTTCAGTAGGTATGGCTATGTCTACTTAATGAGACATAAATCTGAAACCTTTGAGAAATTCAAGGAATATCAGAATGAAGTACAGAATCTACTTGACAAAAGGATCAAGTTCTTACGGTCAGATCGAGGTGGCGAATATCTCAGTGATGAGTTTGACAATCATCTGATGGAGTGTGGGATTGTATCCCAACTTACACCTCCGTATACACCTCAGATGAACGGTGTATCAGAAAGGAGAAATCGTACTTTGCTAGACATGGTACGAACAATGATGTGTCATTCTTCGCTGCCAGTATCATTCTGGGGACACGCGCTCGAAACAGCAGCACACATACTGAACAGAGCGCCAACAAAGTCGGTAGAAAAGACTCCATACGAATTATGGAAGGGTAAGAAACCCAACATATCTTTTCTGAAAATTTGGGGTTGTGAGGTTTACGTCAAACGACCTACCTCAGAAAAACTCAAACCCAAATCCGACAAGTGTTTCTTCGTTGGATATCCCAAGACCACCGTGGGATATTATTTCTACAACCCTGAAGAGAACAAAGTGTTTGTTGCTCGAAATGGAAAATTTCTGGAAGAAAAGTTTCTCAGTTTAGAGAACACCAGAAAGGATGTAGATCTACAGATAGTAGACGAAGAAAACACTACACCAGTTGTTGAGCCAGAAGTTCAACATAATAATGTTGAACCTCAATCAGAGCCGATTGAGGAAGTGCAAACACAGGACCTTCGCAGATCCGGTAGGGTAAGACAAGAACCAGATAGGTATCTTGGGTTCCTAGTCTCTCAAGACAGTGGAGACTTAAATGAACCAACATCCTATGGAGAAGCTGTGTCAGGCAGTGAGTCTGAACAATGGCAGGAAGCCATGAAGGCCGAGATGCAATCCATGTATGACAACCAAGTCTGGGAGTTGACTGATTTGCCACAACACTGTAAGGCTGTTGGACGCAAATGGGTTTTCAAGAAGAAAACCGACATGGATGGGAACGTACACACCTTCAAAGCCAGACTGGTTGCAAAAGGATTCACGCAAACTCATGGCATTGACTATGATGAAACCTTTTCACCAGTGGCAATGTTGAAGTCAATTAGGATTCTTATGGCCATCTCAGCGTACTTTAACTACGAGATTTGGCAAATGGACGTCAAGACAGCCTTTCTGAATGGAAAATTAACAAAAGACGTCTATATGGAACAACCAGAGGGGTTTGAAGATCCTAAAAATCCTAATAAGGTGTGTAAACTGTTAAAATCTATTTATGGATTGAAGCAAGCATCTCGAAGCTGGAACTTACACTTTGATGAGCGAATCAAAGAGTTTGGCTTCGCTAAAAGTGAGTTTGAGCCATGTGTTTACACTAAGTTCAGTGGGAGCATAGTAACCTTCCTGGTCTTATATGTAGATGACATACTACTCATAGGAAACAATGTACCAACTTTACAGAGTGTTAAAGAATGGTTAAGTAAATGTTTCCAGATGAAAGACCTTGGAGAAGCCGCTTATATACTAGGTATAAAGATCTACAGAAATAGATCTAAGCGGCTTATCGGACTTAGTCAGAGTACATACATTGACAAAATACTGAAAAGATTCAGGATGGATGAATCCAAGAAAGGATTCATTCCAATGCAACATGGCATAGTGTTAAGTAAAACACAGTGTCCTGTTTCTAGTGAAGATCAGGACAGGATGAAATCGGTCCCATATGCTTCTGCAATTGGATCGATTATGTATGCCATGCTATGTACTAGGCCCGATGTTGCTTACTCAGTAAGTGTTACGAGCAGATACCAACAGAATCCAGGTGAGCCCCATTGGGTGGCTGTCAAGAACATTCTCAAATATCTGAGAAGAACGAAAGAAATGTTCTTGGTCTTTGGAGGTACTGAGGATGAAATTAGTGTCACCGGGTACTCTGACGCTAGTTTCCAGACCGACAGAGATGACTTCAGGTCACAGTCAGGGTATGTCTTTACCCTAAACGGAGGTGCGATCTCATGGAAGAGCTCGAAGCAGGACACGATTGCAGACTCAACTACAGAGGCAGAGTACATTGCAGCATGTGATGCAGCAAAGGAAGCTGTCTGGCTGAGGAATTTTCTATCGGATCTCAGAGTGGTTGCCAGTATCTCGAGACCGATAGATATATTCTGTGATAACTCAGGAGCCGTGGCGCAAGCAAAGGAACCTAGAGAGCATCACAAGTCGAGACACGTGCTCAGAAAGTATCACCTCATCCGAGAGATCATTGGAAGAGGAGATGTGAGAATATGCAAGATTCCAACAGAAGACAATGTCGCAGATCCGCTGACAAAGCCACTAGCAAGGGCAAAGCATGAGGCACATGCGAATTCCATTGGGATGCAGTACCTGGAAGCCAGTAGCTAGTACTTAGTTTATTAATTATTACTATAGTCTAATTTAGAAACAATGTAATCATGTAAAGTTTTTATTTCACAGTGTGTTGGAAATAAATGGAGGTTTTAATTTCATGATTGTTCTAAATTAACTATTTTTCGCATATTTAACGTATCCTTGATTCTACAAAGTCTTGTATGAAATCTAAATTTCCGTAGCCACTTATTGAAATGGGAATTTCAATAGGGAGTTTTACGCTACTATAAATACTTGATGATTTATTCGAAGTAAAGAATAAAAGCACAAGTGATGTGACCAAGTGTTTGTAGATACTCATCAGAGTGTTTGGGTATTGGAAGTGACCAGTAATCAAGTCTGCTTCATGGAGCCTTAGTCATAAGCACTGACTTGATAGGTTGTCCTTAGACCTGAGATACTTGGTTTGGGAACACGAGGACCACTGTACTCTTAGCACGTACTAACGCTGCACCGTAATTGGGTGGCCATACGGGACGTGACTAGATGCAGCGGAAGCCGTGGATCCAAATGCGAGTAGTCAAGAAGGGATTTGCACCTCTTTCAAAAGAGAGATATTTCCGGGCCCCTTGACGATTAAGATTGGCATAAAACGCGTGGCCACGCTCGGATAGAATAACAGGGGTTATTTAGTAATATCCGTTACTGCAGGCAATCGAAATCAAGGTCAAGAAATACTTGATTTTAAGAAATGAATCCTCCACTCCATGTCTTAAATCACTTTAGAAATATCGTGTGCAAAAGGAATGAACCTGTGTACTAATTCAAGCATGAATTGTATCTCTGGATATAAGAGATCTTATAACCTGGTTAACCTAAGTGTCTGGCTAGGGACCTCCTTAGGCGAATGATAACAGTTCAGTTACATGTCTAGCACAAGTGGGAGTCTGTTAGGATTATGTGCGAGACAGTAACAGGGTTATCGTGTCCAATGTTATAAGACACTAGTAGGTCACACTGCTGCACACCAAAATGAGAATGTTTGGATTATGGGAAATAATTAATTGGTTAATTATTTAGAGAGAAAAAGAAATAAATAATTAGTTAAATTATTTATAGGTTAATTAATCAGTTAGATTAATTAATAGGGTAATTATCAAAGAGAATAATTATGGAAAATATCTATTTGATAATTATCAGACATTTGATTTGGAATCAAACACTGCCTTATTTAATTGATATCATCAATATAAATAAAGGCTTAGGGGTTTTGATGAATCAAAAAAATAACAACTGATAACTCAGAAAACTCTCTCTCTCTCCCTCTCCCCAAAACCGGCGCTAAAACCAGTAAGAGGAAGGTTCGCGTTTTGTTTTTGGGTAATCCTCGGTGGTGGTCTAGCAACTCTCTCAACGGTGCCAGTAGCGGTGTACCCCCTGCTTGCCTTTCAGAGTAACTGTTTGCAAGGTAGTCCATCAAAACATCCTTTATTGTGTCTGTATGGTTTAAGATTGGATCCTTGTTTGGGAATCAGGTTTTTCCGCTGTGCATGTTTTGTATCCCTTGATTACCAACAGGTTGTACTCGAGATCCTGAAGGCGCATCCCCTTGCTTACGCGATGCAGACCATAGTCGACATACCTCTGTTGTACCTTCAGCAGTTCTGGAAGATGTCTCGCGTAGAGACCAGAGATGGAGTGCAGACCATCGTGGGCCGTGTAGACCACACCGAGCTGACTATCACCCTGGAGGATCTAAGGCGAATCCTTCATCTGCCGGCCGCCACTCCCGAGGCCCCGTTCGAGCCACTAGTTTCCGGCCCCGAACTCTTCAGCGAGATTCTCGCGCTCGGGGTCCATATCACACCAAATCAGAGACTGAACGGGATCTCTCAAGTAACTCAAGGGATGCTGCCTCCCATCTAGTTCTCCGTCTTCAACATCCTGAACCGCACACTGTCCTCGAAGACTCATGGCGTGGATAGGGCTATAACCCACATGTGGCACGTGATTACTCTGTCGCCTACGGAAGGCGAATTGATGTTCCTCAACAACTCTGGTTGGACATCGTCAATGACGTCCGGGCAGGCCCTGCAAGGAACCGCCACACTTCCATCCCTTGGATGCGGTTTTTCAGCATCATCATTCGTGATCACATGGATCACAATCAGACAGTCAGGCGCAGATCCGGCCACCCACGATTCCAGAGTCAACAGATCGGAAGGATGAACAGGAGGAATCTGCGACCCGGCCAGGTAGAAATGCCTATCCCTGAAAATGTGTTGAGTATGGCGGACCGTAGGGCTGAGAGCGTTAGATTATACCGTGTGTCTATAGGCTTAGAAGCCGCGTCCACGGACTCCTCAGAACCGAGGAGCCCTACCCCGGACGCGCAACTCGTCCTTCTTAGAAGCCGTGCCACCGGCACGGCAGGCCAAAGCTCCAGTGGGGGAGCTTCTGGCTCGGGAGTTATGAGCGTTGACGTAAGGGGCGAAGCGGGTAGAATTGTTCGTACGTCCGCCACTCCTCACATCGAAGGTGCCGAGGCCTATCAGAGAGCCACTGAGGTCCGGGCTTGCCGTGCACGCACTCGCACATACGTCGAAGAAACGACACACGTTGCCGTTGAACGTGATATCATGTGTGGCTACCGGGTCAAGCAGTACACGGGAACGCTCCAACAATCACCAGTGCACTCGTCATCCGAGGAACGCCGCACGCCATCGCCGCCTCAACAAACCGAACAAGTGGGTGAGGAAGTGGAAGCTTCCCCACAAGAACAAGCACACTTCCCCACTCCACCTCATACGGACGCGGCCCCACAACAAACCGGCGAACCATCTGGAGATCCTTCCAGCGATGACTCCGACGGTCACGAGTCTTCTGATCACACACCTTCTGACCGTCGTGAGGATGATGACGAGGCCACAGAATCCGAGAAGCTTGATTATGGATCTGATTCAGAGTACCAAGAGACCGAACCGGCGAAGGGCGGAAAGGCCCAGATGATCGATGCTGATGAAGCTACCTCAACGACGACAGGATGTCCGAGGATCCCGTTTTGGCTGGGGATCTAGCTTCTGATGACCGGACTGTCGGTCGCGAGGAGGAAGAAGAAGCCGAGGTTGCTACCAGCTGGGGAAGGTTAGATAGTAAGGATGAGGAAGAGAGAGAGCGTTTAGCAAAAGAGACCGAAGAGGTAGAGGTCCAGTTAGACGAGCCGTGGGCTCAAATTCAGGAAGGAGGCGGAGAAGAAGAGCCGCATAGGTTAGAAACGGAAGTCCCCCAACCCTGAGTCAAACCAACAGAGAGGCAACCACACCGAGACCGGGCACCCTACGGTGTCTGGTCAAGACGCTAGCAGCCAACTAGCGCATCTGCACACCTCAACCAGCCACTCGACCATCTCTCAACAGATGGAACTTCCACCGGCCACTCAATCGGAGTCTGCGGTGTTGAGATAAGAGAGGAACTGCCCCACCTCTCGACTTCCTTCAGTGCATGTAGAGTCGTAGAGCCAATTCCCGGGACTTACACGCTCCGTTCGATTTTTAGGACACGCTCGTCGACTACTCAAGCGGAGATCCCACGGGACTCCACCGGAACGGGGAGAGTTGGTGCGTTAGAAGACGCCCTTCGAGGATCTACCGGAAGCCCTGACACCGTCAACATTACACCAGCGGTGACATCAGGCCGAGAGAGCACCTCTATAGGTCTCTTCTCGACAATGGAGCTCAAGTAGCACCGGGTTTTGCACCACCGGGACCGGGTCCGACAGACTCGAGCGAAGTCTCTAAAGATGCTTACGCAACACTGGGGCTTTTAAGCCTGACGGATTCGGGTGGAATCCCTAAAACCACCCCAGTACCAACGGGACTTCAAGGTCCGACGGATTTGGACGACATCCTAAAAGTCGTCCACTCACGAATGCTAGCTATGGAGGAAGCCAACAAGGCTAGGGATGCACGGGTCGAGGCGTTGGAGCGTGCCTTGGCCGAAACAGAGCGGAAACGACTAGCAGATCTTGAGGCATCGAGGAAGACTCAAGAAGACCGAGATCAGGAGCTTTATGAGCTCAAACGGCGGATCAAGGGCAAACATACGGAAGAAGCCCCGTCAACAGAAGCTCCTACCCCGCGACAGTCCGAAGATACTCTACGTCTTCCACCACCTACCTCGGGCAACCTTCCTGACATCCCTGGATATGTCACGGAGGCGGAGCATGCGATCATGATTTCCTCCTACACCACACAGAATGATCGCCTCTCCGCTCAGCTTCGAGAGAGAGAGACGCCCAGATCGAGCTCCTTCAGCAGCGCATACGGGAACTAGAGGCCATGTGTCGGTCTCAGGCTCAGCCTTCCAAACGGAGGCATGACGACCCTGATGACTCGGCACCGGGTCCTCATGAGGGGGAGGTGTAGGCTTCCAAACGGCTTCGCATCAACCTCCAATCTGCCTCCGGTTCCGGCTCGTCCTCCGCTCCTGCTTCATCCACCGCTCCGTCAAGCGCTCCATCAGAGTCGGCCGCCGATACTCCGTACGTAGATTCAGACACGGAGACTCTTGATGTGTCGGGTTGGCATTACGAGTCAATCCCGTTAGATGAGGTAATTCAGTTCCCTCGTCTAACCGAGACAGCTGACATTGATGTCATTCCCCCGGAAGCAGCACCGACAGACTTATCAGAGATCCAGATTCCGGAAGAAGATCGGAGAATCCTTCAGTCGCTAGCCCAAAGCCTCCGGATTTATCAGAAGGGGGACGACATCCTCCGAGACACAAATTACGACAACCTTCTTTCCACGATTGAGTTCCCCACTCCAGAAGCTCCGCAAACGATCTCCACAACAACTCCTGAATCCTCCACTCCTACCATCATCCAGTTGAACTGGAATCATACGGTCATCTTCAGGACGTTCCTCGAGGAGTCTTTCACCCGGATCTTCCAGCAAGAGAAACTACATGTATGGTCTCGAAAGGTCTTCTTCGGGATCTCCCACATCAAAAAGCTGCGAAGAAGAACTGCATACGTCCACCAAAGGAAGTGCAACTGGGCGACCCACGGACGTCAAAGAATCCGACGTCGATTCACGAAGGTAACTGGTGTTCGTCCTTACAAACACGGACATCAATTATTCCTCGAGTTCGATGTTCGCATGTACGGGACCGGCATTCCGGCGGGAGAGTTGCAGAACTGGACGTTCACTGAAGCAGATCTGGACCGGGTTCACCTTGAAGACCTCCTCTCGATCATCAAGTATCTGGAAGGCCCAATCCTTCGATTCGACTACTACCGTGATGGCACCGAGATTCTGAAGAAGTATGTTCGTCATGTGATCACCCTTGCACGTATGACGCACTACCAACTTGCCATCGAAAGCCGACAACCTAAAGTCAACCTTCTCCGTCCAAACTTGCAAGTGCCCGGTATTGATGCTTACCTTCCTTACATGCCTTCCAGGATACCGGAACACGGGGTCGTCTACATAACGAAGAAGAAGAAGGAACGCAAGTTCATGCGTTTCAGCAAGCTTCCAAAATTCTGCGACGGCACCCTGCTCTACGTCTACAACGGAATGAGGAGCAGACTTCTGACAGATCACATCCCTAGCTCAAGGATCATTGATGGGAAGGGCAAGGTTTTGGAGGCGATGAACCTGATTGAGCGGAAACTGAAGGAAAGGCTGATGTATCGCCGGGTCGAAGCCGCGATGAAGATGAGGACAAGGATTATAGGAGATTGGGACGAGTTCGTGCAGATGTCCAAGTGGGAACCGGGATTGGAGCTACCGCCACCTTTCTGACTTCTTCCCAAAGGGGGAGATTGTTAGACCTCTTGTTGGGAATAGTCAGAAAATCTATCTTTATATTCTTTCTTTAGTTAACTGTTAGTTTGTCTGAACAATTTGTCTTTTGTATTGCCCTTGTTTAGAGGTTTGGAACCTCGGGGGCCGTTTGTGACAATCTTGTATTTTGCCTCATTCCTATTTAAGGAATGAGATGGCTAGGGTTTATATGGATGAATGCTTAATCTTTGGTTTTTACTCTTTATTGCAATATTCTAAATACCACCATTGATGATCATTTGAAGCTTTGTGTTCATCATTTATTATTGATTTCAATCCATTTCTCCTCCATTTCTTGATTATTGGGACAACAATGGTTTATATGGATGAATGCTTAATCTTTGGTTTTTACTCTTTATTGCAATATTCTAAATACCACCATTGATGATCATTTGAAGCTTTGTGTTCATCATTTATTATTGATTTCAATCCATTTCTCCTCCATTTCTCGATTATTGGGACAACATTTAGGCAATAGGGACTTGATCTCCTTTATTTATAGGCCACTAGAGACTCATCCCATAAGGAGTCCTAGTTTATCTATAGACTTTATTTTCAAAATAATAGAAGATATACACTTACCTTAATGTTAATCAGGTAATTAACTTAATGAAATATCCTACTCATATTAGGAGATATATATCCAAATATGTAACCGGATAATAACTGATATAGGATTCTCTTGATAATTATCATATTTAAATCAATTGTCCTTTAATAATTAATACAAATAATGTCAAAGTCCAATTTATTTCCAACAATTGGCGCGAGAAAGCAAGCACACTTTTGCCCACTGCAACAAAGCTGAGGAGCCTTTGTCCGAGCTTTCTTTTTATAGGAAAATATAAAAAACGAGACAATTACTAATTGATATAAGATGATATTAACTAAGTAACTAAGAGCAGATAAATTCGTTGTTAACAATATATAATTTAACTTTATTTTTTGTTTGTATTAAAACTAAAAAATGTATTAATTATCTGTTAAAGACTTAGTATCCAACTATCTGATAAATGGGACCATTCTTAAGGATGAAGCCCAAGACTTTTTGAGGTTTCCACCGGAATAGATATCAAGTTAAATCTACTTCTAAACACACAATAGCTTATGCTCTCTCTCTCTCTCTATATATATATATATATATATATAGGGGTGGGTTCAAATACAAACCACCCTTTCGTTGTGAACGTGAGGACAGCCCAGAGCGCGACACGTGGCAATCTGAAACGGCGGGTCAAGTCATATTCGGTCTGAATAAAACTGCATGTTAGTGTTATTCATACTGAATAACGCTTGACCCGCGGATGACCCGCGGCTGACCCGCCCGCGTCCAATTGCATCAGAGTGCATGTTAGTGTTATTCAGTCTGAATAACGCTTTATTCAGTCTGAATAACTAAGTCGAAATTTTTTCAAATTGCCACGTGTCGCGCTCTCGTTTGTCCTCACGTTCACAATGAAAAGGTGGTTTGCAATTGAACTTTCACCTATATATATATATATATATTTGTTCTTCCTTGTTGATGCATTCCATTTGATTTCAACACCATTTTTACTTTATGTCATTGTCATCGTTATTAACTAATGAATCCCGACTACATCAAATCTTAGGCTTTGCGACTAGAGACTCACAACATATAGAGTGGTTGTATAAAACATTTAAAGAAGTGTTTATTCTACCATGCAGTTTATTCGCTCTTTGTCGATTAATTCAGGTTGGTATTTAATTTGGTGCATTGTAATTTACCTTTTGTTCACAATGTGAACAACTCTACATATACACTTTTCTTTGTTTAATATATTGAGGTGGATGTTTAAGTGTATGGTTCTAATCAATTTAGAATTTCTTGGTCTTTTTGGATTGGATAAAGATTAAGTCTTTACAATTAAAGTTGTCATCTTGGTTAATAAAGTTTACAGTTTTGTTTATTTCTTAATAAAATTTGAAACTTTGTTAAACTTTTTGTTGATCCAAACTCTCTCAATAATGAATTGATGATGATCCTTAGTGAAAAATACTATGTTTATAATTTATTCAACTTCGGCGTTTCGTGACTGAGTATGTTCAGTGATCACTCAATAGTTGCACTATAAATTGGAGAACTTAGTGTTGTTGAAGACAAGCATTCGCGTATAAGGATGCTTCAATAAGGTCGAAAAGTAGTTGAATATAGAGTCAAGGTAGATCATGATCTGAAACAGAATATTCACCGATGTCAACTTGACTGCATATAATGTGATCTGAATCAAGACTTAACTATCAGTCTATCACTGAGGAATCCACTTAGTGTTTTTACTAGCTAATCAAGAGTCTTGTTCAAGAAGATTCAAAATTTTCTTTTCCTCATTTACACACAAGGAAGCCTCACATGCTTCACTCTGGCAAGAAGTACACGTATGGGTTCTCTATCATGCAAGTCAATTTGAAACAACTGTTCACAATACGACTAAAAATATGACTTGCCAAAAGCACTTACTAATACATCACATGAATAGTGACATGCAAACCAATCTTGATACGAAACGTCGAAAGTTTCTCTGATCTGCATAAAACGCGTTGAGTACAAATACCAGAGAAGACATCTCTTCTCTGTTTACTCTTCTCACCCACTCTTTCTCTTAGCATTCTTTCTTCCGTCTTTTTACTTACTTGTGCAAGGTAAAAGCTTAGTGATTTTCTTGGGATTTTTTAGTAGGTTTATCCTTATCTTCTTCCGTAACAATCTTGTAAATTCTATATTTGTTTAGTTAATCAATAATCAAGAATTTAAAATGTATATTGATAGTTGTGTTTGTACTCACCCCTTTCTATAAACTATTTGCTCATTCTTGGAGAACTCTTACGCGACCAACAAGCGGTATCAGAGCATTTGGATCTTTCTTTTCTTCTTAAACGATTTTTCAAAGACCCTCTTGTTATTTTTCTCTAAATGGCTCTTCAAAACATCAAAGACAACTACCATGATATTGGCTCTCTTGCCAAACAACCTTAATTCAATAGAGATAATTTTGATCTCTGTAAGAATCGAAGGTCTCTGTAAGAATCGGATGTCTCTTTTCCTTGAGGGTGTCGATCCTCAAATTCCTCACTACATGGAAAATGGACCCTAAGTTCCAAAATCTGTCGTTCTACCTGTTTCAGCCACTACTACCATTGAAGCTATTCTTGAGATGACAATAGTGAAGAACCACACTAGTGGAGTGATAAAGATAAGAAGTTGGTAGGTATTGACACCAAAGAAAGATCTATCATTGATGTGTTTTTCTTGATGAGGTATACAATTCCATTATGCACCTCAAACATAGGATTTTGAAATCCCAAAAGAGTAACTGGGATTTCAAAAGATTTCATAGGATATTATATATAATAATGTTCTATATGTTAAATTTTTTTTTCAATAATCAGTAAATAAAAGATAATAATAATTTTAACTATTTTTATATATAATAATGTTCTATATGTTAAAAAATTTGTTTTTCAATAACCAGTAAATAAAAGATAATTTAACTATTTTTATAAAAATAACTATTTTTATAATATAAAAGATAATTTTTTTTTATTAATAATGGAATTCAAATTCATTCCAAATCCTACAAACCAAACACAAAAGGGGATTCTAAATCCAAATCCATCCAAATCCAAATCCATACATAAAATCCAAATCCATACATAAAATCCAATCCAATCCATTCCATTCTATTCCTATAAACCGAACCCACCCTAAGATTTTTA
>CM058040.1:77772115-77799660 GCA_030169165.1 Centaurea solstitialis
AATTATTTAATTATTAAAAACCCTATAATTAAATATAATTGGTAAACTTAAATAATAAATTAATTATGATGCTTATAACAAGAAAAGCCCAATTTTTAAGCTTATTAAACCTTCCTAAGGCCCAACAGACTAGGCCCATCACCCTCCTAATTAAGCCCTTGACCACTACTCGTCTGAGTAGCCGCCGGAGGTGGTCGCCGGCGCCGGCGAGCGTCATTTTTTCGGCAACGAACGCCGGTTTTTAGATGAACTCTTGTTTCGCTACGTTTCTCATTAGGGTGAGCACGGTTCGGTTCGGTCCGGTTTTTGGTCGGAACCGAACCGAAAACCGAGCCATTCGGTTTTCGGTTTTTTTTTGTTCGGTTTTCGTTTTTTTTTTTGGTTCTCGATTTTTTTTCAGTTTTCGGTTTTTCCGGGTTTTTTTTTATTTTACGTTTTTTGGTTTTTTTTCCCCGTTTTCGGTCTATAACTCTATATTTCTTCCATTTTTCAATGGTTGGTGAAATGGTTTGGTTTTCGGTCTTCGGTTTTCGGTTTTTAGTTTTCGGTTATCTTTCATCTTTTCAACTTGTCAATTTCTTATAATTAGTCCAAAAAACATGTTTAATGTCTTAAAAATTAATTTGTTAAATATAGAATATGAAATCAAAAATTAAAAGTCTAATAAATTAATAATTCAATAATTATAAGGACTATAAAAGTATAAAATAATAAAACTAAATAAGTTTACGAATCGTCAAAATATGTGAGTCAGTGAATCAGTGAGGAATAGATGCACACTTCACTGCAAGCGATATTAGACGAGAATAACGCTCAAACAACGAGAAACAAGCTAAAGAAAGTGGATCAACAATAACACACAAAATGAGAAGTCGGGAATTGTATTACGTAAGCTTGCATGTATTGAAGATGATAGTTGCTTGATTACTAATAAACGCAAGAACAGTCCTTAGAGTCTATGACTCTTTTCATAAAGGACACAAAAGTAAAACTAAGCTACTACAACTATTAACTAATATCAAAAGAGGCCCCCAGGACTTCTTTACAACAAAAGAGGATCTTACAAAATACAAACAAGATGTTTGAGGCGTTAAGATTGCTAGTTTCGTGAAAGATCAAGGGGAAATTGATAATATATATATATATATAAATTTTAAAACTTTAAAATATTTTCGGTTCGGTTCGGTTTTGGAGCCAAAACTGAAACCGAACCATTTGGTTTTTTGGTTTTCGGTTTCGGTTCGGTTTTTCGGTTTTCGTTTCGGTTTTTGCTCACCCCTATTTCTCACCCATTTCTATGATTCGTTTTCCAAAATTTAATTTATTAAAATTCCTATATATTAGAAACAAGAATCAATATAAAACATTGAGTTTTTAGTTAGATAATCCCGCTCAAAGTTTCATATTTTACTGAAAACAATGATTTGAGCGATTCGGTCGAATCGACAACCTTCTAGTTGTCCATTCGACTTCAAAATTAATCTGGGATCCTCTTATGTTCGTTTTAGTGTAATGGGACGTATGGGTTATCAATTGAGTCAAACTTAATTTAGATTAAGTCAGGAGGTGCGGAGTGCACGCTTGTATCAAAACGAAGTTTGTTCTTAGTTTGGTTTAAGGAACGCCTCGCATGTAGCGAGTGTGTTGGCATTCAATAACCAAAAGTGGTCGACTTCTGGAAGGATTGTTGCGATGCAAAGTTGGGGCTCGCGACACGAGTGAACCCTTATCGAACCTTGTGATCTCTAGGTTGTGTACGCGATGTGAGAGAATTGAGTGACAAAGATTGATAATTCCATTTATCATGTGAACACCAAAAGAGTGAAATATGATTTGAAGCAAACTTATATATGGAATTGTCGTCTTGGCCATATATGTAACACCCCAAAAATTTGGAGTCAACAAAAATTTTCATTAACGAAAGGTGGTAATACAAATTACGCCAAAGCGTGAGCTCTTCCCAAAAACAGGGGTATAATAGTAGTGTATAATTACAATGTTTGTAATATTAAATAAAGAATGTGACAACCATCTAGTCTAAATCCTATCTAGGAAAAAGACTACAAAAAGGGTTGTCAATCTGTCAATGCCTGCGCGGTCTAAAGGACCGGTCTCTTTACACGTCCCCCAAAGCTCATTCTTAACCCCGGCACCTACTTGGGAACGGCGTCCCTAGCACCTGAGAGACACATCGACACCAAACAAGTGTTAGGCCAAAGGAGCCTAGTGAGTTGTATCAATAAAAGACAACACATGTAACATCGGGATAAGGCATACGAGATATGCAAAAGTATATAATCAATCACAATGAAAGCATGTTAAACCGGTTTATTATTTATCTTCGGAAACAATGGGAGCGACCCATCTCCCCCAACCAATATCCCATCACTCGTTAGTTCCAAACACCTCGATGTCCCGAATTTAGCATGGCAACATCATCCGAGGCCCGCGCACCCCGGAGCAACCCGAGGGCCGGCGACATAGGGGCATTCCTATTTCAGAACCTCCCAAGACTATTTGGTGTGGAAATATTGCGTTGGTTCGTCCATGTTATTAACACACAAGCAGCCTCGATACCGCATTTACCATGGTACTATCAACTGAGACATAAACGTATTGTCTAGAAAGACTCATACAACTTATTAACCTTTCACAAGTATTAAACAAGGGTCTCAAGCCCTTCATTCAATTCATATTAGGCCAACATGTTCGGGACTCAATTCCTTCACATAATTCTGTGGCACGCGTACTAACTCATGTTCCAAGTATACATTTATCATATACTTCATGAAGCTAATTCATACATTAGTAACATACCATACTCTACTCAATGCATACCACATTCACATCAACCATTCATACAAGTACTCATTACTCATATACTTCATAGCAAATACGTAACCTAACGATTTAGGCATTCCATCCAAATCACATTCATTTACAATAACCAAGCAAGGCATACAAATCAAACAAGATGATGTGCTCTCAGTTTTAACAAAACGGGTTTAGCAACTCACCTTGCGTCTTGTAAAGCCAAAAGTCCCAAATTTCACCAAGAACCCTAGCTTAAAGCTTGAGTGAACACCTAAACTAATAAGGAGTTAATATCTTGGATTAATTCTAGATCCATGACATATAAGACTAGATCTACACTTAAAACCCATAAATAGAACTTACTTCTTCAAGATCTTGGGTGAAAACCCTAAGATGAAAAAGTTTCAACAATGGTGGAGAGGTGGTGAAGAAGATGAAGTCACGGAAGTCTCCACCCTCTAAACTTGTAGATCTAGCCTCCAACACTTCCCAAAACATGAAATCCACCTAAAAAAACACTAGATCTGAGACAAGTATGGAAGAAAAGGTTGGGAGATGAATAACCCCAAATCTAAGCTTAAAACTCGAAGGAGATGAAGAGATTTACTTACACCATCGTTTTAGAACCACCAAATACTTGAAATCCATTGATGTAGTCTTGAAGATCTCGAAAAATCGAGAAGAACGCAAAAAGAATCGAGAGAAACAGAGTTGAAATGAGAGAGATATGCCCAAATGAAGAAGAGGGGTATTTAACCCGATTTCGGGTCTGTCAGCACCTAGCGATCGCTAGGTGTGAGCCCTAGCGGTCGCTAGCCATTTGGAAACCAAGCCTAGCGGTCGCTAGCTGATAGTGAGGGCCAACAGATCCAATTATTTGCATGCCTAGCGACCATGAGCCTGATGCTAGCGATCGCTAGCCATCTGGGTGTTTTGGGTGAAAACTTGTTTCGGTCATAACTTCTTCGTTATAGCTCCGATTTCGATTCCGAAAGAACCTTTGGATTCGTATTTCAATTTCCCATCCAACAAGACCATAAAATCTAGGTTTTGATCAAAAATTCTAATTTTCATATTTTCTTAAAAGATATGTTTTACTGACCCGAGTTCGCATTTGTCCAAAAATCACGGGTGTTACAATATAAAAAAGAAGCGCATATCCCAACTTCAAAATAGTGTACTTTTGAGGCAAATGATAATGAATCATTTGATATATGTGAACCTTGACAGGATCGAATATATTAATATATCAAGAACAGAAAACACAAATCAAAGAAGTTTGCGGAATAACACTTTGATTGAATTGAAACCATGAATTTGTAAAACAGACTTTTGTATTGAATCACAAGTTTGATGATCACAACCAAAGCCCCAATCTGATTTGAACAGGCTCAAACCAGACGTGCACAACTTCTCTTATGCAGGGATTCAAGAATGATCTTGAGGCTTCTAATTCTAAACAAAAACTTATGAAACTCGCTAAGAACAAAGAACATCCTACCAGCTATTTATACAAGTTACGAATTACAATAAGGAAAGTAAATCTACTCTAAATAATCTCCAAGGTACTCGTATCTATCCCATATCTTCTCCAACAGAATTCTTTTCTTATCTTCATCTTCTTAGCAGTGGCAGAACAGAAATAGTGATAATCTTCAGTAGCAGTGATAATTCTGTTCCAGCAGTGGTAACTTGTAACAGCAGTGGTAACTTCAGTACTGGCAGTGGTAAGTTTGTTCTTTAGTGTTAACTCACATACTAGCAGTGGTATCTTCTGATCAACTCTTCAGTAGTAGTAATCCCAAAGCTAGCAGTGGTAATCTTCCAGCAGTGGTATTTTTCAGACTCAACAATCTCCCCCTAACTTAACTTCTCAAACATGAGGAGCTAAGTTTGTGAGTCTGATCTTCAAGTAAGTCTTTATCTTTTTCTCCAGCAGTCTTGCAGATTTTGAAGCTTCACCACTTGTACTCAGTTTTACATTCATCATACACTGCAGCCTTTGTACATCAAGTGCATCAGTGTCACATTCTTCAAGATAGTACTCCATGTCACCATCATTGACTCTCAGACTATACACCTTGCACCTTTCATACCATTTCCACTCTATCACAGATTCACAGTTTCTACTCCTTACATCTAGAAGTCTGAATGGTTCAAACAACCAAAACAAACAATCTAGTGCAGCTTTCTTCTTTTCAGCCTGATCAGAGTTGGTTCTTTCATTCACAGCTACATCAATCACTTTGCATCTCAAATCATACAACTCCTGCAGATTTTCTCTTGTACAAGCTTCTAAGATCTTCATCCAGTCAGAATCACAGAGTTCTGAACCATCATCCATCCTTATCACATACCTTAGATCTTTATCAACTCCCCAACCTGTTACTCTCTTAGGTCTCTGTTCTATCATCTTCACATCAAAATATCTTTCATTCACCTCCAGCAATTGTTCTCTCAACCTTTCAATCAACTCCTTATCAAGATCAGAGAGATTATCTTCTTTCTCTTTCACCTCCAACATGCTGTTCATCATAATTGGTTCAAAGTCATACCTCTTATCCACCAGAAAGTAGCTCATCCTCCCTTTCTCAAAGTTCACTGAAAACACCCTATTTTCATAGGTGTTCCAAGAGATAACTTTTCCTTCTCCAACACTGTCATTCTGATCCCTTTTTCTGTTTTTCTTAAGCTCAGCCTTGGTCTTTGAGAATGCAAACATCATCTTCAGATCTTCAACAAGTAATCTGGCTTCCTCAAAGTTTTCAATCTCCTTAGTACAAGCAATCTCATACATTTTCTTCAGATCAGCTCTTGACAGTTTTCTGAAAATTCCAAGGATGCTAGCAAAAACTTCATTAGTTCCATCACTTCTGAACACCTTGAAATAATCAATCTGATTATTCTCGAAGAATATCCACATAGAAACATTAGAAATTTCTTCAACCTCTTTGGTCTTCTTCCCCTTCTTGGCAATTGATTTCTTTCTCTTTGGCTTAGGTGATTCAGCAATTTCAACCTCTTTACCTCTTTGTTCAGAAGTAGTGATTTTCTCAACTTTCTCAGCCTCTTTCAACTCTTTCTCAGCCTCTTTTTCAGCTTGTTTTTCAGCTTGTTCCACATCCTTCTTGTCAATCACTTGGACAACTTGCTGATCTGAATCAGCCACAGTTTCCTTAGTCATCTCTACAATATTCTCAGGATTACCTTCAGTAGTAACCTGTTCTTCAATCTGATCTCTCTTTCTTTTTCTTTGAATCAATGCCACCTCCTCAGTTTCAACCTGTTGCTCCTCCATAGCTTCCAGGTGCATTGCCTCTCTAGTGACATTGTACTTGTTCTCAACTTTTACCAGATCCCATTTGGCAAAATATTGAACTGGCTTTCCAAGAGCACCAGACAGATATCTCACCATTATCCTTCTCTTTTCTGTCACAGCCTTTGGAGTTGTTTTCTTTGTAGTCTTTTTGACAGGCTTCTTCTTTACTACTTCAGGTTCCTCCTTATTCCATTCTTCTTGCATCCTTTCAGCCTGAACCCTGTCTTTCTCAGCAATCCTTGCCAACTCTTCTTTTCTTTTCTTCTCTTCTTCTTCTTCAATCTATTGAATCAGTTCATCAGAAAGAATGGCTTCAGTTACAGGATCCATCACTGGCTTGAATCCCAACTCCTCATCATTATCAGATGCATTCACACTTTCTTCAACTATCTTCTCCTTGCCTTTGTCTTTTGGATCAACAAGGACTTCAGCTTTCTTCTTTGTTACTACAGCTTCTTTGATAACTACACCCTTGGTTGGTGGTTTAACCTTAGGCATTGTCAAAAGTAGCACAGCAATTGTAGCTTCATCCTCATTCACTTCCAAAGCAGTTTCAACCCCTGTACCAGCTTCTTTCAGTTCCTCCCCTTAGCTTCAGTCTCCATTTCAACTGCAGGTTCATTCACAACCTCAGTTTCATCAACAGACTTTGTTTCATCAACTGGCTTTGTTTTCTTCTTGGACTCCCCCTTAACTTTAGATCTCCTCTCCCCCTTTGTGAATGAGACCAAAGTGGAGTATCTTTTGTTAAGTGCTGCCATCTTCAAACGCATTGAGGCAACCAGAGCACCTTGAGATTTGATCTTGTTGAGCAATTCCGCCATCATTGCATCCTTATCCTTGATAAGCTGATTTTGTACATCAGCCAGCTCCTCCAACAGATCCAACCTTTCTTCATGAGACTTGTGCTTCTCCTCATGTATATGAAAGTTCTTATCATGAGCTTTCAAGTCCTTGGCAATTGCTTTGAAATTTTCCATCAATTCCTTTTGTGAGTAACTGCCCTCACCAGATTTAGGAGTGTTTACCTCCATTACTGGATCTTTGAGCTTTTTGACATTAGTCTTCAGCCTTGCTGAAGCACTAGATGCCCCCTTGGTTTCTTGGCACCTGGGACCTCCCTTTGATTTCTCAATGGGAGTTGCTGTGGTGGGGGTCTTATCTATGTTCAAACTGTCCTGATGCACACCTTGTGCAACATCAGTAGTTTGAGCCTCACCAACCACATGCCCTTCCATCTCCTTAGAGGGCACCTTCTTTACACTTGAGTGGGGCATCACTCCAGGGGTATCCCTTTGGATATTGTCAGAAGGAGAGTGCTCCAACTGATGGCTTAAAGGCTGATTGGGCTTAGAACCAGAGGAGGAAGGAGCTCCCCTGTTCTTTCTGTTATACTTTTTAAGTGTAGGGGTGGGGGTTGTATCAAGGGACTGAGGAATGGTATCAGTGATAGGTGTGGGTAGGTCATCAGTGGGTATGCTTGATTGTAAGGGCAGCAAGCCTGATGCCTCACCTTGTGGGTGGTTCACCCTCATCATTGTAGAGAACAATGGGGTGAATGTCTCATTAGAGCCTGTGGCAGGTCTCTTCATGTTTGAAAACATTTTATTACCAAGAGCATGACTTTGATAAGTGTCTCCATCCATGGGTACATCCGTCAATTCCTTAGTAATAACTTCTTGGATAAATCTTGGAAACATGTAAAAATTTGTCATTGTTGATGTTTTCAAGATTGTAAACAAGATCATCAAAGATCATTTGAGAAAAGTTAAACACCTGATTTGTGGCTAAGCAGACCAAGGCAGAAGCAATGGTACTACTAAACTCACCAAAACTGGTAGTTTTCTTTGAAAAACAATGTCAAAGGGTATGCACAAAGAACCTCCACTGAGGGTAAAATTTACCCTTAAGGTATTTTAAAGAAGTGCGAGAGCCTGTATACCCCATTCTTATAAAAGCATCCATGATAGTGGTAGTAGAGATCATAGTTGTACCTGAGTCATCCTGTAGATGTAGGTGATGTCTGATTTTCGCCGGAGTAACAATCAGAGATTGACCACAGATTGTGGTCGAGATTCGTTTGACCCCTTCAAGTTCTTCCACCACTGCATTGGCCCAAAAATCGTTCTGATGCCGAATGTAGATAGTAGGATTGATGGTTGCGGCATATGCGATGTTGGATGATGCCAAGAAATCAAGAATGTCTTCAAACCCTTCGGAGTTGTTATCTTTGGTAAGATAACCAACTTTGTTGTGATCCTTGACGAAACACAGAGAATCCATGATCGATTACGCAAGAGAAACCCTAGAACAGATGTAGAATCAGTAAGCAAATGAAATTTCAAGAACACAGAGGGAGAATGGATGCAGAATCGCAAACGTTTTCAGAGCAAAAGTTCAGAATAGCCATTTGTGAAAAAGGCGGTCAAGTTAGGGATTTTATACTAAACTCATGAGCAGGGGTAACTACCACAAGCAGAGGTAACGAACACAAGCAGTGGTATAAATCAAAAGCAGTGGTAAGTATGCGTGTCACCTTGAAAGCAGTGGTAAGTTACCATAGCAGTGGTAAGTATGCGTGTCACCTTAAAAGCAGTGGTAAGTTACCATAGCAGTGGTACCATACGCATGTGAAGTTAAAAGCAGTGGTAAAAGTCACACGCAGTGGTAATAATCATGTGTTGTGGTAAAAACACTTGTCAAGTAAAGAGCAGTGGTAAGAACGTGCAAGCAGGGGTAAAAGTGCTAGCGGTGGTAAAGTGTGAATGTGCGAATGTGCTAGCGGTGGTAATGTGCAACACAAGCAGTGGTAAAGACTTAGTTATGAAAATTATGATTAGCGATAGAGACACTGCTAGTAGAAGTAATTCCAACTAAGCAGTGGTAACATCACCCTGCGTCTTATGATCAAACCAAGAACTTCACCTTGTATCTGCAACATTGATGCGGTAAATATTAACTATAAAAAGCGTAACAAGTTTTAACCTCTAATGCCTAACCACCTATTACCACATTCACAGGCAAGCGTACCTGATCGATAGCAATATAGCGCAGGAAAGTCCAGGTATCGTATCTACCACTGGGAACGGTCAAGTAACAGACTGGTAATCCTATTAGTTTAATTAATCTAAGGCTATGGGGGGTTTTTGAGAAAATGATTTGAAAACTAAATTAACAACTAAAGAACTAGAAAGCAGAATAAAAACTGATTTAACAATAATAAAGAAAACAGTAGCACTTATCATGGCATAGTGAATCCCCAAGTGGATAATTAAGTTACATAAAAGTATGATTGATTTGGCTATTGTAAGGATTTAAGTCTGGGACACCCTAACATGCAGATAATATGATTGTCAACTAGAATGGTCCTCCTAGTCCCAATACCTAGGCTGATTGTCAGACAACCTAAATATCAGTCACCCAATCCTATCTCAACTAACCGGTGTTTTACAATCTAGTTTCTCTCGGTCCAAGAAACCACTTAACCTAATTCTCCGAGGTCTCGAAGGATAAGTCAAGAGAGGTTGATTAACCCAATGGAGTCTACTTTTTTGGTCCAAAAGCAAACCCAACCAACGAGTTCAAACACACGAAATAGCAGGAATCAAATTGGAATCATAAAACCACATTCAATTAACCAAAACAAATCAATAATCATTAAAACCATAAAATCATATCCACATGGTTCATCTACCACGATAATTACTACATAGAAAACTACTCACTACTCATAGCTAGGAAAACAGAATAAGTATAGATAAAGACAGACATTCTACCGACCATACAGCTACAGATGATTAATCGAGTATCCGTATCGGCGCAGCGTCTCCTCTCTCCACACTTGATTCTCCCTCCAAACCACTAACCAACTGGTACAACTGACCCTTTTACTGTATTTTTCTGTCTAAGAATGCATATGGAACTGAAGGCTGAGAACAGTATTTAAAAGAAGGTCCGGAAGCTGTTTCGCGTTCGCCAAGTAGGCGTTCGCGGCGCGAAACACTTAAAAACCCTACTCCTTCTATTTTTGGCAAATTCTGGAATCTTCTTGTGAGTGCAAATGCCAATTTAGCGGCGCTAAACTTCATCTTCGCGGCGCTAAGTTGATAAAAAGCAGGAACCTTCTCGAATATCAGTCTTGGCGGCGCCAAAACCTTCACTTCGCGATCGCTAAAACTTCCTGTTTTGTACTTTTCCAACTTTCGCACAATTTCGCCTATTTTCCGCACTTTTTAGCTCCGTGTTCTCCAATACCTTCAAAAGTAACAAACATACCAATTCGTGAGTAATTAGGTGAGAATCGAGTGATAAACGGGGTAAATTCAACCAATTAAGCACCACCAAAACATGTATAATTTTGGTGTTATCAAAATCCCCACACTTAAGCTTTGATTGTCCTCAATCAAAAGACTGAAAGATAAGAAAGATGACACCAAAATTATCTCCACCCAAGATCATCCAAGAAGACAAAGAATACTCACATAGTCAGACACAAAGACAAGACATATCAAGCAATCGAATACCAAGGTGGACCTTTTACCCTCACATAGTATGAATAATAATCTGAAGTGTATCTCTCGGGGGTAAAAGTGTAAAAAGTGATCTCACCAATACTCGACCAATTCCCTCATGCATAAGCTTGGCACTGAATCTAATCTCCACCACTGAGAAGTTGTCAACCGTCAAGAGGACTTAGGGGTTGTAATGTTAGGCTAAGGTTAAGGGTAGGATAAAGGATATATGAGTGGCTAAGGATATTGCAACAAAAACTTGAAAACTCAATTTGTAATGATCCAAACAGTAAAGCACAAAATCTGATTCTCAAACAGTGAAACTATCGGGATGAGCATATCTCTCTCTCTTTTTTTTTTTTTTTTTTTAGAATCGGCCTAAGCCTATGGCTTATTTGTGGCACAAATTCTTTTTCACACTTTTAAGCTCACTTTTTTTTTCTTTTAGAATCTTTTTCAGAGCAGCAACTATGTTGCTTTTGGCTCTTCTCTCATGCTCTTATCAATCCCATAAAAACTATCAGATTTTTGAAAAACTGGATCAAACATCTCAAGTATCAAATTTAAGTTACGGCCAAAAGATAGATAAAACAATTAGGCTCAAGGGTATATGGTGAATTGGGTAAAGAAACGAAAGGCTAAGGCTCAAAAAATGGTTTCAAGGGTGAAAGTGTTATAAGTGAACACCTTTTCAGAAATTGGCTAGGCAAATTAAATAACCCTATGATGAGGTTATCTAACGAAGGCTAAAAGGGTTAGAAATGAATGCCTCTATCAGTGCAATGGTGATAAATACTTCTCTTATGTGGTCTCGACAAGAATTCTAGTGACAAGTTCTACCTTGGGTCAAAGTCGGTATTCCTCACACAAATGAATTAATTAGGCTCAATCTCTCAAAGGAATCGGGTGAGGCACTCATGGTAATCGGTATTCCAAGGTATTCTCCTACTCAAACAGTCTCATCTCATGTCCTCCTAAACAAGCAACTCAGTCTCAAAAACAATCTCAGATTTTGAAAAAAAATTGGGGTCAAACTTCAAAGCTTTCAAAAATTTGAAAAACGACAATCACAAGCATAAAGTGTACCCAATAAGCAAATAGACAAGTCAACATAACCCCTCCCCACACTTAAAATTTGCAGTGTCCTCAATGCAACAGTTAAAACAATTAAGGAGTAATTGGGAAAAAGAGAAACTTCCCGGGTTATTTGACTTGTTCTGATCTGAGAGAGATTATTCCGGAAATCGTACCCGATGCAGAATCATAAACAGCTGTATCTAAAAACAAAAAGAAAAATAAAAGGTAAAAAGAATAAAATAAACCAAACTAAGCAAACAATTAAAATCCTAAACAATCCAAACAAAAAATAAAAAATAGTAGCAAACACAAACACAAACAAAAATAAAATTGTTTAGACAACCATATCGAATAGAGAGATAAAAGAGAGATCAATAGGGGCCTCGAGGTTGGTTACGCCAATCCTCGAAAGTGGGATAACCGGGCGGTGCATCGTCGGAGAATGGCCAAAACTGCGATGCAGCAAAAGGAGTCGCAGGTGCAACACCAAATTGGGAGGCCATTCGGTTCATCAATCCACTTTGCCAGTTGGCTTGGTGGAGAGCCTCCGTGGTGTTATACTCCATATGCTGATGATGTCGGCCATAAGTAAGCTGCATCTCCGATAAACGATTACTCAGGTCTTCATAACCCGAGTGCCCCGCTTCATCCGTCGGTTGTTCGTCCTCGTTCGCCCCGCTCGCTTCACCGGTTTCTTGGGTACTCCTCGTCCTCCTTCTTGGCTCGTGTGTTTGTGGATAAGGGATCCACGTGAACTGATCTCCGCCAACCAAGTGATCTACCGCAGCTGCCCCCATTCCTCGGAGTTGCTCCATGTCGATCAAACCCATCTCCCCGAGGCTCGTCATCGAGGCAATAGCATCATCGGTTAGAACCCCGTAATGTCTAGCCAAACGGGTGACATATTGGCCACCGGCCATCCGGCTACCCTCGCGATAACCGCCTCCCTTCATGAGTTGCATGGCGACGATATAGGGAGCGTTCGGGTATTTGTCATCCGTGGTGAGTTGCTCGAGAAGCCAAAGATCATAGGTCGAGATCTTCTCCTCACTCGAAGAACGTGCATTGACCGCATTAACAAGCATCCAATGATAGAGTCGGTCCGAAGAAGAGAGAAGGCTTTTGACCTTGAGATTGCCACCATAGTTGCCACTTCCGAGAACTGCCCAAGATAAACTGGGATCGAAGTCGTCCGGCCTCTTTCCGCTGGCGAACATGTACTCCACGAATCCGGGAGCCTCCACCTCGGCTTGGGTATATATCCCCAAAGCCACTGCCAAGTCGACCAAAGAGATCGAATGCCAAACACCACCGAGTCGAAAACTCATGCACGGCTGGTAAAACTCATCAAGGGCTTTCTCTTCCTCAAACCGAAATGTAGCCACGAACTCCAGAATGAGCTCTCGGTAAAGGGTCTCGGCAAAATCAAAGATGCGCTCCCAAGCATGGCAAATAAAGTACTCGGAGCCTTCCTCATCGTACGCATGCTTCTCCAATTTGGCTCGGATCTCATTTCTCATGCCCATAACTTGGAGAAGATCCCAATCTACTCTCCTCGGGACCAGAATTTGACGGGACGCGAGTCGGTCGACGATCTTTCGGTAATGCTCACGCCTTTGATCATTCAACGTTGGATCGTTCCCAAAATAGGTGAAGACGTGACCTCCACCCGGCGCACGAAAATTAGGGACCGATGAGGTTGACGAACGAGTTCTTTGTCTCTACAAAATCCAAATAAACAATGTCTTAGTCCAAGTGTATCCAATATGATCAAGACAAAGTTCATATCATTCAAACCAATGAGACAAAATTCCAAGGCTAACAATTCAAGCTAAACGATACATGTATTGCGATTCAAAATGAATGGGGATGTGTAACATCCCCACACTTGAGCTTTTAGCCAAGGTTCCACTAACACAATCTAGTAAAATCAAAAGATGGGGATTTTGGGTGCAAAATCCCCACACTTAGCATTCAAGCACAATCCAACTAAATTCAATAACCCATTAACTAGCATGCTATAATGAAATTGCACTCTAAGAACGAAGTATGCATCAATCAAGAATTCTAACCATCAATGGTGCACTCTAGAACAATTCCAATTCCATACAATTCACCATTGAAGGTCCAACAAGCTAGATTCAACAAGCAAAACACATGCCAAAACTATTTTTCCATCAAAAATCATAGCATGCAATCCAAATCAACAATTAATTACACAATGGGGTTTCAATTCAAGATAGAATCTATGAAAACCTAGAACCACCATTGTTGCCCCAAATCATGAATTCACTACACCAAATCGAGCTTAACCAACGAAATCAAGTTAGGAAACATACCTTTTGTGCCATTGTGGATGAAATTGAAGCTTAAGATTTTCGAACTTGGCAAGGACGTGAGAGGATTTCGCGGCGCCGAGAGAGAAATTAGGTTTTTGTGTTTTGAAAAAGTGAAAAATGAGGGTTTAAAAACCGTCAGGGCCGACTTCGCGTCGCTAAGCCTAAGGCTTCGCGTTGCGAAGAGGCGGTTTCCAAGAATTCAAAATTGTAAAATCGATTCTCGCGTCGCCAAACATACCACTTCGCGTCGCCAAGTTCAAAAAATTTTACCTGATGTTGGTCTGGACAGACTTCGCGTCGCCAAACTAAAGGTTTGGCGTTCGCGAAATCTTTCTGTTTCCACCTTTTGAAAAATTCCGATTCGTGTCGGTTTTCGTCGATTTTGGCTTCTATCCCTTCTGAATGGTTACCTAAGCAATACAAAACAAAAACATTAGTAAAAACTCACACGAAAAACACTAAAACTGAAAATAACGAAAAATGCTCGGGTTGCCTCCCGAGAAGCGCTTTATTTTTGACTGGGTCTAGAGATCGACCCCGCTTTCGGCTCATTTCTTGGCTCGTCGGGCTGACGAACCCCTTTTCTTTCGATGTTCCTTCTTGGAGGGTCCCGGATTGGTAGATATCTCCTTTGGTTGTATCGGATTCGGGTAGTCCTCCGTCTTCTTTCGGCCCATTTGTTCATGAGGTAGCAGTGGGCGGTTCGGGACCTTCTTATAGGTAAGAGAAGGATCTTCATAAGGCTCATCGAGATGTCTAACCGACTCTCCGTTGGGATCAAAGTACAAACGGTTTTCTCCATACCCCATGCTCGTAACTTGATTTCGCATGTCCGTATTAACTTGGGCGGTATGCAGAAAAGCTCCCCCGAGAATGATAGGGATCTCCGTGTCCTTCGGGAGGTTGGCTATGATAAAGTCCGTATAGTAGACGAAATTTTCGATTCGAATCGGAACTGTTTCCGCTATCCCCAATGGTTTGGTCATGTACCCGTTCACTCCTCGATATTGATAATCCGTCGGCTCGATCTTCTTGATACCCATTTTCCTACAAAAACAAGAAGGCATCATGTTAAGTGCGGCACCTGAATCCATTAAAGCAAGACCTTTGTATTTAGAACAAGAAATAGGTAAACTGTAACTTCCCGGGTCATGCTTGATTGGTGCGATATAGATGAGCTCTTCCTTGTCCGGTTTCTCTTTCTCCTTCTCTTTTCCTTTCTTTTCTTTCTTTGGTATCACGAACTCCGCGTATCCACCTTGCTTTCCATCCTCATCCTCGTTCTCGTCATCACTTGATGTGTCCGAATCATTAAGCTTAAGATGCTCGAACGAGATTGTGAACCCCTCTGAATCGTAATCCGTGGCATAGTCGGGCTCACTTTCACTGTCGCTATCCACGTACTTTTTGTTGTAAATATCTGTCCACGCCTTCTTTGACTTCGTTCCGGCCATCATGAGCATCGGCTTTGCGTTTTCCACCTTTGGATTGACTTGGGTTTGCGTCGGAAGTTCTCCTTGGGTCCTCTCGGCTAATGTTTGAGCAATGCGTCCAACCTGCAATTCCAAATTTTGAATTATGCTCTGATGGTTACGCAAATATGACCCTACCTCATCATTGATTTTCTTTTGCGCGTCCATGAACTGGATGAGTCGGTCCTCGATAGAAATGCGTGGCTCTCCCTCCGTGCGTTGGTTCGGTTGATTTGGTTCAAAGAATCCGGGAGGTCGTGGATTGAAGTTACGGTTGTTGTTCCACCTCCCTTGGTAATCGCCCCGGTTAAGATAATTAACTTCCTCCGGTGTCATCATCGGGCGATTCGGACAATCCTTAGTCAAATGTGGACCCTTGCACTCCTTGCATCCAACCTGCAAAGCATGAACAGATTTAATTAGTTCATCTATTTTTCGTTCAAATTTTACCTTTTGGTTTTTCACAGCAGCTATTTCATCCGATGGACCAAAATCGGTTGAGATTTTCCCGGCCATTCTTGGAATTTGTAAGCGCTTGTCCGTCCTCCAATCTATGTTGTGTATGAGCATGTCTTCGAGGAGCTTATAACCTTCTGTGGGCGTTTTATACATGAAGACACCTCCAGCAGATGAATCTAATGTAGCACGTGAAGAGTAAGCAAGCCCACTGTAGAAAGTTTGGACTTGTTCGCTCTTAGTCAATCCGTGACTTGGGCACGAATTTAGAAGGTGTTTGAAACGCTCCCATGCTTCGGATATGGTCTCCCCGTCATCTTGTTGGAAGGATCGGATGTCGGCTTTCAACTTGTCGATCTTAGATGGTGGAAAAAATCGGGAAAGGAAATTGGAACGCAGTCCTTCCCAAGTAGTGATCGAGCTTGGCTCTAACGAACGCAGCCAAGCTCTAGCTTCTCCGGCGAGTGTGAGAGGAAAGACTCGGAGACGAATCGCATCATCTCGGCCTTCCTCAGTTTTGAACAGATCACAGATATCCACGAAGTTCTCCAAATGCACGATAGGATTGCTATCGTTTTTCCCGTCGAAGGCAAGGTCCTTGATCATGTGAAGGAGCTTCCCCGGGATTTCCTTGTTTAGATTCGGCTTCGTGATCGGATTCGTGGGAACAGTTGGAGCGGCCCTCCTGGCGGTCCACATCGGTGCTTCTTCTCCCATCTCAAAAATCAAAGCTCTCGGGCGAACTTTGTTGGCTCTCGTCTTTTTGTTTCTTTTTCTGAATTCCCTCTCCGGTTCCTCAAATGGCTCTAACAAATTTGCCGTGACTGAAACCACAACAAACAGTTACGGGCAACTTGCGGGAAACAAAGAGATAATAATAATTATAATAAATAAAGAAAAACTAAAAAGCAAAAACTTGCAAGGGATGTAATCCCTCACAAGGATCGATTAACAAAACTAACAAAGATCAAAAGTCTAAATACTACCGTTCCCCGGCAACGGCGCCAAAAACTTGATGCGGTAAATATTAACTATAAAAAGCGTAACAAGTTTTAACCTCTAATGCCTAACCACCTATTACCACATTCACAGGCAAGCGTACCTGATCGATAGCAATATAGCGTAGGAAAGTCCAGGTATCGTATCTACCACTGGGAACGGTCAAGTAACAGACTGGTAATCCTATTAGTTTAATTAATCTAAGGCTATGGGGGGTTTTTGAGAAAATGATTTGAAAACTAAATTAACAACTAAAGAACTAGAAAGCAGAATAAAAACTGATTTAACAATAATAAAGAAAACAGTAGCACTTATCATGGCATAGTGAATCCCCAAGTGGATAATTAAGTTACATAAAAGTATGATTGATTTGGCTATTGTAAGGATTTAAGTCTGGGACACCCTAACATGCAGATAATATGATTGTCAACTAGAATGGTCCTCCTAGTCCCAATACCTAGGCTGATTGTCAGACAACCTAAATATCAGTCACCCAATCCTATCTCAACTAACCGGTGTTTTACAATCTAGTTTCTCTCGGTCCAAGAAACCACTTAACCTAATTCTCCGAGGTCTCGAAGGATAAGTCAAGAGAGGTTGATTAACCCAATGGAGTCTACTTTTTTGGTCCAAAAGCAAACCCAACCAACGAGTTCAAACACACGAAATAGCAGGAATCAAATTGGAATCATAAAACCACATTCAATTAACCAAAACAAATCAATAATCATTAAAACCATAAAATCATATCCACATGGTTCATCTACCACGATAATTACTACATAGAAAACTACTCACTACTCATAGCTAGGAAAACAGAATAAGTATAGATAAAGACAGACATTCTACCGACCATACAGCTACAAATGATTAATCGAGTATCCGTATCGGCGCAGCGTCTCCTCTCTCCACACTTGATTCTCCCTCCAAACCACTAACCAACTGGTACAACTGACCCTTTTACTGTATTTTTCTGTCTAAGAATGCATATGGAACTGAAGGCTGAGAACAGTATTTAAAAGAAGGTCCGAAAGCTGTTTCGCGTTCGCCAAGTAGGCGTTCGCGGCGCGAAACACTTAAAAACCCTACTCCTTCTATTTTTGGCAAATTCTGGAATCTTCTTGTGAGTGCAAATGCCAATTTAGCGGCGCTAAACTTCATCTTCGCGGCGCTAAGTTGATAAAAAGCAGGAACCTTCTCGAATATCAGTCTTGGCGGCGCCAAAACCTTCACTTCGCGATCGCTAAAACTTCCTGTTTTGTACTTTTCCAACTTTCGCACAATTTCGCCTATTTTCCGCACTTTTTAGCTCCGTGTTCTCCAATACCTTCAAAAGTAACAAACATACCAATTCGTGAGTAATTAGGTGAGAATCGAGTGATAAACGGGGTAAATTCAACCAATTAAGCACCACCAAAACATGTATAATTTTGGTGTTATCAAACATTCACAAACTCATTAAAAGACCAACTTAAGAAGAAATAAAATAAAAAGGAAGAAAATCTACAGAGAAAGTACAAAAAAAGGTGTAACAAGAAGAAGGGTTATTCAGAATTCATCATTCTAACACCTGTAACCAAAAATGTAAACCTGCCTACATCAAATGCTTTTGTGAACAGGTCTGCATATTGATCATCAGTGTGGACTTTCAGAACTTGAATTAACTTCTTTTCATTACAATCTCGAATAAAGTGGTACTTGATCTCTATATGTTTGGTCTTTGAGTGTTTGACAGGATTGTTAACAATGCTAATAGCACTGTTATTGTCAATGTAGATTGGTGTCTGGAAGAAAGAAAGACCATAGTCTTGCATCTGATTTTGAATCCATAAAACTTGTGAACAGCACTGAGATGCAGCTATATATTCAGCCTCTGTTGTTGATTGTGAAACAGTAGTCTGTTTCTTGCATTGCCATGAGACCAGTCTTCCTCCCAAAAATTGGCATCCTCCTGATGTTGACTTTCTATCCAGATTTGCTCCTTCATAATCACTATCTGTGTAAGCAACTAAGTCAAAAGAAGAATCATTGGGATACCACAGTCCCAATCTTGGTTGGCCCTTAAGATATTTGAAGATCCTTTTGACTGTATGTAGATGAGACTCCTTGGGCCTAACCTGATACCTAGCACAGACACAAACAGCAAACATAATATCAGGTCTAGAAGCTGTAAGATACATTAATGATCCAATCATGGATCTGTAATGATGAACATCAACTTCCTCCCCCTCAATATCAGCAGTGAGGTGTTTATGTGTTTCCATTGGAGTGCTTGCTGGCTTTGTATCATTCATTCCAAACTTTTGAAGCATGGATGCAACATATTTGGACTGATTGATGAATATCCCATCAGGCTTCTGCTTGACCTGTAAACCAAGAAAGAAAGTTAGCTCTCCCATAGAACTCATCTTAAATTTCTTATGCATCAGTTCCTCAAACTCCTTGCACATATCATCCTTTGTAGATCCAAAGATGATATCATCTACATAAATCTGCACTAGAAGCATATCAGTCTTAGTTCTCTTGATGAACAAGGTCTTATCAATGACACCTCTTTCAAACTTGTTTTCCAACAAGTAGGAGGACAAGGTATCATACCTAGGTGCTTGATGAAGACCATACAGTGCTTTCCTCAACTTGTAAACTTTATCAGGGTATTTGGGATCTTCAAACCCTGGTGGTTGACTGACATACACCTCTTCATCTATAGTGCCATAGAGAAAGGAACTTTTGACATCCATCTGATAGACTTTGAATCCTTTGTAAGATGCAAAGGCCAAGAATAGCCCGATGGCTTCAATTCTGGCAACAGGTGCAAATACATCATCATATTCTATTCCTTCCTCTTGAGTATACCCCTGTGCTACTAATCTGGCTTTGTTCTTGATCACAATTCCTCTCTCATCAGTCTTGTTTCTGAAAATCCACTTAGTGCCAATCACCCTATGTCCTTTTGGGAGATCCACCAGATCCCACACATGCTGTAGGACAAACTGCAACAGTTCTTCTTGCATGGCCTCTATCCAACTTGGGTCCTTCATTGCATCATGGGCTTTCTTGGGTTCTGTTTGTGAGAGGAAAACAGAAATCATGCTCAAGTGTGGATTGGGAAGGGATTTGCTCTGTCTCCTTGTAATCATAGGAGACTGAATGTCTCCTATTACCAGAGTAGGTGGATGATTCTTCTAAGTTCTTGTAAGATGCAGGGGTTCTTCTGGCAGATGTACTCCTAGATTTGAATCATTCACCTCTAGTTCTTGATCCCATTGAGGTCCCTCTTCTAAGGCATGAATCTCATCAGTAGGCTCAGAGGATTCCTCAATTGGTTGCTCATCACTCTTCTCAGACCCAGGTTCTGTTTGATCATCTGTATTTGACTCAACAGTGGTACTAGCATCATTTAGTCTACAAAAGGCATGGGAAACATAACAAATGTAGGACTTGTTTCTTGGACTTCCTCTGTACCTGCACCTGTATTCACTGTATAGCTTATATTCAAAGAGTTAGTTAGTGAATCAATGTCAAATAACCAATTGGGACCACTTCCAGGTATGTTAGGAGTGTTCTCATTGCATTTGACATTATCACTTTCTTCTATGATTCTAGTAGAGCTATTGAAGACTCTAAGTGCTTTGCTCTGAGAAGAGTATCCTATAAAAAATCCATCATCAGATTTGCTTTCAAATTTGCCTAAGTGAGTTTTGGTATCAAGAATTGTGCAAGGACACCCAAATGGTTGTAAAAATCCTATATAGGGTTTCTTTTTCTCAAAAAGTTCATAGGGTGTCTTGCCTTTTGATTTGACTATAAGAACTCTGTTTTGGACATAACAAGCAGTGTTAACTGCTTCTGCCCAGAAAGTGATTGGAAGTTTAGAGTCAGCCAACATAGTTCTTGCAGCCTTAATTAGTGTCCTATTTCTCCTCTCAACAACACCATTCTGTTGAGGAGTTCTAGGAGCACTGTATTGTCTCTCAATACCTTTTTCCTCACAAAAGCTATTCAAATCAGCATTCTTGAACTCAGTTTCATTGTCTGATCTAATGACTTTTACCCTAAGGTTTGTCTTGTTTTCCACTCTAGTCACAAAGGGTTTGATCAGTCCACTTGTCTCATCCTTTGTTCTTAGAAAGTAAACCCAAGTAAACCTAGAGTAATCATCAACTATCACAAGACAATAGGATTTCTTGCCTATACTCATCACATTGGTAGGACCAAAAAGATCCATATGCAATAAATGTAAAGGTGATGAGATAGTGTTTACTTCTTTGGACTTGTGTGAGTTTTTGTGTTGCTTACCTTTGAGGCATGCTACACAATGATCATCACATGAAAATTCCTTTGCAGGCAAACCTCTTACAAGGTTGTTTTTGACAAGTAAATTCATGTTTTTGAAATTCATGTGGCACATCCTCCTATGCCACAGTGATGATTCACTCACGGATGCTTTTGAAAATAAACAATTTAAGGATGATAAAGAAGAAACATCTTCAATGTCCAAACAGTAAACATTATCTTTCCTAGGAGTCCTAAGCATTACTTGACTCTCATCAATTTCAAAACCAGGAGCAAGTATAAGACACTCAGTATCAGTAAAGAATACTCCAAACTTTTTGTCACATACCTGAGATACACTTAGCAAGTTGTATCTCAACTGCTCCACATAATAAACATCATCAAAGGTCATCTTACCTTTTGATACCTTACCTTTACCACTAATCTTACCTCCAGTTGGATTATCCCCAAAGGCAACATGTCCACCTTCAAACTTTTTAAAGTCTTCAAGTAAAGACATGATACCTGTCATGTGCCTAGAGCAACCACTATCCACATGCCAAAGACTGCTCCTTCTTCCTTGGTTGCTCTGCACATAAAATAAAACAGTTAGTGTCTTGAGGGAACCCAAGCCAATATGGTCTTGGGTTCTCCTTTATCATTAACATAATTGACTTCTGTCAATCTGTTGAGCTTTAAAAGATAGTCTTTATTTGGGATCTCATGACTGGAATATTTGGTTATAATGGGTTTCCTTAATGAAGACACTTCAGTGGTAACAGTGTTTGAGTTTCCACTGCTGTTATTGCTAGCAACAGTGTTAACTTTCACACTTTTAAAGCGGTTACCACTACTTTCAGTAGCAACACTGTTATTACCACTGCTTGTAGAAGCAGTAGTATTACTGAGTGAAGCTTTAGGTACCCATTTAGTAACCAACTTAACAGACTTCTTTTCAACCTTTTTCTTTTGAACTTATCTTTTGGATTGACTAGATCTGTTTTGTTTAGGAACAACCTTTTTGTGTGTAGGTACAAATCTCCTAGCTTGAAAACTGTTTCTTTGATTAAAAGGATTGAAATAACAGTCTCTTGCTAGATGATTTGTCTTACAACAGATAAAGCATGGTTTTGGTCTGTTTATCTTACTTAGATCAACACCATGACATTGAGCCCAATGGTTAATCCAGTTCCTTTTGTTCCCTCTTGGATGATTTTTGTTTTGAGACTGTGAGGAAGTACCAGGATCAACTACAGTCCTCTGAGTATAGTGGTCCTTCCTACTCTCTTTCCTAGTTGTCTCAGTCTTTTTCTCTTTACTATTTTCTGATGACATGACAGATTTCCCCTTATCTTTCCTAGTGGTCTCTATCTTTTTGCTAGGAACAAATGGCATACCACCTTTCTCATTGGTGAGAATGTGGTGTTCATCAGGGATGGTCTCAGAAGTGCTTTTCTTATCAGATTCCTCCTCTGAGTCAACTGGATCTATTCTATCCAATCCTTCTTTCATCTCACTTCTGTCTAACCTCTCAAGAAGGTCAGTTGTGGGAGGAATGTAATTTTGATTGTAAGGAGGAGGGGTACTGTTGTATCCTATTCCCCTTTTTAAGTCATCAGTCACTTGTGCTCTAATAATTGACTCTAAAGCCTTAGATGACTTTGAAAACCTATCTAGGTCTTCCTTGGCTTTGGACAACTCTTTCCTTGCACTCTCCAATTCCTCCTTTTCTTTTGACAGTTTTCTCTCAAGCTCCTTCTTCTCCCACTTCCAGTAGTTATGGTCATATTCAAACTGAAGTTCATTGGCTTTGTAGGCCTTAATTTGATCCTCCAGATTGTCAATGACCTTAACATACTCTCTTCTTTCTCTCTCCATCTTCTTAATACTATCACTCATGGTCTGATTATGATCCCTATACTTTTTCACAGTTTCTAAACAAGAATCAGAACACAGTTTAGAGGATACCTCAGTGGGGGTTTCAGACTCCTTGATTTCAGCCATGAGTGCTTGATTTTGGACTGCTTCTTCAGCATGGTCACTCCAATCAAATCCTTGTCCTTCCTGTAAAACAAGTGCTTGTGATGAACTAGGATTTGAGTTGCTTCCCCTGTTATTGAATCTTGGGGCTTGAGAAGAACCACTTCCAGTATTCTGATGGTTTGAGTTTCCTCCTTTGCATTCTCTAGCAAAGTGTCCTGGCTCATTGCACTTGTAGCATCTGACTTTTGATTTGTCAAAACCAGCCTTATCTCCTCTTTTGACATCAAAGTTGTTTCTCCCAGTTCTTCTGATAAACCTTTTCATCCTTAGGGTCAGCATAGCCATCTGCCACTTGATGTCCATCTCTTCAAGATCATCTGCATTGATTTGATCCAAATCATCATTGATCAATGATGATTTGACATGACTTGCTAAGAAAGCTTCTAGAATGATATCTTCATTGGTTTCCTGAGATGTATTAGAAACAGTTTCATTAGCAGTAGTATTATAAGTAGCAGTGGTATTATTATAAGCAGTGGTATTAAAGAGCTAGGGTTTTCAGAGGAAAGTAGTGCAGCATTGTGAGAGTATCCAATGGGTCTTTTCTTCTTCTCCACTTCTGCTTCAAAGATCCTGAGATCATTGTATAGATCTTCAAGTTCTTTGTCTTCAAGATCATCTCCTTGTCTGAAGGAAACAGTGTACATAGTCCATTCCTCTCCAAGAGATCTAAGGAACTTTCTATTCACATCATCTTTGTCCATCTTCACATCTACAGTTGCAAGTTCACCAATAAGCTTGTTGAATCTATCAAAGGTTTGAGTCATAGATTCATTCTTCAGAGATGTGAAGTTCTCATATTGCTGCTTCAGAATGGCCTTCTGGTTCCTCTTTGTGCTTTTGGTTCCTGAGAACCTCTTTTCAAGTGCAGTCCAGAGAGATTTGGCATCTGTGTATGTACTGAATTGATGTTGGTACTCATTGGGAATAGCCAACAGCAAAGTACTTAATGCTTTCATCTCAGTTTGCCTTCTTTTTCTGTCAGCATCAGATCTGGGTGGGGGTCTTGCACCTCCTTCAGCAACTACTTCATCAGTGCCAGGTCCGTTTTCAACAACCTCCCACATACCATAGTCTGTGAGAAGCATGTATTGACGAATCCTGATTTTCCACATGTCAAACTCATTAGGTTTGAGCATGGGGACCTTTGAAACCAAGACAGTTTCTTGAGTATCCATTGTTTGATTGTTTTCTGTATCTAACAAGCTCTGATACCACTTGACAGGATCGAATATATTAATATATCAAGAACAGAAAACACAAATCAAAGAAGTTTGCGGAATAACACTTTGATTGAATTGAAACAATGAATTTGTAAAACAGACTTTTGTATTGAATCACAAGTTTGATGATCACAACCAAAGCCCCAATCTGATTTGAACAGGCTCAAACCAGACGTGCACAACTTCTCTTATGCAGGGATTCAAGAATGATCTTGAGGCTTCTAATTCTAAACAAAAACTTATGAAACTCGCTAAGAACAAAGAACATCCTACCAGCTATTTATATAAGTTACGAATTACAATAAGGAAAGTAAATCTACTCTAAATAATCTCCAAGATACTCGTATCTATCCCATATCTTCTCCAACAGAATTCTTTCCTTATCTTCATCTTCTTAGCAGTGGCAGAACAGAAATAGTGATAATCTTCAGTAGCAGTGATAATTCTGTTCTAGCAGTGGTAACTTGTAACAGCAGTGGTAACTTCAGTACTGGCAGTGGTAAGTTTGTTCTTCAGTGTTAACTCACATACTAGCAGTGGTATCTTCAGATCAACTCTTCAGCAGTAGTAATCCCAAAGCTAGCAGTGGTAATCTTTCAGCAGTGATAATCAGCAGTGGTATTTTTCAGACTCAACAAACCTTGCTTATGTGGAAAGATGGCAAAATTCCCTTTCTCTGGTTCAAGAGAAAGGGCAAGTGATTTGTTAAGAATCATACACACTAATGTATGTTGTCCTTTCTAAGTGATGACTAGAAATGGTGAAAGATATTACATCACCTTCACTGATGACTTTGGTCGTTATGGTTATGTGTTCTTAATGAAACATAAACATGAAGCATTTGAAAAATTCAAATTGTTTCAAAGTGAATTTGAATGGATCTAAGTAATATACATGGAACTAGCTAGTTACACATTGAGTAAAAATCACACCACCTTGTCATCTTCTCATCATGAAACCATGGGTTTCATGGCATGGGAGGGATGGCTTGTGATGTCTTTCTTACTCATGGACATGCTACTTGGAATACCTTACTTGCATTAATTCAAGGCATGGTGTAGTTGTCTTGGAAGGAAATATATGAAGAAGGCTTTGGCATGAAAAATAAACTAGTTCTCTTTATTCTTTTCTTGCATCAAAACCTTAGGCTTTCAAGCTTCTACCCTCTCTCACTTTCTAGCAATTGTTGTGTAGATTTAAGTGATCTTGTTGCTTCTCCTTTATTTATAACTTATTTATTATAAGTTATTAAGGCTTAAGAACAACAATATTTACAAGTGGAAAGTAGCATTCAAGGTGGTTTGGTAACTTGTTGGTGGATACATATAGAGAGATTTTGCTTGGATTTTTGCCTTCTTTATCAACTATCAAGCCTCCCTTTGAGGACTCAAAGATATACAAAGGTTGTTATTTCTTTTTCCCTATATGGTTATGTTTTAATCTTTCCAAGTGTTGCATGATGATCCTTGTTTGGAATAAAATTAGTATTATTGTTATACGATTACTATGCTTTGGTTGATAAATATGAGTTTTTGAAACTAAAATTGTATAAAACCCAACATAAATTACGACCACACCCAAAGAGTTGCCGACTAAACTCAAATTGATTCACACCCGCACCCAAAAGGTGCTTAGCTCATAATAAAATGCATAAAGAAATAAATGTAACTAAAAGATGCTTGCATTAAAATAAAAGTTAAAGTAGACGAGAAAATAAATTACTAAAAGTTAAATACAAAAAATATAATGCGAAAAGTAAAGTGCGAGGAATTAAAAGACAGAAAATAAAGTGCAGAATGTAAAGTACAAATCTCATAAGTTAAATAATTAACTTGGAGGATTTAGGAAATGAAAATGAAAAGATAAAGAAGATAATGCAGGAGCTCTCTTTCAAGCTTCGATGGTGATGAGATGAAGTCCCAAGTTCTCTATATAGCCATGAAAATGGTCATTCTCTTTTATGTAAAGTCTTTATCTAAGAGAATAATTATTTCAATCATTAGTCTTCGCATGAGAGTGTCCCCTTCTATAGCTGGAACAAGTACAACTACTAAGCTCTTTCTCATTGGTGGAGAAATACCCGGTTGTTGGTCATTTATTGGCTTCAGCGAGCGCCCACTGTGGGCAGTATAGGTGCCCATACCACCCGGATGAAAACGCCTTAAAAACACACTTATTTTAACATTTATATCATAAAACACTAAGTGGACCAAATGATGGAGAAAGAGGCAAACTTGAAATAAAAAATAATTAAATATTTACAAAAGAGATAATTATAACTCGCAAAAATACGAGTTATCAAACATGCACCAGTGTGTGTAAATAATCTCACAAATTCTCTCTCTAACAGTGCGTGTACAAATACGGTAGTGTGTGAAGCAATTGTACGCTTCATTGTCACTACCACTACCTACTATTTATAACGTTATCGAACATTGTATTATCTAATAAAATCCCTAGAAATAAAGTCAAACAATGGGCCAATGAGTTGGTTGCGCTTGTAGAATGTCATAGCCGCTTTGTTGACATGTAACTAGAAGATTGGATGCAACACCATGAATGAGAAAATACTTTTTTTTGAGAAGGTTCATCTAGACTTTGCCTTTTGTCGACCCTCGTGGTTCTGTAGAGGTTGGATGACCAAAGGCCTCTAATGGATGACGAGAAGCTCTTGTTGAGTGCCTTTCTATTATTTATACGTTCTCTGATTCAACTGCTTCTTCATGCATAGTGCTTCCTAGTCTAAGTACTCGTCTTCTTTTACAATACTTTTATATAAATAGAATTTAGGGCTAACATAAACATGATCCAGTGTCCAAAGTATAGTCGAAGACAACGCTATCCATTCCTAATCCGACTCAAGCCTTTACACATCACACGTTATTTATCAAACGAATTTCGTCAAAATGTAAAGTTAAACGACGAACGAACGATCCGTGTCCCGCCCATTCTCTACCCCCGTTACCATCCCTAGAAACTACTACTAGGAAGAGATGATGGATATAGGAGGAAGAACA